>JAWWEO010000021.1:12805550-12825200 GCA_035582975.1 Ormyrus labotus | reverse complement strand
TTTCATTTAGTTACGTTTATGAAATTTGCTTCCATTACATTTGCATTAAATTTCATGTAACTATTTTTTACAGTGTGTTTAATAAAGTCCTATAAGCAAATAAAAAGATTTTTAAGCCCTCCCCTCCAAAAAGCCACGCCTCCCCCAAATTTTCGAGCCGCGATCGGTATAAAAATTTCATTAATTCCGAGGGGTGGCGGAAAACCGGAAGCGAAAATAAAAAAAGAAAAAAAAAATTAATACTCCATCGCGGGGGCGAACGGCACGATAACACAGGCTCCCGGCCAAGTCCCGGAAATTGCGGAAGAAAACAAGTCCAAAGGAAAATCGCAGGGCGCAAAAAGTCTAGAAAAAGAGTCCTCTCGGTCTCTTTCGTACGGATAGATAGATAGATCGGGGCGCCTCCCGGTCAAAGGATAAAAGTTCCCCCGAAATTAATCATCGCTAAGCTTCGCCTCCTCCTCCTCCTCCTCCGCGCGTACGTGCGGCTCGCACTTTGCCAATTACGGCGGAGGTATAACTTAAAAGGCCGAGCCCGTAGCCGATATAAAAACTTTCCGTGTGCTCGCCGAGTACACACGGCGGCGGAGAGCTTTTATTGGCCGTCCAGCCTGGAAGGGGACCACGACGTGGTGACGCCTCGGGGGTAGCTTACGCGTCTTGTCGCCGCGGCGATAAATCCGCGAGCGCCACGTCAAGGTGTACAATAACGGCCGCGGCGCGATATTGTTTTTCGACTTTGCGCGACGATACGCCTGCAGCGGCCTCTCGGCAAGCTTTTGATTGCGCGGCCCGGGAAATTGTTGCGTCCGGAGCCGATTTTTTCTCGCTGGTCGCTGGAAATAAATTTTTGCTGTTTTCGGACACGCTGCTTTTTTTGTTTCGGTAACGTGGAACGAGGAACGAGTTTTGAAATGCGATATTTCGATTAAATAAATGGCTGCGTCTATTCGCACCATATCTGTTTCTATATAAATTAAGTTACTAAAGAAATTATACTAAATACACTAACCCACCTTACCCGCCCATAGTAGCACACTTTAATTAATGTGTTTGTTTGAGTTGTTTCACTTGTGGGTTATTATTTCTTTAGTAATTTTCAGTAAAGCAACATTTATCCACAAAATAATGTACTATATTAATATACATATAATAATAAAATAAATAATAAGTTTTTGCTTTTAACATTATTTTTTCGTTTGTGCGAATAAAAAGTTGTTTTTATGTAAAGTGAATGCAGCACTGCGAAATTCATTTATTTTATTAAAATAATTTTAATTTTTTTTTTTTTTTTTGCAATATCATATACCGGTAGAAGCTTTATATAAGTAATTGCACGTAAAAAGTATTCTCCATCTCTGGTTTTAGCTTTATATTTTTTGCAATTCGATATCGGAACTTTTTTTCAGAAAATAAAAATAAATTGTACTATGACGAAATAGTGAAAAAAATGTATGTGAACATTCATGCGAGTTTAAAGTGTGAAATCTCTCACTTAAATAAATTACGCGCAAACATTTGCTGCAGTCGCTAAATCGGTTGAAAATCAATCCTAATTAGACTGCATATCAGTGCTGGAAATCTGCATTTATTCACCTCCGTTACCAACTAATTGTTGTTTATTCTATAATTACCGTAAAATGAAATATTCTCGTAAACTACATACGTATACGTCTTAATATAAAACTCTCAACGTCACATCAACGCAATAATATCTTTTTTAAGTACCGAGAGAAAAAAAAATGAGCGATTCACTTAAAAAATGGGGATCTATTGATGTGTTTTCCCTTTGTCGAAGTGACTCATCATACGCCGTCGTTGTAAGGGGTGTAATTCCTTTCCCGGCGTACGGAGTTTTTATTCAAGTCTCTCTTACTATAAGGCAAACTTTCTTCCCTCTTTCTATAAATAGTTACACGGCGCTTTAATGCAATTTTTTTTTAATGCTCCATCGTATTTTACTGTGTAATGGAATATCAATAATATGGATTTCACTGCGTATTGTGAGTCTAAATAATGGGTTCGGAATTTATGTTTTTATACATAAATGTCATGCTATAAGTTTTCTAAATTATAGCAATATAATTTTATTTATCTGTTATTTAATTGAATTCGGGCTCATGAATAATAATGATTATTTAATATGGTAATAAAACAACAACGCTAAAATAAAAATATTATTGTGTTAATTGAATTTGTACAATCGGCAAATAATAATTATCTAATATAGTAATAAAATAACAATCGTATTTATATAATTGTTATTATTTAATTATTTACTCATTTTATAATTAATTTACAAATAAATATTATTTCGCGAATGTTGTCAGGTATAACAAACATGTTTATATGCACAAATCAGCGATGCAGTTTAACATGAATGACGTCAGCGAACGAATTAGTGATATATGTAAATTTTACTCTCACTACTTATACATTACAATTTCCAGATACAATAACAATTTTTAATTAGATTATGTTTTAGAAATTGAATTTGAACGGGTTTGTTAATACCCGCCAGAAGATATTATGCCAATACTGCACTGCATTATTCATAGAGCCTTATTATACAATATTTTACGCATCGTATACCCTTGCATTACACAGCATTGAATCATCAATAAAGTAGGATTATACTGATAAGGTGGAGTTCCCCTACTCCGTCCTTTATGATTTCGGAAACAACGAATGCGTATAAAATTTCTGACTAATTACTCGCTGCTTCCACTCGATTCGTTTCGGTTAAAATCTTACTAAAATCAGTAATTTTACTTGAATATTATAACAACATTATACACAGAAAGATTTTTCAATTATTATCTCGCAAAAGTTTCAAATCTGGCGTATTGATTTATTTATTTATTTATTTACTTTTTCACGTAAATTGTCACATTCTTCCGTGATCGCGAAGCTTAGCTATTATCTAAAGCTTTAAAGCTCAAAGTCCAAGGCCTCGGAAAGCCGGTCAGTGTGAAACCGAGCGTCTCTAATTCCTCCTCCGCCTTCGACCGATCTTGCATTCACTTTCTCGAGCATCAGCCCGTCGAACGGAGCAAGACGACCCTAACGTCTAAATAAGTGCTCCCCGTCTCCATGCATATTTATCAATGACTAGAGCGAGAGAGAGAGAGAGAGAGAGACAGAGGGACTTCGCCTTGGTGATTCCGTCCGAGTTTCCCCGCTACCTGAGCAAACAGTCGCCGCGCCGCGCGCGGTTCCACTTTCGCGCATTGTGTACATCTGCGTTAGCTCGATACGCGCATTATGCGCGGCGGATGTGTATACGTTTCGGCCCCCCGATAAATTAGGATACTTACGGCTGGGTTAGCACCGAGGCGGGCATGTATATTTATGCGCGCGCGCCCCGAGAAATCGATGGATTAACGAGGGCCCGCGGCGGGGACGCGGCACGTGGCCGAAAGAGGGATTTTTCGGTTAAGTCGAGGAGAGAATGACTGATGGACGGCTTAGTTCGGGCTTCCGACTGCCCCCCCACGGGGGAAAAATGCGCGGTCACGGGCAGTGATTGAGCTACTGGAATTTCGTTGCGTTTTGCTTTTTATGGAAATTTTTGGGGGAGATGTGGCTGCGGGAGAGGAAATTTCGGGAGAATGCTTTCTGCGTTTATCGGTTGGAATCGCGTGAAAATTAGAGCGTCATGCTGCGCGTAAAAGAAAATAATGATGTCCGATCCTTTAGGAATCAATTGAGTTGGGGAAAAAACAATTGTACAGGATGAGCAGGAAGTGCGTATAAAAAAAAAAAATTGACAATTACACTTAAGCTTGTAGTACACCGGTTTCGCAGCACCTTTGCTTTATTAGCAGTCATTCCGAGCGAGCGCCTCTCGAACATAGATGTCAGCCGGTAATCCGTCACGTATCACCTCCCGTACACGCGGAACACGTGTCGTTCGCGGAAGAAGCCGCTCCGCAGTGTCGCGAGCTTTGGCGCATCGCAGCGCCGCAGCAGCCGCACCGGCAGAAGTAACAGGCCAGCTTGCGTCGCTTGTAGAGCTTTGCATATTACAAGCTCGCGGAGGGGGGGAACTGGGATCGAGAGAGCTCTCGGCGAAAGCGGTCAAATTTAGCGGAAAATTCGGGAAAATCGACAAGCGAGTCGGCGGGACCGCAGGCCGCAGCATAACTTTCGCGCGCCGGCGACTGTAATTATAATCGAGTCTGCCGGTTTAGCATGCCGGTGCAAAAATGCGTTTAGAGCGCGCGGCTGGAGGAGGGAAAGCTGATTATTCAGCGGCGTAGCATTTATGAGGCCGCGAAATTCTGTTTGCGGAGGCACTTTGCCGTGATTACCGCTTCCTCTCTCTCTCTCTCTCTCTCACTCTGCTGCCCTCCGTTTGGTCAGCTGGGACGCGACTGTTTACGCGCAAGCTCGCAAGTCACGCATCGACATTTCATGTGTGAATGATGTTTGCCCGGCGCCGAGGCTCTTGGGGGCCCGCTTTTCGGCTCTTTAGCCGCGCGGCGCGTCCGCTTTGATCGCGCGGATGGAATTCGCGGCGACGAGGCGGGAGTTTTAATTGCTGCCGGAGTTGGGGCCGCGAAAAATCTCGGTTTCTGGGTCGCACCTAAGGGGAATATAGAAAGGTTTATTTCGGATTTGTTCGAAAATACCGGCGGTCGGATGGGCGATGGACCTTTTTTTTTTTTTTTTTAAAGGGAATGAAAATTGACGCCGCGAGCCCCGATTACGAGTTCGCTAAAGCGTTGGATTTCCATTCCAGGAACAGTGTATTTGCAGGGACTCATTCAATTACAATTGAACAATATTGTTTCAAAAATTGGATTCGCTGCGAGATGAATGTTTAGAATACCGTATAGATATCAAATGCATAGGTGTCGCTGGTTTATATTTGTTGAGGTCAAAATGCCCCAGCCCCGGGTGAATGTATGCTCGAGCCCCCGCGATTCATCCTTTCCACAAATCGCAACGGCGATCCTCCCCCTGATAAGTGGATTTCAGCGTTAAAGGGTTCAATGGGTCGTATAAAATATTAGCCCTGCTATAGGAACGATGAAACCCGGTTAGGGTTGTTGTTGATCGATGAGATTAGCAATTAAATGCTTGGCTTTCAAAGATCCCATAACTTTTACTGTTTGCTCGATACTGCGATAGCCAAGTGTGATTAACGAAAATGACAAAATGCTTGGCTTCTCGCCGCGGGTAGAAAATTTGCGAATTCGCACGACCTTTTAACTAAAGTTTAATGGGCGGTAGTAATCGTCGAAGTAATTCGGCAGTTTTTTTTCTTTTTTTTTTCTTTTTGGTGCAGTCACTCTCCCGTCGCAGTTTAAGCGGCAGCGGACAAACATTCTCTAATTAATACGAGAGCACATGACAAAACACGCGTTGTTTGAATTCATTTTCACGTGTAAATACGAACGACGGGCAATTTTGCGACAATCGTCACGCGAAATCATGCTTACCCCCCCGAAGGCATTATGTTCGCAATGCGCGAGGAAGAAGGAAAAAACATGTCACAGGGACATTCAGCGTGGGAAATAATTGCGCCCCGATTTCGTTTAATTACACATTGTATTATCGCCAACTAAATTATGATGAATACAGGCGCAGCAGGAAATTAGAGATACATATTTTTGCTTAGCCTTTAAAAATTGCTTTATCGTTTAATTACAGTTCTGAAACAAATATTTCATAATGATTACACGTACAATTGCTAAGAATTAAATTTCAGGTACTTTCAAGTTTCATTCTTTACTATTTTGTGTGCATTTAAATAAGAAAGCTATTCCCGTAGAAAATAAATCACAATATAGAAAAAAGTTTAAAAAGCCTGTTAAAGTAAACCTTGATTAGGAAGATTGTAAAAATTCCTACGTATGAAAATCTCGTATGAAAATGCCGTCCTGATAAAAACATGCGAAAATGTCGAAAAACGTACAAAACATTTCCTTTCATTTAGAATACTTCAAGACCTTTATTTTGAACCAAAAAATTAATGTGGGGAAAGGCGAGGAAAAAGAATCATAAGATTTTGAACTTTCACGAACAACTTGTAGAATATATCTATATATACTTTTAATAACCTGAGGGTCGTACTTGCTATTTATAATATATCAATTATTAAACATAAAATCTGCATTATTAACTATCAGTAAGCTCAAATCGTATTAAATTTCTTTTGTCTGAGAAACTAATATCGAAAAAGCTCGTATTACAAGCTTGTTTTACATTTTAGTGGAAATAGGAAGAGGTATCTTTTAAAACAAGAAAGCCAATCTCCACCAAAATCTATACCAAGCAAAATTTTCCGTCAGCAGGCGGTGTGGCGTAATGTAAATCATACAGTTCCACTCGATCGTTGGCACAGAAGCGTTTGGGCCCAGAATCCGCGGGCACTTCGCGCGAAAACAGAATTTAATTATGCGGCGCCGTTGAATCGATAATTTACGACTCTGTATCCTGCGTGCACGCGTGCGCTTGTCTCTCTCTCTCCCTCCCTCTCGTGTAATTCGTTAATACGTCGAGGGGGCTCATTTTCAATTTCATTATTACAGGAAGAAGGAAAAAAAAAACTCGGCGGGTTGCTCGGCGGCCAGGAAATATGCGCGTTTGTCATGCGAACTGCAGCGAGACTTGGAAAGGTTTTTAGTTGGGATTGTTTTCAGGAGAATTATTTGGGGGAAAAATTCTGATTGTGGTAGTTGGCCGAACGCTAAATTTACAAAGACTCTGGCGTATTATTGCGGCTTTAATTACGCCAGTCTGTTCTCTCATTATGAAACTTAATTAAGTTGCTGCCTGATAAATTTGATGTGATGTTAAATAGAGAAAATTTTCTTAATAATTTTTGTTATTTTATAATACATACGATTATTTGTTTTTACGTTACTTAAATCAGTTTTTAATCATGAAAATCGTTTCTGTGCGCTCAAAAGCTATATTTGTGAAGAGATTAAAGTAAAATAAACAATTTAACGTGATTCTAACGCAGATAATAATACTTAAAAACCTTTATTTATCAGACGCGTTACGATATTACATATTTGAGTGATGCTCATCGAAAATAAATATTGGCTGTAAATAATGCTTAATTCAATTCCGAACACAGACCACCGCGATAACGCGAATAATTTTCGTAATTTTTCGCACGCCAACTTCGTTAAAGATTCAAAAGGCCGGTCCGTCGTGCCGATTCGGCGCGAGCACCCACATCGATATTTACGTACAATTCCCCGGCGTTTGCGCAAACAAAATCCATCCGTCGAACTCGCAGATATACATCGCGCTCAAAGCTCACGAAAAGCCGAGCGCGCGGACGCAATTCATTAGACTTACGAGCGAGGCAAACGCGACCTCAGGAAATTCCTCGGCCGTATAATGCTATTTCATTTCGCAGCCCTTTGTGCGCGATAAAAATCGAGAGAGGAATATATACACACACGCGCGCACACACCGGGGGCTCGAGCAATTATCGCGACGGCAGAGAAAGCGGAGCGGCGAAAATTAGAACGTCGCTCGGAGCTGCGAGCCGAATGCATTCGAGGGAGAAGGAGGAGGGAGGGGAAGAGGGAAGGTGGCTTTCTGATGGAAAAAGGGGGGGATGATGCGGAATCGACCGCGTTAATTTTCGAGCGAGGACGCGAGAGCTTGCACTTGCCAGCTTTCTGATAAGAATTTCGGAGTTTTTCCACTGCTTTCCGGCTGCGACGCGCTTTCGATTTGGCTTTCCGGGGGATAATGTTCGATAGAATAGCGGAATATATTGCCAATTTCTACTGTAAATTAATTGCTTGAAAATTGTTTTTTTTTTCTTAGTTTTTTACTTTTAATCAGAGAAAGAAAATTTGTCTATGAAATCTACCAATTGCTATACAAAATCTGGAAAACTTTTATTAAACTTCTATATTAACACATTGTTTAATTTATTTTGGTAGCTTACTCGCTTTATACATAATTTAAAAGTATTCATTTATCTCCCAAATTATAGTGTAGTCAAAAATAGAAGGTTTATCAAAAGTGTATTTAGATCGAAATAGAAATATATTTCAATTTACAGTATTAAATTCGTAACATTAAAATTAGTTTTCATACTATATCGCAAAATTAAAATTGTATGCACGTAAAGAGCGCAGTGCTTTAAAGGGTGATGTTATAATTAATCACAAAAACATCGGAAGGCTCAGGACAAACACTATAGCAATGCTTTCTTTTTCAATTGATGTCATACGATGCGCTATTGGCCGAACATTTGGCAGGCACTTTAGATATTAACCCTTTGAGATTAAATGGCACTGCGCATTCAGCGCTCTTTTAGAGTGATTGTGGATTCGCTATGGAAATGCGGTCCAATTAGTAGCCTTTTTGCTAGATTCGGATTAGATGTTTGTAAAAAATTTGGGATTCGAATTAATTGCCCCTTTGCGTCATAATTGTTGTGCCGTAGTTTTACAGTTCATGATCCATGTTAAATCGAGTTTTTCAGCATACGTAAATGATTGCGTGGTGAAAAGACCCTTTTAAATAGTAGATTTTGCATTAAAATTTTACATCCTAATTATAATACAAAATTTATTAGATTACTAACAATAGTTTCTTATTTTATGTTACAGGTAAGTCACAAAAACCATAAACGCTTCTGTTCGTTTGAAATCGTAAGTAATTAAGTCTTCTGTTTAGAATTGTTTAGAACTTTTTATCCCTTCGCGATAAATATTGTAAAAATACATGCGTTGAGGCTTTCTTTTAGTGTCTATACACACAATGAGATCAAGCGATAATGTAAGAGCTGAATCAAAATAAATAGCTTCGAATCATAACGTTTCCTCTCCCCATTTTTAAACAATTTTTCCATCCCCGACGAAAAAAAAAGAATTCCCTAATCACTCAAGTAATTAAAGGAAGCACTTAAAAGGGCCGGGAGTAAAAAATTTCCCCTGCCAAAATCAATAATTCGAAAGCTCGCGCGCCATATTAGCCGATAAAGCCGGGTGCCGTCGTACCTCTGAAAGACCTGAAAAATATCGGTGGAAAACATTTAGAGAGCCCCCGGAGCTCTCTTTTATGTTCGGCTTTTTTCCTAGCCCACATTAATAACGCATCGAGCGTCCCTCTTTTCCAGGGGCCAAAAGAGAGAGAGAGAGAGAATAAAAAAAAGGAAAATCATCAATGCGCAAGCATCCACCGCTTCATCTATATCAATTCATCTGGCCGTCCATCCGTCAACTCACTTTTCAAATCCCTCCCACCGCTAAAAGCTCGTTTCTCCGATAAAGCGCGCGCCATCGTCGTCGTCGTCGTTGTCGTCGCGGATCGCCCGGGGCGAGACGAAGATGAAGTCACTGTTGACTCTTCGAATGCCGCCCCCTTCTCTCTCCCTCTCTCCCCTTTTCCTCCTCATCTTCTGGTTTTTCTCTTTATTCCCGGGGTTATCCTTCGGACGCTTCGCTCCAGATCTTTTTGCTCTCTCCCTCTCTCTCCCTCCCCTCGTCTTTTTGCGTCCGCGCCGCGGATCTTTGTATTCTCCCCCCGCCGACGCCGAGGCTCTCTTTGCTTTTCCAGGGGGTTCGAAAGAAAAATAATCTCCTCGCGGCATTCGCAAACGCCTCGTTTCTCCCGGAGTGTAGCTTTCTTTCTAAGCGACGAGGCGACAAAACGACGCCGGCGAGTGTTGATCAATTGAGTAAGCTCGACTCGCGGCGTCGGCGGCGCTGGAGTCATTTCGCTTTGCCGGATTCGGCCGGAATTATTCATTTTTTTAAGAAAATGGCCTTCCATTCAATTAATCGTATCTTTACGACTGTTTTAATTTGATGGATCTCCGTAGTTTCCGCAGGCGGAAAAACAAGGATCGAAACGAAGAGAAAGCACCGTTTCATCATCGTCGGAATAGCAGACTTTCATTACAAGAACAAGTTCCGTTCGCCGTCGATTCTTATCCGGCAAAATAAACGTTATCACAGTTTCATCGAGTCCGCGTTTCGCCTTACCCCGGCCAAATCACTCAAACGTTTCCTCCAATGAAAATAATTCCTCGTCGCCCGTCGTAATAAAACTCAGCGCGGGCATTTTTCGTCCCCCCCTCCCCGCCGCCGAGTCCATATACGCCGAAGGGCGCCGTAAAGGATCAGAGGAAGAAGAAGAAGAAGAAGAAGAAAAAAAGGCTCCGCAAGCTTGGCACTGCCCGTCACGTCCGTCGAAATCGCCAATCTTATTACCGCACACGGCGCGGCCCCGTCATTCGTCTCTTTGCGTCGAAAAAGCACCAGCAGCAGCAGCAGCGGTGGCCAGAGACTCCGGACCGATAAAAGAATCGAGAGGATTGCCCGCGGCGCATACGTAAGAAAGCCAGCGGGCGTTTGTCTTTCTCCGTCTCCCTCGTCGGACGCTCATCCGGCATGCCAAGTATCGCAGGAATCCCCCAAGGTTATGCGACAGGACTTTGCCGGGGTCTATATATCGACAGGCCTGCTATCCTATGCGTGGATGTCCGCGCGTGCGTGCGCGAGGAGGAGCAGCTCGCTGTATTTTCCCGAGGAATGTTCCCCCCGCCGCGGACCTCCATTAGTCCGCCGCATAATTTCGGAAAATTAAAGGGCTTAATGCCCCGGGAATTTGGGTCGGGAGGAGGATGACGAATCATCATCATCCCCTGGCTGGTTGTAAAAGTGACCCCCGGCCAAGGCAAGTTTTTGCCTTTTACGGCCGGCGGACCAACTGGGCCGGACCTTTACCGGCCATCTAGATGTTTATGAAAACAGTCGTAAAGCCGACGAATAAATAGGGAATCGTAAAGTCGAACCTCGCGGCGGTAATGCGGTGATGCATCTCATGTATATAAACTTCTGGGGCGTGAAAAAGTGCGAGGCGGTACTCGGGGATGGACTCGCTAAATTTTGGATGCGCTAATTTACTGGCGCGACTGGCGGATCATAAATAATTGGTCCGTAAGCTTAAAGGCCTCGGCGATAACAATAATATCCCGGCTTGCGCGATGAATCTGTCGGATTTTGAAATGCAGTAGATTAATAGTTTAGATTGCTTCTATCGGATTGAATACTTAATCTGTTGGGGTATATCAACTTCCTTTCGGATGAATTAAATTTTAGCGTGTGGATGTATAAATTATAAAAATCTACTTTTCGCTAATTCGATTACTTAATATAATCGTTTTCGCTGTATTTATAATTTTCACTTGGTGGATTGCTAAAGAATTTAAAGCTCTTTAGCTGGCTGATTTGAGTAGACATTGAAAAAGGATTTAATTTAAGCCCCGTAAATTTGGAATGTAATAAAAACTTTTTAAAGAAATCTGCCGAGGCTTGGTTCTTGAAATATTGAAGATTGAATCACGAAAGCAGAATGGAAGTACCTACCGTGGCACGTTGCCAATGATAGTCCGTTCACTTCGTTCTGTATTGGTTAAATTTTTGTATGTACTGCCAGTAAAATTTACGACTGTACGTTGTGCAAGTTAATTCAGTAGAAATATTATTTATTTAACTGTTTAACATTGTTTTACATTTTTAAGCAGCAGCTTTACACAAGAAACTTTTTTATACACATCGTTGAACACTTTTTCAATGCCAAAGAAACTTTATTATTTCCCTTTAATTATTTACAAGTAACCTGAATTGTCTATAAAAATCATAAATTATGTAACCTTTACAAGCACGCGTCCATAAGCAACTGGGCCCTTCTACATTGGCTCTGTAATCAGCCCTAATTCCGCTGCCAAATAAAGCCACGGAAACTCGGAACGCAAAGGAAAAAAAAGAACCTCGAGCCTATCGGTGTCACCGATAGGAAACAAGATAATCCTCATCGCCGGCGGCTCTCTTTCATCCGACATCGATTCCGCGCAGCTGTCTCCCTCTCACTTTTATTCGACGACGGCGACCGCCGTAGCCGCGCGGGATAATCTTATTTCGCACCGGCAGCGGAGTAACCGAATAACCGCCGCGGACATCGGACTCGTACCAGATTGCCCCGGCCATAATTTCCCCGGCAAAGCGAGAGAGAGACGTTCCTCCGCTCGTTTCTTCTCTCGGCGCGTCCGCGTCGGGTAAGGAGAGGAGAGACCCTTCGGCTGTTAGCTGACGTGGCCCTCGTGGGTTCTCTCCCCCTCCCCTCTCTCCGCCTCCGGTGGAAGTAAGCGGCGCCGAAATGGAAATACATTTGCCGCCGCTTAGGCCATTAGGTTATATATCGGATCGAGGAGGAGGCCGAGATATAAATGGGGGAGTCGAGATTAGGATTAAGATTTTCCGCAAGCTGATGCATACGAATGTCGAGTGCCTCGCCATCGGGAGAGATGGCTGGCGGGAGAATTGCGTCGATGCCCCGCGCCGTTGTGTTCTTTGTTCGCCGGGCGGCGTTCGCGCGGAAACTGCCAGATACGACAGCTGTCCGGTCTCTCTCTCTCTCGGCCGAGAGCTTTTCACCGAGAAATAATTGAATCGTTTGCGGTCCGGAGATAAGTCGGATTTATAACGATTTTGGTTTTAATCTGATGGTGCAAGTGTTTGTTCGAGTGGGATTTGATATAATACTCGAAATTGGGCGGAGGGGGAGTTACATTGTTGCTGGGCATTCAAACTATCTAACCGTAACGTCTTACGCTGCTGTTCGAATTTCAAAATAAAACCGACGACAAACAAAACGTTCTTCTTTAAAACCCTAACATTGAAATTAATTGCGCGCTGCTTGCTCTTGCAGTGCATCGGCTTGAATGCAAAGCGAAAGCTCGCGCTCGCCAAAGGATCATCGAAATCGATTTTCCGCAGTAATTTGCTAAAATAATGATGTAAAATAAAAAAGCAGCCAGAGCGCAGGCCCGGGGGTTAAAAGCGCAGAGGGGTCGTCGGCTCGTCGCGCAGAGATAAAGGAGGGGAGGGAGGCTCGGGTTGAATGATCTGCTCGGATTAACGAGCAGGGGGAGCGAAATCTGGGTTTAGCGGTAAATCGCTAATGACGACTTATGGTCGAGAGCTTGCGATTGCGGCGCGGCTCCCCGAGCTTTCGCCGCGCGACGCGCGCAAAGCGTCGCGCGACCGCGAGGTTTCGCTGCGGCGCAAGGGCAGTTTTTTTTCTTTTTTTTTTTTTTTCGGGACTCGAGCGGCGCCGAGGGAAAAAGTGGGTGCCGCTCTCGTCGGAGCGAAAATTTTTGCAGGATTTCGAAAACTAGTTCCGCGCCCGGAGAATTAGAGTTGTTGGGAATTTTTATTAAAACGCGGAAGGGTTCATTTTTTCGGGGCCGCGGATCTGAAGAGATTAGGGGTTTTAGTTGATGGAGGTTTCGGGGGAGATATGGTTTTAAAATTGCTGGGAAATCTAATTAGTTTATCGCGCGTGATATTAGGATTTTGAATATTATCTGATACCCAATGCTAATCTGTTATTCGAGCTAAGATTTAAGCTCCATAGATAGGAGAAGATTACGGTTCGCCGTAATTGCTACTGAATTGATATTATTGATGTGTAACGAGCGGGGATTCGAAATAAGAGACTAATTAATTTTAAGATAGACTCATTACTAAAGCATTTTCGGTCGATGAGTATCCATGTTGGAAATTGTACGAGGTTTTTTTAGCCAATTGATTAATAATGGATTATTTTGCCTGGTAAAACGGTGTCGTTTTTAAAAGGTTTTTTTAGTTAAAAATTATAGAAAAAATTTGTAAACCATTGTTTATTTTTGGCTGAATGCAATTATAATTTAACGAACTTCTTTAAGAACCTCAAAATTAGATAGGTTAAATGAAAGTGTCTGAAAAATATATGCAAGTAAAGTTAAAACTGGCTTCTTTGTGAAATAACTAAATTATAAAAGTAGCTACTAGTAACTTTTTAAAATGCCAGTGGCTTTGAGCAAATTACTCGTTACTTACACTGTTGTAAAGTAAGCTGGAATCAATACTTTGGGAATTTTAATTAAGATTTTGAAATATCCTTAAAACATTCTAATAGCTGCGTTGTTGCGCCATTGCGGCTTTAAAATTCAGAATGGAAACCGCATCCGTTGCCAGCGTTGAAAATTTTTAATAAACATATTTTTACCGCCCATTAATTTAAAGTTTTTCACCGAAAGCGTCCGAGGTAACGACAGTCTCAATTAATTTCCAGCCAACTTTCTTTCAACAGAACGCTTCATAAATATTGCCATTGTAAAAGGCTCTTTGAAACATGACAATCATTATTTCGAACAAAGGGAATCGATAAATTTCTCATTAATTATAATTCGAAAGATCCCGTCGATAAAGTATTTTAACCTCCTCCTCTCGCGCCATTTATTATACGTACACGGGCAGCTTTCTTTGCTCCTCCACTTTTGTTTCCCACAAAGTAAAAGGATACACTCCCCATTGTTCCGATAATGGAACACGCGTTCGCTTGTCTTTGGCCTCCGCTCGGGGCTTCTCTGTATACACACACACACACTCCCTCTTTCTCTCTCTCTCTCTCTCTCTCGCAGAGTGGGAAATCTGATATGAAAATGGAACGTCGCCGTCCTTTGCGAGGGAGGAAAAATTTTCTTTTCGCGCTCTTTTTCTCGCAGGGCGCTTTTCCTCTCTTAATCCGGACGAGCTGAAGCACTTACCAACCGGACTAACTTTCCTCCTTTTTTTTTTTCTTTTTCGCCGAGGGAGAGAAAGCCAAGAGCCGTCGACCGCCTCTATTATTTATCGCTCCTCGCCCGGCTTTTTTCGCGGCCTGCTGGGCGGGGGTGGGGGGGCGAATTTCTTCTTTCGGAAAATTTAATTCTCGCGCAATTTTCGGAAGAAGAGCGCCGCGGTAAGCGCTAAAAATAAGTTTAATTACAAGCGGAGAGACCGTATAAAGCCCACCGAGCAAGGGGTATAAATTTCGAACAAACGCAGAAGACATTCCGGCGATTTCTACTTGTTATAACGGTTTGCAATTGCAGCGCTCCACATAATTAACGAGGCTCACCTCCAGGCCCCCTCCGTAATTAATTATTCCCGCGTGCAAAATTTCGTATTAATGCGCGTTCGAATTACGCGGCGCCGCCGCCACTCGATGCATCGCTGAATGTAAAGAGCCGAGCTCTCTTCCGCGAAATTTTCGCCCGCGAAATGACCTCATTAGTCCGCGGATAAGCTTTCGGGGGGCTTGATTTTGATACGCCGAAATTTCTTCCGAATTCGCCGCGGGAGAGCTAATGGGGCTCGATAAACAAATTCCGGAGCTCGTTTTTGCCCGCTCAAACTTATCTGCGGCGAAATTAATTGCGCGCAGTCCTGCAGATAGAGGAACAATTTAAGTTTCCGTAAGTTTACAACAAAAAATAGTCGCGCGGGCTTTTCACTCGAGCAAAATGAAGATAATAAAGATGCTTCTTCTTGTTTATGAAGAAGTTTTAAAGTTCCGGCGCGGAATGGCGCTGCTCCTCCAAAAGTTTCTGAATTTTTCGCGAGCTTGCCCCGCGAGATTATATTTAAATTTTTAGTGCATTCGGGTAATTAGTGTAAAAATTATCAACTTTACGATAGCCTCGTTTTACTGTAATTGCAGGGAGAGTAACTGCCCTTTTGAAGTAAATTTAGTGTGAACAAATTGTAACGCCACGGGAAAAAAATTAAACCCTACAAGAGCGTGCGAACGTGGAAAAGGTCGTTTACCTTACTTGATGTAATATCGTCTTGCACGAAGTATCGTTATTACGTAATCTTTTAAATTTCATTCTTTTCGATATTATTTTAAAACTGAATATTACTTTACTAACGATGACTAATAAATTTAATTTATTGGTGAATATACGGAAGACTTTCTTATGCTTGAATACTATTTAATTTAATTTATATATAAATATGTATATAAATTAAATTCGTTCATGCTAATAACCAGCTTGTCGATGAATGAAACGACCCACCGCCGTTACGTCTTGTTATTATTAACATTTTCGCGGTTAAAATCACAAGTTTAGAGCGTAACCGCGACGTTCATGCCCGCCGAGCTCCTATTAATTTTCGAAAATGCATCGCGATAAACATTAATCAAACCCCCCCGAGTCCCCGATAAAGGCAGCACTAAAACCGCCGGGCCGCGCAGTAAAAACAATATAGTTCAGTATATTCGTATCAAAGGGGTCTTGCGCTCTTAGAAATTCCCTCGAACAGATAGAGACTGAGAGAGGCGAGCGGAGCTCCGTAGGAAGAGAAATCGCGGCGAAAGAGCGCGGAATGAAAATGGAGGGTCGTCGCGCGAGAGAGCAGCATTTTATTGATTTTCAAGCTCCGCGCGCGCGGTTTTCCCTTTCCCCCACCCCTCTCCCTCTCCCCTCCACTCGGCGTGGCGCATCCCCTTCTCCCTCTGCCGCTCGGTCGCGAGCACGTGCTGCCGATGCGCATCGCGCCGCCGCCGAAGACGAAAATTCGTCTTTCCCCTTTTCTTTTTCTCGTTCCTTTTTGGCTAATTTTTTTTGCCGGCTCGCGCGCTTTATTTCTCTCTTTGTCCGAAAGTTTTATCGGCCGCGCGGCGAGATAGAGGGAGTGGCGAATAAAAATGCAGCCGCCGGCAGCGGCTGAGAGAGAGAGAGAGACGGCGGATGCGGAAGGAGAAAACGGCGACGCGCCGGCAGCGCCACTCTGCGGCGTGTTATTGATCGACTCCCCATGCACCGCCGGCCTCCCCCCCCCCTCCCTCCCTCCTGCCCGCAACCCCGCGGCGCCGCTGCCCTCGCGCTGTAATTCTGTCTTCCCTTGTCTCCCCGAGTCACTGCTTTTGACTTTTTCTGTCTTACGAGCTTTTTCCTTGGCTTTCCGCAGAGGTATATAGGACGGGGCTTCGGGCTTGCATGGATAATTAAGAGTGTGTGCTGCTTCTTCGGCTTTTCGCGCTCGAATTCGGATCGCCGACTGCGCAGGGAGGGTGAAGAATTTTTTTATCCGAACGGATGATGTTTTTTCAATCGCGGGTGAATGACGTTTTTGCTGAAGGAGTACGAAATGTCTTGGAAATTATTTTGTTTTTTAATGGGGCTTCGATTTCACGATTTATTTGATAGTAATTTATAAGATAGTTGAGAGAAGTTGCACTCAGTTTCTTAAATTTATTAAAAGACTATTTGATGAATGCTGTCCTAAATTGCCTTAGTAATCGAATATATGGAACTCACTTTTTGCTCGCGTATAACTTTGAAGTATTAGTTTCTTCATTCAAATGCATTTTTCATAACTGAAGTGCATCGACTTTTTAACGAGAAATGAATCATTTCTGCTTTAGCACGTTAACACGAAATTAAACTGCTGTCCGCGAACGAAGCTATATATAACCTCTGCAATTATTTTAAAAGAATTACCTCGAAAAATACCGACTTCATGCAAAAGCTCTAATCAGTTTTCATTAGGTCCCCGAGCTTTATTTCAATCAATTAGGCGCAATCCCGTTTTAATCAAAATAAATCTATCCCCGCGCCTCTCCGTGTTTTTCTTCCTCCCCCGATCGACGGGGTTTTCGATTAACAAAAAAAAAAAGACCAACTCAAAACTCCCGATTCGAAACTAATCGGATCCGTCGAAAATTAAGCGGCGCAATTCGAAGCTCCGAGCTCGCGAACTCTCCCTCGGATTTCGAATTTCGAATTGGAAGCCGCCTCTCTCTCGACTGTCTCCTGAAAGTCGACCTTCGCTCTCAAGGATGGCCCTTAGGGGCAGACAACAGGGGAATCGAAATTCCCTCTAACACACTCGCCTCCTCCGACTCCTCCGCGGCTCTCCGCCGCGTGCATTACTCCGGTTTAATTTACGAATCGGGACGATCATTCCGTTGCGTCACGCGACGCGTGTGCACGCTGCGTGCACAGTTCGAATTCTAGCGGGGCAGATCGCGTTTTAACGTTACCTCCGCTTTAACGAGCAATTTGCCGGCCTGAGTTACTCTATCTCGCTCTCTCTCTCTCTCTCTCTCTTTTTTCAACCTTTCTGTTTCGCTGCTTTAATTGGAAACTTCATCTATTTTATTCGATGCGCCGGAAAATTTGACGCCCCCTCCCCTCCCCCTCGAATGCGGCTCCGAATATGTGTAAAACAAGCAGGCTTGGAGCAGTTAGTGCATTCAATTAAAATTTTTAGTTTCACCGAAAAACTACTGCTACTACCTTCGCCGACTAGCCGCGGGATTCGAGCTGAACTTTACAGGCTCGTTTTATTTACCGCCGTTTCAAGTGCTTTCCAAACAAAATTGCGAAGTTCCTTCTTTCGAATAAAGTTCAATTGTAATTCAATGCTGTAACTGTGAACAGTACTTAATCGTGGCCTTTATTGCAATTAACGAAAAATGCCGATTTACGATCGTTAATTTACAATTCAACGAGGACCCACCCCAGCGACAATTGGTTTTAATATCCAGATTCCGGCCAACTTTCCAAATAAAGGATCCCCGCTCAGTCTCGCGCGCCGCGATTATTTCGTATATTTTTCCCAGGCGTTCAGTCATGCGTTAGCTCGGCTTTTACTTAAACCACTGCCGCGCGAGAACTCGTCGAGTCGTTATCTTTAGCGAGTAAAGTTGGAAGCACAGCGGCGGCAGCGGCAGTCGAGTCGGTGTGAAGGCTATGCAAAATCCAGCCAAGTCTCGGGATCAGCCGGGGAGGGAGCGGGCCGCGGGGGGGATGTAGATTTAGCGGCAACGGGCATTAAGAAATCGTCGAATTATCGGCAGCGCGCGGTAACGCACGGAAAGTTTGCACGGCTCTCGTGCGCGCTCGTGCATAATTGTCGAGGAGGGAGAGAGAGAGAGAGAGAGAGAGAGAGAGGGAGGGAAACGTCACTCTGTTTGTACTCGGGGGAGAGAGAGCTGCCGGCAAATGCGCATAACACACAAAATAGTGCCTGAATATTCATCGGCCGCTAGCCGGCCAATAATGGATGGGTATAGCCTTGTTTTTTTATGGAAAGTCCGCCGCGGCCGCCTTTCGCGCGGAGATTGTCAATTCGCGGCCGAATTAAAAATTAAGAATCTTTTATTCAGCGACGGAACTTGATTATAAAAAAAAAAAAAAAAAAAAAAAAATCCTCGATAATTACGGACAAACAATAAAATGCCGCTCCGAGCGACGAATAAAGAGGGAAAATTTTCATTGCTGCGCATATTTAGATAGGCAGATTAAACTTTATATTTGGAGCTATTCACGAGAGATTTGGCAAACAGTTAAATGAATCCTTTGAATGCACATGGTTATTGTGCTTTTCAAAGGACTTCTTCAATTACTTATTGTGTTTCGAAATGCATTTGCGTATTCGCTGCTTTCCGCGCGGATTATGGCGTTCTGAATAAAGAATTTTTATTATTTTCGCAGAATGCAATTTTCCAGATTTTAATTTTCTTTTTGCGAAAAAGTCTCTTACGAACTTTATTAGAAACTTTTAAAAGATTTTGTCGGAGCGTTCGAAAAAATTTGTGATTTTGTTGGACGACGCTGAAAATGTGGGAATTGTAATTTCGCTTCTTTTCAAGTAATGGGAAAGTTTTAATTGGAATTTATTACAAAAAAAAAATGTTTTTTTCTATAATTGGCACGACGAAATGCAGTGATGATTTTGAGAGCCGTTCGCTTCAGTTTTTATCAAACTACTAGGTGCATTTATGCGCGCTTCGCGCGCTTTATATTTATTCCATTATACAAATACGAATTCTTTCTTTTAGTTT
>JAWWEO010000021.1:12788537-12805450 GCA_035582975.1 Ormyrus labotus | reverse complement strand
TTGGCTTGTTGCCATGGCAACGGTTGTCATGACAATTGGCTTGTTGCCATGGCAACGGTTGTCATGACAATTGGCTTTTTGCCATGACAACGGTTGTCATGACAATTGGCTTGTTGCCATGGCAACCGGGGCTGGCTGAATTCACGGCGGCGGCGGCGGCGATATATTTTTATAATATAGAGAGAAAAAACAAACAAGTAATTTTTTATATTAATATTAAAATAATTGGCGGTAGAGCACGTTACTTCTTAATAAAATATAAATGAATAATTAAATATTAGTTTTTTTTAAGTGTAGCTCGCGGGAGCGGGTTGCTGCCCTGAGTACGAGCAGCTACCGGGACTCTCCTGTTGCACGAGCGTTCTAGCGCTTTGAGCAATAATGGAGGAGAAGTCCGAGTCACTCCTTGTGCCGGTGGGCGAGCTCAGGGTCGCCCTCAGCGCGAGTCGGTATACCGAGCTCTTTTCAGGTCCGGCAGGTTCGCTGGGTCGCGAGCAAGTGTCGGCGCTCCGCTCCTCGGGACCGCAACTCGCACCCCCTGTCAAGTGGAGGGGAGTGAAAGCCGGGCTCCTGATTGGCCGAGGCTTTCAAGCCTAGCCTGACCCGGGCTAAACGCCGAGCGGCGACTTGGAAATTCCAGGAGCTTGCGGCCGAGGAGAGGAGCTCCAGGCTTCGGAGAAGCTCTCGCGCCTCGAATTGACTCGTTTCTGCGAGAAAAAGGCGAGCGGAGTTCTGCCGCGTACGCTTGCGGACGTCAAAGTGAAGGCCGCCCATGATGGAGTACAGGGGATAAAGCTGATGTAATTTTACAGAGTGGTTTTCCTAGAACAAGTTTCTAAACAGCAGCTTCTCCACGGCGGTGCCTTCTGAGCGCCACTGTCGGTGATCTCATACTTACGGACATCTATTAGGTTAATTGATACCTAAGGCGCTGAAAACTACAGATCGCACTGCCTAATAACGCCGGTGTCTAATACTAAACATTTTTATAATATCTTAAGTAAAAATAAACTTTTTCCTGGCTAAAAGTGCATCTCGGTTACCTAACAATCAGTTGAATTTCCACCGGGGCATCAACCCGCTCCCCTATACCAACTAATCGAATCAGCCTCCGCTCGGCAAAAAGTATCTCCTCCTCCGCGATCTAAAAGAGGGGATTCCGGTCGGAGCTCGCGAAGAGCTGCCCGGTGCGTGTCCGCTTGCGGATAAAACCGCAGAGGCGCGATAATCGCGCGGCGACTGGCCTGCGAGCGCTTAGGGCTCTCTCGGCTCTCGAGTCAGAAATTACTCTGGCCGCGATGATATCTCCCCCTCTCCCGCGAGCAATCGCGCCGCGGCATCGGGCCCCCGGCTGCTGCTGCTGCTGCTGCTACCGGCGGAGAGCCGCGTCGCTCGTTCGAGAGGCTGCCCACCGACGCTCTCGGCCTCTGGTCGTCGGGTTCTTCGTTTTAATTGTTACCGCTTGGGGTGAATTTCAGTAAATTTTTATGAAAATTTGATTGTGCATTCTAAATTTTTACTAATAAGTCTTGTTAAGATTTGTTTATGTATAATTAAAACTTTAATTTATTATTATTTAATTTTGTAGTAACTTTTGAAATTCGTTTTTTAATAACAAATTTTAAAAGCTTCTGACCTTAAACGTATGAACTTTAGTTACGTATACTTTCGCAATTTAATCGACCTATATAATCCACTCGAAATTGTTTGCTTTCCAACTGCACAGGGGAAAAATCCCAAGCACCTTTTTGGTTTCAAAAACAGAGAGCGAAATTCCCAACTAATTCCCAGGTTTTCATTAAGCGCGCCGAAACTAGCGGGTCCGGCATTCGCCGTCTGATTAATTTCCCGGCCAAAAGTTGAAACGCCGAAAACGAGTCCGCGTAAACGAAGGGACCCGCGAGCAAAAATGACCCGGGCGCCATATTCGTGCATGCGGTCCCTCGCAAAGCGCGTAATGTACGCTTAATCTCCGCCTCTCCCCCGGCGCCCTCTTTGTCGCCGTAAGCACTCGCACCTATTTACCGATGTACGGAGCGGCAGAAACGCGCTACGCAGGATCTCTCTTGGCTACGAGAGGAGAGAGCCTCGCAATCTGGCGCACAATCCAATCTCACGCTGCTCTGCCCCACGCGGCGCCGCTGCTCTCTCTCTCTCTCTGTCTCCGCGAATCTGCGCGGAAATTTAGGGACGTCCTACCGGTTATCTAGATTATTTACTGTCCCCTGCCTGCCAAGCCGAAGTAGATACCGTCGAGCGAGATGGGAGATTCGCCGCTGCGCTTTTACATCCAGCGAGCTTGTTACTATGGATCACTCTGGATTTGCATGTAACCAGATGAATTTTCTATTTTTCCCGGCGGAATAGATTTTCGAATTTTGATTGTCACGCTGCCCGCGGTGATATAAACTTTTGAAAAATTTCAAAAGAACGCCCTTTTTTAAATCAAAATATTACGATATGCTCTTGTCGAAAATTTAAATAATTCTCCCGATTAAAATCTGATAAAACGGTCACGGCGCCGCATCGACACTTTCACTCGACACCTTTCAAATAAAGTTTTTATGCTAATATTTAAGTGCGCCATCTGCACGGATAAAGAATAAAAAGCAATCTCTAATCCGCGCCGAGCGGCGCGAAAAGCTGCGGCTGGAAATTCAAGCCCCAGCTCTCACGGAAGAATAATTGATTTTAATTATTTATCATTTGATAATCCCTTTCGCACTGCGAAATCCCGGCACTTTCGAGAGAGAGAACCATTCGACGGGCCAGGTTCGTCCCCTTTCGAATTCGCTGAGTCGGCAGAGCGCGGCGGCGGCAGGAGGGGAAAGGGACGTGAAAATGCCATATGTCGGATTACGAGGAGCGAAATGGCCAAAGTGCATAAAATTAGTATGATCGCCGGTCTTAGTCATAGGCCGCCATTAAATTTACAATTCGCAGATGCCCCCCTTTTCCAGCGCCGCCTTCCGATCGTATTCTTACGGCCCGTATAAATTTCCGCGAAATAAAATTTAACAAAGTTGTAAATCTAACTTTTAATACCTCTGAAAGCTTCTTTAGCTCCCCGGAATCGAATTTTCAGAATTTACTTCGACTTTAACAAAATACCCCCAGAAGCTTATTTGCCTAAGGGTGCAATTTCGTTCCTTAAACAATATTAAAGATAATAAATTGAGGCAAAAAAAAACTTAATTAATCCAGCCACGATAGGAATTCGCATTTAATTGCTAGATCAGAGAAACTCGATTAGCCCTCTCCAGAAAACATTATATTCCCCAAAAACGGGTAAATAACTCAAACTTTCCCTCAAAATAAATCAAGCCCAGCCGAGCTTAACTCTCCGCGGCAGTTCTCAAATCTTCCGTCCGCGTCTCTGCTTTCGGAAAATCTCGAAAGCACGCTCGGTTCCTTAATTAACTCGAAAGAAGAGCGCTTCCAAGAATGAGAGAGAGAGAGAGAGAGAGATAGCACCGAAGATGGAAAGCTGGATATAGGATTTCGCGGTTCGGCGCAAGAAATATCCGGGGCGAAACTTAAGGGGCCTTATCGCACTGTCCTCCGTAACAAAAGGCGAGGAGCTCTCGGGGAAAGAGCGAGAGAGAGAGAGAGGAAGACCATTAAAGAGGGAGAATAACAAAAGATAAATGCCGCAGCCTCCTTTGTTTTACGAGGATACTTAGAAAAGGAGGCGGTACGCGAATTAGTATTCGAGACGAGGCTTCTCTCGCACGATACCCGCGTGTATTCCCCCTCTCTCTCTCTCTCTCTCCTCGCTGCGCCGTTTAAAGGGAACGCCGACGAGATGAAAACGCCAAGCAGCCGAAGTCGGCCCATTATCGCCGCCACTTTCTCCGACTGTATTATCCGGAGTTATCCTCCTGGGGGTCGACTCTCTCCGCGCCCGTCGACTCGTTAGTCCGCTCGTCCGAGCCGCCGTGCGCCCCGCTGCCGCGATTCCCTCATTGACGCGCGGGATCGTGATCGATTGCGCTATTTTCGTCGCTACCCGCTACTTTGCTGACCGGGAGAACGTTTCGCCGCTCCTGAATTAGTCAGGCTCGTTCTGGCTTTAATGCAGTCTAGTTGGCTTTGGGAAAATTGTTCTTTAATCGGATTAAGTTTGTAAGGGATTTGCGGGGTAAAACTGGAGCCGAGGTACATAATTCAGGGCTGCGGGGAGAGTATTATTAGACTGCAGTTCAGATTTATCCTGTATTTGTAGACTCTCGAAATGGTCAATAGTTTAAATGTATTGGTGCAATATTATTAACTTGAATTTTCATGTTATTATTTAATTAACCAAACGTCTTTCTCTGTTCTAGGTGAGTTATCAAAAATCGACAGCCTTCCCAACCCCCTTCAAATCCACGTAAGTAACTTCAAAGCGGATCGAGCTAAAAATCCATCCTCGCTAAAACTTAATTAGACCGTCAGTATACGAGGCGAATCGCGTTAAACGCTCGGGTACACAGAAAAGCGGGCTGGGAAGCGACGTGCAACAAAAGTAAAACTAATGCTCATGCAAATTGTTCCGCAGCTTCTCTCTCTCTCTCTCTCTCTCTCTCTCTCTCTCTCCGTCTCGAGAGAACGTTCTCGCGCAGAGATCCGCGCGGCTGCAGCTACGGCAGCAACTGGGCGTGACCTTAGTGCGCTTGTCAAACGCAAACGCGAATGCATCGCCTCGACTAGAGGGGGGGGGGGGGGGAGGCGCAAAAACAAACCGACAAAGTCGCCTTCGCCGCGGGTTCCGAGCGAGACAGATTCAAGTTTCACGCCCGTTGGATATGACGCGCAAACGTAAATGTTAATTATTCAAGTTAAACCGCTTGTCCGACTCTCTCGCGGAGCAGCGGCGGCGGCAGCGCCGCATCCCAGATTAGGAAGCGCTACAATATCCCTGGCCCTCTGTACGCGGACGGTATAAATAATTTCGCCCGGCGCTCCGCGCGCGCGCCGGATGATTAAATGGATGGATATAGCAGTCCGCCCAGGACGGTGTCCCACACCCTGATAATGCATCGTTACCGGGGATTTTTGGGGCCGAGGTACGATCCGAGGGCAGCCTTTTGGAGACCTCCGCGAGCTTTCACCTAGCTTCCGGCTATGATTTACATTTGCGGTGCCGCGTGGCTTTATGGAAATGACATTGTTTGCTGAGTGGATGCGAATTGGCGTACACGTCGGTAGTGTGTATATACGTCGTTAAGACGGAATTTCAACGGCTGATTTGTTTGTTTCATATAATCGTGCGCAAATTATAATTATTCTCGACCGTAACCGCTTTTATAGTTTGGTGCTCGCGACGAAGAGAGGAAGAACGTATTTTTTTCTTCGCGGCGCAAACATTTCCTTCGAATCGAACGAATCCATCGATAATTATAAAATGATCCTCGACGCGGTGGAAGACATCAATAGTCCTTGTTTTTCATTCGGAAACTCTCTTTAATCAAGACTCGGAGCGCGAGAGAGCTTCGATCGCCGCTGCACTCAGCGTTTCAATTTCATTTTTTATCTCCGGCAAGAACGAAGCGATATCGCTCTCCCGAGTCGAACGAGTTTCTCGAAAATTTTGATAGAATATTCCCGGAGAACAGCGATGTAAAGCATCTTCCGTCGGGGGCAGCCTTGTAACGATCAGAAATCGCCATTAAAATCGCAGAGGAAATAAAGGGAGAGGAAGCCGAGAGAAAAGAGGCGGAAGAATCCCTCCGTACACCGCATTGGAAAGTCTCGGCGAAACTTGGAATTACAAACTTTCAAGCCAGCAAGTAGCCGATGCACTTCTCCCCCCTCTCTCTCTTTCCCTCCCTCCGCCTCTATATCTCTCTTCTTTCCACTCATCGTCAATGAATATCGAATTACAGCGGCGAGGAGAGGCGAGAGCGAGAGCGAGAGCCCGGCGTGTGTTTGATTTACGGCCAACTCCGGCGTTTCTTATATACGAAGAGCGGAGGAAGAAAAGTCTAAGGATTTCAATATAAAGTTACGATAAATCGATGCTTTATTATGCCCGCATCGTCGAATTTATACCGGCGAGGTGAGTTTAATAAACGCTGGCTGCCGAGCAGAGGGGGGGGGGGGGGGGAGGAAGCGAAAGGAGGAAACGCCCGTGGAGGGGATCGAGTTATAGAAAAGGATTAGAGGGATAAGGACGAAGAAAGCTCGGCATAAATCTCGCGCGATAATATCGGCGAGAATCGCTTATGAATTTATCAAGTGCAGGCCGAGGCCGATTATTATGCTTATTACGGGACGCGAATCGATAATCGGTGGGGGGGGGGGGGGGAGTCGCGATTTGCGTGGAAATTGTTGCGAACTCATGCATAAGACGCGCGCGCCCAAGAACCGAACTCTCATTATTTTCCCCCCGTTTTCTCGTGTTTCGTTTCTTCTATTTTTTGCTCCGCGGTTCGGTTTTCAAGTTTGAAAGTCGAAATCCTGGATCGTTGGGGGGCACACCGGCTTGCTTTATCTTGGCTTTCTTCGGGGGGCCGGGAGAGAGCATTTTCGCTTCTTGCCCGTCGGACTTTTCTATTACCGAAAAATTAATTAAAAATTTTCGCTGGACGACTTGGACTCGAGCTGCCTTTTTTTGTCCGAACTTCATAATTGATTCCTTTTGGGATTTATGATGAATCTAAAAAATTTTCCCTCGTGAATAATAAATTTAGCTCACGGCGGAAGAAGAAAATTAATTTCGAAAAGCATTATTGACTGTTCCATTACTGTAATTTTCGCGAAACTAGTTCCAATTGCTTTCGACTTAAGCCGAAGAAAATTCCGCGCGAACGACGGGAGAGAGAGAGAGAGAGAGAAAAAAAGGATGAAACTAAAATTTACTCTATTCTGATAAAACTCGGCTTTGATTTATTTCCATCCACTCGAATCCTCGAAGGGCCGAGTAATAAAAAGTCTATCTCGGACGATAAATAGGTTTCGGGGGAGCACAGGCCACTAAATTCCGAGTGTTATTTACAGCTCCCCAATATTGACGCTCAAGAAAGTCAATTAGAGCGAGAATCTTAGGGGCCGGCAAAGCAAAACTAGACTAACAAAGATCAGCTCTCTCTCCGCTCCCCTCGGAGAGAGCAATCTTCCTTCGCGTACGCCTTCCTTTTTTCTCCCCGCGGTGGAAGTTAGAGGCCGGTTATCGGAGCGCGGAAGACGTGACGGATAAATCGAGGCGTAATTGCAGCCTCGCCTCTCTCTCTCTCGTATTAAATCGAGCAGTCGCGCGCGTCCGCCGCCAGCTGATCCTTCGTTACCGCTTATCCCGTAAACACGATCCCGACGCGCCGCGGGGGATTTTCAATTTTACGCAGGCGGAAAAGTTTTGCGGCCCCGCGCGGCTGCGTTTTAATTTCGATTTCATTGTGAGCAACGGTATATAATTCGGAAGTAAGGATGATTGAGATCGGCGAGTCGTCGTTTTTGCGCGCGCTCCGCTGCTGTAATTACGCGAGGCGAGGCGAAGTAGCTGGGTTTTCTATGATTGACGTAACGGAAGGGGGTCGAGTTTTTAAAAGGAAATTAACGGTAATATTATCTGATGATTTTCTTTCGAGGGAGAGGCCGCCCTTTTACGATCGCGAGATTATTAAAACCCTCTTTTCGCCGTCAACCTAAAATTCAGGTCAGAATTCCACTCCGCGAATCTCGGGAAACGTCGAATCAATGCTCGTCGACGACGTTAGATTTCATCTTTATTCCGGCGCTCCGACTACAAAGCACGTAATAATCCTCACCTTCGTTAGAATAGACTCCTCGAGCCGGAAGAGCAAACCCGATGATGCCTCGCGGGCTGTGCACAAAAGAAGAACAAAGCGCCCGAGTTATTTGAATAAATTATCCGCGTCGCCGATGACACAATACATCCCCCCCCCCCCCCCCCGATGAGGAACAGACACGGTGGAACCGTCGCCGCTGAAATCAACAAATCGCGCGCCCTTTTCATCAGGGTATTCCAATTCCCTTTGATTCGTTACCCACCTACGGCATCGGCCGCGCTGGAATAAAGGAGAAGAATCCACGATCCACTTGAAAAGATCGTCCCCCTCTGTACACACATACACAAGCGAACGCAGACAGAGAGAGAGAGAGGTTGGAAGACGTCGTATCTCTCTCGGGGGGCAATTCCCTTCCGCAGGACAATGTGCGCAGTGTGCCTCCATTCTGAACGACAGGACGTCTCCTTCTCTGCCTCTCTGCTCTTCTTGGCGTCCTGGAATTAGCCGCGACGGCCAGTCACGAACCGCCGTCAGTTGCACAATACCCAAGAGCAATGTCTGCGTTAGCTGCGCCAGCCAACTATGCTGCCGCTGCCGCGGTACCGTTTCTCTAATTGTAAATGCCGCGAGCCTAGGTGTCTCTCGGTTCTCTCGTTTTATCTTTTTTTTTCTCCGCGGCCGTTCGCGATACGGTCGATGCCAATTGAATCGGAAACGGATTCCGATTCGCGCCAATGGCCATGTACTATTTTTTTTTTTTATTTAAAAAAATGTTTAAAGTTTTGAAAGGACAATGGCGACGGTATCGTTTGCTTTGAAAAATTATCCAAATTAAAAGTGCTGACTTGTCGGTAATTATTCGTGTCCGCGTTCATCTTTCATCCTGTCACACTTTTGAACTGCTAACTTTGTTCCATCCATCTCGCTGCTCCCTCCACAAACACGCGAAATTATGATCCCTAATTACTTTGGCAACAGTTTTCGCGAATTTATTTTTGTTTTTTGACGCGAAATCAAGGAGCATCTGTCCTCTCAATTAATCAGTTTTTTGTTCTTTTTTCAAGCAAATGATTATGGATGAATTCGAACGCGTAATTAATTTGCACTTTAAAATTATTTCCAGCCGTTTCTTTCGAGGATTACCGTTCATACTAATCCTCGAAGGCAGAAATAAACAGAAAATTTTCCAGTAATAAACCGCCGGAATTTCGGGGAGAAAAATATAATTCTCGTTCGTCGAAACTAATGCCCCCGGCGATTACGAGCCTTTTAACGTACCTTTAACAAAAACAGCAATGCATTAGTAGAAAAAGCGCGCCACTAAAACGCGATTCAATTAGCGGAGCGCCCGTTTTCCAGCGGTACTTTTCCCCTCTCTCTCTCGGAAAAATCAGCATAAAAGTAATCTACGATGTCTCTCCCCGGGCATTACCTGGGGAAAACCGCGCGGCGGCCATAAATACGCCGTCTTAAATCATGCCAAGCTCTCGAGGCATTACCATCTTCCTCCGTCTTACCGCTTGCATATCCTAAGGCCCGCGCTAAGGCGGCGCGCTAAGCGCGCGAACGTATATATATATTCTTTGTCTCGAGTGTGTGGACTTTTATACCGACTGTGTTTACACCGGGCTCTTGGTTGCGAACGCGAGAGGGGGAGCGAAATGTAAGCCGAGAGCTGATGCCGCCGCCCGCCGCTGCAGCCCCAAAGCCGATGTCAATAAGTGACTTATATGCGCGCGAGGAGGGAAATGCCTTTTCTCTTCTTTTTTATCGGTCTCTCTCTCTCTCTCTGGCAAAGTGTATCTGCCGATTATGAGAGACGTCATGTAAAGGAGGGACTTTGTGGCTTTATAATTGCCCCTTTTACGAACTCTTTTCTTGTTTTCTTCTGTTTGGTTTGATGATATATATTAGTTGAAAATTTTATTGTGCATGAATACTTTTTTACTTTACTTCTGAAATAAAATAAAAACTAGTTTTTCTTTTACCAGCTGTGCCTTGTAAAATAATTCGATATTTCTCGAAACTTCTTCTCCAGTCCTCAGTACCTTTTTTCAATCGTCCACATTTCTGGACTTTGAGAGTTCACCGCCGTTTATAACAATAAGACCCAGGCTTTTTCCATCTTGAGCGAAAACAATTTTCTGACCACTCCAATTTTCCACTTCGTTCGGAATAATGTTTCTTAGTCTTCCAAGAGAATCGTCCATTTGAATTATTACGTCCGGAGCTCTCGACAAAAAATTCAATTAAATCATCCGCCTGTACATCCATTGTTTCCCCAAAAGCTCCCCAATAACTCGCAGGCCTATTTAAATTGAAGACAGCTCGCCCACCATGAATCAGCATTCATCCGAAATTTTTTTTCTCGGCCCAATAAAATTTTCATCCATTTATATTGCGCTTTTCATCCCCGGGCACAACATGCATCATCGAAATACCCGAATAAAAAGGAGCGCCGCGCGGCTTTTAATTAAACCCCTTACTAGGGGTATCCGCGGAATTTCGGCAGCCTTTCACAGCTCCACTCCCTTCCCTCCCTCCTCGCGATTCAAAACAAGGAATTCGCCGATGCCCGTAGATGGAATCCGCCTCCGGGCCGGCATTCCAGAAGGGGTGTGCGTATACGATGAAGCATCGCGGTCGCGTGCGGAGATAGTCTTTCGCTCGGACGAGCTAACCGATCGACCTTTACCTGCGCCGGCACGTGTACGAGCGCGGCTCTCTGCCCCACTTGTTGATGCCCGCGAGGTCCGAGAGAGAGAGAGAGAGAGTCGACCGGGGGGGAACCGAATCCTCGACGAGGAACGTGAGCCCCCGAGACTTCGGGTTTCACCTGGCCTTTTTCGATTCGATCTTGTGAGAAACGACGCTTTTAGCCCCGCGCGCCCGGAGGAGGCTCGTCTTTCCCGGGGCCGGCCTTTTCGGAGGAGCGGCCCTCGAGAGAGAAAGAGAGAGAGAGGGAGCTCGACTGAAGCTGGCAGTGAAAAATATGACGAGGAATCGACGCGGAGTTGCGAGAAAAAGGATTCGCTCGGCGCGCTGACGGAGTTTCTGGGGGGGGGGAGGGGCAAAAAATTTGCTGCGACTGAAAGGACTACTTTGTCTATAAATAGGTCTTATCTTTCAAGAGATATACCCGGTTCCCGCTTGTTTGCGAAAGCGGGGGTTTGTGTGTGTTCGGAATGCTGACGTCTGACAAATTTCATTCAAAACTGAAGGAGGCGTAGTTTTATAAATAGATTTGCCGAAAACAGCCATTTCCCGAAGTTGCCGCCGTAATTTTATACCGAAACTACAAGATGGACTTTCCTGAATGCGAAGCGACTGCTTTTGCTCTCCCGGTTTTGTCTTTATAGTGCGTATTTATAACTTCGTGTATGAAATTACTCTCTAAAACTCGCGTCGAGCGTCGACGCGGAAGTACAAATTTGCAGGGAACCACTCGGTAAACCAACACACTTTCTTTAAACTCCCCGGCGCTCGTTCCGCATTAGATTTCGCGGCGAATATGCAACCGCGAAAAAGAAAATTATCAGAATAGTTTGCGTTCCCAACGTCTTAATAAAGGCGGCGGAGCGGCGGGCGCGTTACATTTTCGGAAAACTACGAGTAAACAAGTCGCGCGCGCGTTTGCGCGTTCGGCGCATGTACCGAATTTGCCGCATCGATCGGCGGTAGCTTTTGGCCCGCAGCGTGTATATTCTCGACTAAAAATGTTCCCATGAATTCATGTATACGCCGCGCGCGCGGCTGCGGTTTTATAAAAATGATATTTATCTAAAAAATACGAGCGAGCTGAGCGAACAACCTGAATATCGTTGTAATAAATCAAATATTCTATGTACGCAGGCAATGACGACTGTTTGTGTTTTAAAAATATCTATGGAAGATGCTTTGAATAAAGCGTTAACTACTCAATTTCAAGCGGCTCGGTTGATGAATAATTATATCCTATTGTTTTATAGTTATACCTTTCATCACAAAACCTCAATATCGGTCTCTCAACTCGGCGAGTAAGCTTTTTAATGCGTCCCGCCGAAGGAACAATCCCGTACAAATCGCGAGAGCGATCCCCGCGGCCCGGGGATAAAAATACCCATAGCCAGAAGCCGTATCGGGCATTCCGGCGCACGTCGAAATTTCGCGTGTCGGCGCGTCGTTTCTCCTCCCTGCTCCTTCGTAGCGGCGCGCGGCGCGGTCCGTGCACGCACTCGTAAATTTTGCGAGAGCTCCGCCGCCGCCGCTGCTGCCGCCGGCATCCTCGACACCTGCCTTTGACGCACGATTCGGCGCCGGCCAATCAACGCGGCCACGGAGTGTCGACATCTGCGGAAGAAAACACGCCGCTCTGGCGATTTTTCCAAACTGGGCGCCCCCCCCCCCCCCGCCCTCCGCACAACGGCGGCTTTTCAATCAAGCCTCATTCTCTCTCTCTCTTTTTTTTTTATCGCGTCTCGTCAGCGCGCTTAATACTAGGCGTAAAACGGGTGCACGACGCCGGTAAAAAAAAATAGCCAAATCGAGAGCGAGGGAAATAACGAGCGAGTCGAGAGGGAAATAAAATGCAGGAATTCGCGAAATTCGTGAGATCGCGTAAATGGCCGACGGAAACGAGGCGTGAAATGGCGCCGCGAGGGAGAGAGAGAGAAAGACAGAGGGATCGCGGTTGTCTTTGTAATTTGATTGTGGGGGAAAGTTTGATGAATTTTTGTCCTCGCGGAGGATTTTCTGTACGGGTTAATCGAAGTAATCGAGTGTTCGTGTTGTCGGGAGCGGAAAGAGGTGAATTAAAAACAATTTAGAGGCGATCGAGGAGCGGCGGATACTTTTATCGAGTTGGCTTAGCGATGAACGGGAATGAATGACGCGAATAATTGATTTCAAGATGAGATTATCGGAACGCGAGAGACTTCTTACATTATTTTCAAGTTGAACTTGTAACACTGAGAGAAAAAAAGGAGTAAACATTACTATTTTGTATCGTAACTTGAGATATGAGAAGAAAAAAAAGATTTTTATTAAACTGAATAGTAAATATTAAAGTCGAAAATTGTAGATACGAGAAGAAAAATAATATTTACTATTCATGAATAGTAAAAATCTTTTTTTCTTCTTCTCATATCTCAATACTCATGCAGAATCTCATTTTCATACAGAATAGTAATTTTTACTCCTTTTTTTCTCTCAGTGTACTAAATAGGAAGGCTTTTTATTCAATATATGAATTTTTAAAGTTCTCATTTGTTAAACTTGTAAACAAGCACATAGAGCAAAAAGTTCAAATTGGTTTTGCGTTACAAGCTAAATTAGTAGTGCAATGAAATCTGTCGAATCTGATACACAGTCGTTTATTGTGAATTCTGTTTTAATTGGCCTGATTCAACATCTACACTCGTCCACGTGATACCTGAAACTTTGTTTCAAAGCGATTTTGTATATACATGTACGGCATTTGTGTTAATATACCATTGGAAGAATACAATTTAAAAAGTCAAATGTACGATTCGTAAAACAGATATTTCCAACGCTTCGGACTCAATTTCACGTAACGCGCAATTACAGCAAAGAGAATGAAATTTATCTCGGTTTAAAAATGAAGAAATTAACAGGCCCGCCCCCTGCAGTTAAAGCTAAAAATTAGTGTCTATTATTTCACAGCGCTCGTCTCCCGCTCTTTACCCCGACAAAAGTTGGAATCTCTTTAAATTATTGTAACAATAAACTACCTTTAAAAATGCGAGGCCAGGTCCGACAAAACAAAAGCCGCGAGATCCTCTCCCGCAAAAATTCCAAGCGGCGTCGCGCGGAAAAAAAGGGTACGACCCGCGGGTAGCGCCACGGGGGTAGAGATGGAAACTAAGCATTTGTAAACAAACTCACGCATCGCGCGTCGCGCAAAAACTCGACGGTGCCGCGCGCCGAGGTTTGAAGAGGGAGAAGGGTTGCCTTTTTCGGCTATAATAAATTCAGGAATAAATCACAAAGATCGCCGCGCGGAGAGAAAGCGAATAAAAGAGGGGCCCGGGGAAACGAGCGAACGCGGTATTTTGAGCAGGCAAATTAAATTACTCGGGGAAACAAAAGGGAACGGAAATCGAATTAATGTCCTTTTGCCATTTTTATTATTTATGGGAATCAGTCATACGCAATTCTCGTCCGGACTCTTTCGAGCTCGGGGGTGACTGCATTATTAGAAAATATGTATTTGATCATTTGGACGTTGGGCAAATAAACGACATTGTTTTCGCGCTTTTACGATACGTGGCGGGCAGGAATATTCGAAATGTTCGAGTGTTAAATTTTAAATGTTTACTTGAGTTAAGACTTTGCGGCGTACGTATATGTTTCTCATTCGAATTAATGTAATGAGTGTATGAATCATTGTTGTATATAATCAAATATATAATTCAAACCAATATGGCTTCGAGCGTGAAATAATCGACCAGGTTTTGCAATAAAAGCAATATAAACGTCGTTCCAATTTACGAGTTACAAATGTGATTTGTATTATTTGTGAAAATTTAAACTGGCAAAGTGATTTTGAGAAATTAAATAATACTAAATACGTAAGAAAAAGTTTAACAAAGAGAACAAAGTGACTAAAAAAGTTTACTATATAAAAATGGAAATAACAGCTGAAGAAATCCCAAGATTAAAATTGCAGAAACGGATGATTCTTTGAAAAGATAGTGAACAGTACAAATTATTGTTAAAAGATTCCCCGAGGCAGAATTTTTCCAAGCTGCACTCTGAATCCTTGCAGTCCGAAGACAAAAAGCACGAATCCAAGGAATACTCCCCGGTAAATATTTCACTAAATTCATACTCCTGGGCGAATTTTTCAGATACCCAGACGCATCAAGCACAAAGCACCCATCCTCAAGGAAAACAGCAGTCCGGGCCGCCGTCGCTGCCCATTCAAAAGTCAAAAAGCTCCTAAAGCACAAATCTCCGCTGCTCCCGGGCTCTCGCATACGTGCATATACACTCGAGCCCGAAAGAGAATACAGATGTTGTACGCAGCGGCGGCGGCGGCGGCGGGGCCCGGATGCGTTTGAAAATTTGAGGAGCTCGGCTTAAAAATTTGACGAGCCTCAGCTGCCAATATTTCAGGAGGCGGCGACAGCGGCGGCGTTGCTGCCTCGCTCTGAATTTTTCAAGACCCCCGCGCGAGCACTTGCGCATACGGCAGCGGCCCAAACAAAAACAGAGCGCAGCCAAGTGGAGATTCATTGGAGGGCTCCCCCCCCTCCGGTTCCCCTTTCTGAATAATCGCGGCCGATGAACGGATTTCCCTCAGACTTTCGACCCTCTCCCCGCACCGCAGTCGCTGCTCTTTTGTCGAGGGCCGAAGACACGAGGGTGACGACGACGGCGCGACTCTTGTTATTAAAGTTGAAGCGCCGTTATTTTAGCGGTGACGATTTTGTTCGGTTGTTGCGCGGCTGCGATAGAGACGTTTTTCTGGAGTTTGTTTTTATTGGAGAGTCGTTCGGGAGGGTATATCGTGTTTGAGGAATGATATTTTTACAACTAAGTTGATTGACTTGATGGATTGATTTTCGCTTAAACTCTTATTCTTATACTCGTAATTCTACTTTCTCTAATTAATTATCAGTTACTGCAGGGATGAGAACCTTGATGAATTGCTTGGAAAGTGGAATTTTTAGCATCAGGCAAAAGGATTTATTTAGACGAGTCCGATGAAGTTAAATAATAAACGTTTTCTGCTTACTACTCGTTTATACAAAGTAAAATCCGATTCCCGGTCATAATTAAATATAGTGCGTGTAATATTAATAACAATTGACGTGCAAATAGAAAATATCTATTACGTGGGATCTTCTCGCTGCTTTCTAAAAAAAATTACTGCTTTGCATAGTAAATTTTGTGGTTTTAAATTTTACTATGCAAAATAGCATAGTTACTTAAACATAAAATACATAAACTTAAGAATGAAACGTCGTCTCACAATCAACGTACAGCCGTGAGAAGAGACGTATTCTCAATCCTCCGAGCAACGTCCTCATCAGCTGCACACGGAAGCAAGCATGTCTGCCTCAAAAAAAAAAAAAAAAAAAATCACTGAAGAAATTCGCAAATCCATCAAGCGGCGGGCCTTTGCGAGGTTGCGTCCAAAGTTTCCCAGCGCCTCTGCAAAATTGAATCGCCCATATCCTCCGCCACACAAGGAGCATCCCTCTCTCTCTCTCTCTTTCCCCTCGGCATTCGTCTCTGCGCACGTCGCTCATATCTTCCGCGCGACTGCCGGCTCATATAGACATAGACCGTACCGCGAGCGAGGCGGCTCACGGAAAGTTGTAAATTTGGCCAGTCTTCCCTCCCCGTCGCTCGATACATAATCCAAGAAAAGTCGAAGGTCCCCCGGAGGCGAACGTCCTTAGTGTCTGCCGGCGCCCTCCTCTCTCTCTCTCTCTCTCTCTCTGTCTGCCGTCGTCTGGGGAAGTAGGTGGCGTGTACACGTACGGGGGAGCGGAAAAGCCAAAGAGATAGAGGAGAGAGAGAGAGAGGGAGAGGGCGCCAGGTCGAGCGGAAGAACATTAAAGGCGATTTTCGCATCGTCGTCCCGACGTGTATGACGGGACTATCGGCTTCGCGATCCTTCTTCCCTCGGCAACCGCTCTCTCCGCCTCTCCCTCTGCGGTCGCGAGACGTCGCTGACCTGTGAGTGTGGTGTATCCTGGGTTATGCACGAGGGAGTGCCCCGTGTTTGAGAGGAGTTCTCAGGTTATGTTTGCGCTGTCATCACGTGAAAATTCGAGGGAGGGAATTAGTTTCGTATAAGCCCCGTCAGATGTATCTATTCGAATTTTCATTTTTCTTGCAATCTCACCGAGACTTTCGGTCTTTTAACGAAAATCTTCATTAGAATAATGAATTTTTCAAGAACATCTTCAATATTTAACTATATATAGAAATAGATAATAATTTTGGACAGAATCCGTTAAATTGGAGTAGTCATTTAATAATGAAATTGTATTATCAAACGAATTTCCCAAAAGTAACAAGTTCCGAGCTGTTGACGCTGAACACCGTGATGTGTTCGTCAAGAAGGGGCGAATGACTGTGTGTCGCCGTTGCCGTTAAGGCGAGACGGGCGAGCGCTCTGTGAGCGGGCGCTCTATGTTGCTCCAGCGACGAATGTTGATTCCGTGCTGG
>JAWWEO010000021.1:12763980-12788437 GCA_035582975.1 Ormyrus labotus | reverse complement strand
AGAAAGCCCGCCCAACTTAGTGTAGGCTGCACCACCCAGTTACAAGGAGGGAAGGTTCAGAAGGAACCTTTCTATCTATGGGGTTAATTCTGGGGTCGGTCTCGCGAGAGTCCGACCCACTAAAAAATGTGATCCTATACCGGACCATAGGATGCGGGAGAGGGAGGTTTTTTAGAAAAAATGATAAGAGATTTCTTATCGACAAAAAAATGCGCTTTATTCACTAAAGGTAGGCTCGGTGTACCACCTGGCCACATCTACATGATGCCTTTGCGTGAATAGCGAGGTTTCGCTGCTGGAGCGAGGCTACCGGGTCCGCTCGACCGCGTCGCTTATATTCATTCCGCTCGCTACTCTTGTCGCGCGTCGGCCGCAACCCGGCCGTCGCCGCCTAGCGGCGCGCGCCGGTACTACGCTTGCGCGTGTTCACTTTGTACGGCGGGAAATTTGAATCGCTTGTTCGCGCTTATTTTTACATTTCGGTACTTAAAACTAGGCGAAGAGTCTTAATTATAGAAAAATTTAATTAAATTATTAATTAAATTATTGTAGGGTATCACTGTTATCAGTGAATTATCGGCATTTCAATTGCCCGAAACAGCAGGTTTTTAGTCCACCTCGGGTAAGTGCAAAAACGAAGGTGATGAGAATCACGGACGGAAACAGTTTCTGGAAACTCGGTACAATACACGCGTGGTAAACATTGTCAGAATGCGGTTTGATATTAGTCGTGAAACTCCAGTCGGACGAGAGAATGCATTGGAGAAGTTATTGTACAACTAAACGTTCTGTAAGACGTACATATTACGCTTCTGTAGGTTTTCGGCTAAAGTGACCTCGGTCCTTCTGTGCAATCACCGACTTGACGGTGTGTCAAACGACAGAATGCAAGTGTTAATTTATTTGTTAAATTGATTTATATCTAAATTATCTCTTGCAGTGCACTCTGATTTCATAATTTTTTTTGTACGCGTTATTTGTTCCATAAGATACACTAATAGAAATTTTTGCCAATCGTTGGTCAATTGTTTACAAAATTTTCATTTTTAACGGACGAATACACATAATAATTACTTATTACATAAAAAATACAATTTTTACGTGTTATTTATAGTAAACGTTTCAATCTTGTTTTCCCAATTCTTTACAGTCCGCTTAAATTAACAATTAAAAATATTCGCCAACGAATTTGGCCTCAGCACTCGAGAGCGGCCATCATAAACTTCAGAAAGTAAGAGAGGCGAGCCACTCGAACATTTAACTAACGAACATCGTACGCATCAATGATGTACGCGGAGGCCAAACTTGCCCCGACCGCGGCGCGCTCTCGCAAGTGCATTTCTCTCTCCGCGGAAGCACCGAAACGTTTCCGGCACAAGTAAATCCATATAAACGTAAACAGGAGTCCAGCGGCCGGCGAAGCTTATCGTTTCTGAAACTACAACGCGCTCTCTCGCAGTTGTACACTCCATGAGTCATCCCCGCTTAAACGCCAGAGCGAGAGCGAGAGAGAGTCCGGGAGCGAAGATAGTCCGGCGCGTTTCTCGCTCTGCTCTGCGGCGGCGGCCCTCTCGAACAAGTCTCCGGCACTTTACCGCCGAGAATTATATTGTCCGAGGAGCGAGAGGAGGAGCTTTCCACGCGACGACCCTCTTATATACGTTTCGCGGCCGGGCTCCCCGCACTCGTAAATGGGCTCGGCGCTTTACGAGCCTTGAAATTCGGCAATACGCGCTCTCGGGAGCATCGATTGCTTACTTGGACGATACGGCCGCCCGTAAATTTGTCGCCGCGCCGAGAGAGAGAGAGAGACAGAGGGCGCGGCGGGCTTTGTTTTTATTGGGTTAGCTCCGCGTCGCGAGCGCGTTATTAGTCGGCCATGGCCGGAATTTCGGGGGCCCTGCATTAGCTTTTACTGGCGTATTACGCTCCGCTGCCATTATTGAATTAGCCGGGGTGTATAGTCGGCGCTGGCGAGGATGAAAGAATACGACCCGGGGGTTCATGACTTATTAGGCCGGAGGATTGGACTTTTATCGCGTTGACTGCCGAAATTGATCGTTCGGTTAATCATTGCCCTTTTTTTTTCTCCGTTGCAGGTAAGGGGGATGGACCGAATTTTATTTCCTTTTTACGGCCGGAGATGCGAGTAAAGTTTCTGGTGTTTGATCTGGAAGATATTGGGTTCCAAAAGTGTGTTTATTCGGAAAAACGTTAAATCTAATTTATGGAACAAGGTCAGAAGAAAGTTACTTTATATCTTCTTTTCCTTCGGTTACGGTGTCAACGAAACTATCCTCCATCGGTATTTCAAAATTAGTCCAGAAAATGTAGAAAGAAATTTGCAATAACCCCAGCGAAAGTACGTCGAGCACCCTTACCAATCCGTAATCAATCCGCCGCTGAAAAAGCGATAGTGCCCCCGTTTCTCCCGGCGGTGGAAAAAGTCTCGAGATAAATCAGTGGAGGACCCTCGATCTTCGCTTGGCATCCTTTAAACTCGTGCCAAAGAGACAAACGATCGTTCCCTCTCGCGCATGACCAATGCGCTCTAGTGCATTGACACTAGGCTCTGCAAAGCTTTAGTCGAGTCAGTCGACTACCCCCTCCCCCCTCCCCCTCTCCCCGCCCCTTTGTCCGTCTGTGCGCTGGACGTACTCGCAGCGCGGCGCCTCGCGGTGTCAGATAAACCGCGGAAAAGCGCCATTGTTCCGAAGTAATCGGCGGCAGAAGCTCGAGAGAGAGAACGAAGCCAAGTGCAACAGAGAGAGAGAGAGAGTGAGAAGAGTGCGAGAGTCGCCGCAATTGTTCTCCGATGTGTCCTCCCCCTCTCGCTGGGCGAATCGTCCAAGTGGACGGGAGAGATATATAGCCCAAGTCGCTCTCCACGGCTTACGGTCGCGGCGAGGCGACGAAGAGAGATTTAAAGAGACAGTGATAAAGTCAGCCGCGAGTCGAGGATAAAGAGGACCGAGGACGAGCCGCCGCGCGGAAGTTGCGCTTATTTAAAATGGGAAAGAGAGAGAGAGAGAAAGAGGGAGCTTTCCCTGTTTCGGGCTTTTTTCCGATTTCGGGCCAAGTGCTTTTTAATGATGTACGGTTAACGGCCGATCGGTAGCCCGTGGAAGATTTTACGATCGAGCGCGCAAAAATTGGAAGTTGCGGTCGGGGGAGGGAGAAGAGGGCGCTGTTTTACGGCGGGACTATGGCCGGGGCACTAAAATTTAATGGGACTGCCGAGTTTGGTTAGAAAGTTTAGGAAAAGAAAATCTCGGGCGTTATAGTTTTGCATCCCCCTCCTCTTTTTGCGGAGAAAAATTTCGCGATTTTATTAGTATTCTTCGGACTGGTTTACGATATTTACTCCCGCGCTTTTAAACTTTAACCTCGGAAAATCGATATTTGCTATCCCCCGATCCCTTAAAATATTTAACGACTCTTTATGAATAAAATGTACACGCGGGTTTATCAATGCCGTGAAAAATAGTTGAATCCCCGACCGGTGCATCTCGGTACTTGCGCAATATCGAAAGCGTATAATTGCAAAAAAATACCCTAGAAATCCCCGGAAACCCAGCGGCGTAATGCACGTTTATTAACTCGGCGCGTACGAGCATACGTTTAAATCACGAGCGCGTTTAAAGCCGAATAACGCGCGCAGCCGCGAACGCACCGAAAAGCTAATTCCAGGCGAACGCCCGTAAAGCCTCGAGTTCCTTAATCTTGCCAGGCGACGCAGCCGGACTCCGTTGTACGCGTAAAGCAAACCGTACGTCGGGTTAACAAAAGCTGTCGGCTAATTCGCAAATTTAAAGAGCCTCCCCCTACCTTGCCCCCCCCCCTGCGGGGAAAGCGAAGAATAAGAAAGAATGAAGACAGGAAGGAAGGGGGCCGAGCGGAGCCGCCGCCGTCGCGCGCGCACTCGTGCGGAATTAACACTTTACAAAGCCCGGGGAGAGACTCTCTCTCCCTCTCTGTGTGTATACACCGCGCCAACTTCCCCAACTGCTGCCCCGTGACAACAGCATTCGCGTAAACTCGGACGCGAGAGCTTCTTCCCCGCGAGCGACTGCTGGGTAGCTTTCTCTCTCCCCCCCCTCCCCCCTTCCCCCCCGGCGTCGCCGGCGGAGCAGTTTAAGGACAGACTTGCCGGCAAGATTGATGAGGCTCACGTTTGCCCCGGCGATCGACGCACGTGACGCCGAGCGTTATGCGACGCCGAGGGATGGAAATTGACGATTTAGCACCCGCAGTCGCTAAACTGTTTCGAATCAACGAGCGCGCGCGCGCGCGCGTTCCATTTTCGAACGCGAGAACTTTGGCGGGACGCTTCTGTTTTTTTCTTTTCTTTTTGTTATCGCGCGAATATATTTAATGAAAGAAGACTTTATTTATCGGCCTCGTCTGAACGTTCGCCGCGAGAGCCATTCTGCGCGCTTCGATCGCCCCGAGAAACGACTGCTATTGAAAAGAAGCTCCTTCCGTTCTATTTTCCCGTAATAAGGAATGTAATTTCGAGCTCCTCGCGGGCGAGGAAAGGAGCGCGGCGCTGACTTCGATTTCATCATTCATCATCGAATCACAAAGGGAAAGAAAACGAGCGCGCGCGCCGGTATAAGCGCGCAAAAAAAAGAGAAAAAAGAGAGAGAGAGACGGCCGAGCGTCCGGAGATTCTCTCGCCTTTCCTCCGGGAGATGGAGATCGATCGCTCGTAATAATAGCCGGCCCGTTGAAAATAATCAATTATGCGCGGCCGAGACGAACGGCCGCGTATCGATTGCCGTCGCCGGGAGAGAGAGAGAGAGAGGAGGATTCGACTGAAATAGACGCCCGGCTGTTTATTCGCGGCGCATGACTGTCGCTTAGATTAATATGCTTGTAGATTCTATGATTTATGTCGGTCGTTCGCGAGGAAGTTTTCAATTATGCGAAATAGGGGCGCTTTAAATCTGACGGCGGAGAGAAAAATTGTGCTTCGGATGTTAAAAAAAGCGCAGACTTTTTCACTGCAAGGCGGAAAAAGCGCTGATTATAACGTACATTATTATTATTCCATGCTATTTATTTACTCGAGAATTCTTCCTCGCTCTTCACGCGCGCCCGGAAAAGCTAAATAAGAATCGATGCGCTTAAAAAAATGATTGTATTCGGAGAAGAATGCGAGCAGCATCGGTCCGCGATCGAGCAGCTTGCTTACTTACACACACCGAGCCGGCATTTCGGGCCGGGGATATTAAAAATTACCGGTGCGACTTGCACGCGCTCGTGATTCGACTTTAATGCCTTCTGCTCGGCCGTTATTTACGGGCCGTTCTTTTTCTCCCCCCCCCCCCTCCCTCTCCACTTCTTTTATTATTTGTTTTCCGTTCCGTTGAAAAACGATGCGTCGCGGAGAGTGGCGGGCGCGGCCGTGTTCTGGCTGGCCCCGGCAATGCATCGGTTATTGAAAAAGCGCGATTTCTGACATGGAAACGCAATTTATGGCAGGTGAAATATTCAAAGGGAATGTAAATTTCAAATTTATGGACATTATACCTGCGTGCAGAGACGGTCCGGGGGGAGGAGGATATATATTCATTTTTTTTTCCTTTTTTTTTTATCGGGAGCCAAAGCAACACGCCGATATTTGAATGAAACATGAAATCATTAATATTTTCCGATAGATCCTTGGACCCGATGAATAAAATATTTCGAGAACTCTAGGAATCCGAGCGGAAATTCCCGAACGCCGCCGCCTGTTAACGAAAGTATAAGTGACGCCCACGCGGTTTATCGCATTATTTCGCGGTAAGTAATGCACCGTAAATCCAGTCGATCGCTTTCAGCGCTGGATTATACCAGAAATTTATTTAAGACTTTGTTTGATTTTCTCAATCTCCGCCTGGCCTCTCTGTAATTTCCAGATACTAAACAGAGCCGCAAAGCATACAATCGATCAATTCAATTTAAAAAAAACGGGCCGCTTTATCCGCGAAAAAGTTCTCGACTCGACGGCCCGCGTTTAATGCAATAAACATCGCGCGCGACTGCGAAGGGGAGCTAAGGAAATAAAGCCAGAAAAATGGCCGTCCCTGTCTTCCACTTTATTATCTATGCATCTTTCTCCATTACTTCTGCGCCTTACATTTTTCTCCGGCTTGGTTTATTCAGTCCGACTGCTCAGCGCTTTTCTACTACGGCTCTGCTTTCATGAGTATTTTAGCGAACGAGTTGTAAAGAAGGTCGCTCTCGTGTTTTTCCAGGGGATATTTCATTGCTTTTGTAACCACTTCTATTTCCTACGAAGGGAAATAGAATATATATATATACAGTGAGCTCTCAAGATTTTTCCAGGGTAATTGACACAGTGAAAAAGTGAATTTCTTATACTTTTAAAGTAACGCTCTGACCCATTTGAAATCTTCAAAAAGGGTTTGCCGCTTCAAACTAAAAAGCCCTTCTGAAGCTTTCGACGAGAGGCGGTCGTTGACCCCACTTTACAGTTTTAACCCTTCGCCTGCAATTATAATCATCCAAATTGAAGCCGACGGGTCCTCTATTTTATTCGAAACTCATCGACCCACGTAACTCCACATCCTGTCCTCGAAAGTAATCAATTAATTCCCCAATAAGCCCAGGCGTCGCGACAAAGAATTTCCTCCCAGTATATATGTACATATAATCGTCGAGATCTTCGGTCAGCAAAAATCGGCGAATGCAGACAAGCATCCGACGTACAGCAGCCGAAGCTCGGCAGTTTTCCAACGAGATTTTTAGCTGTCTGTCCCGGTGTTTCGGTCGGCTATCTCTCTCGCGAAAGGGAGCCGCTCTCTCTCTCTCTCTCTCATTGTGTGCGTCGTCGCATCCGGCATTGATCTCGTTCCCTCGGGTCTGTCTAATTGCGCGCGTTTGTTCGGCAAGGGCGCAAAATGTCGATGCTAATTGCCCGTTTCGGCAAAGCTCTCTCTCTCTCTCCCTCTCTCTCTCACTGTCTCGCCTCAAAGTCCCCGCCGGAGTGGAGTCGCCTTACTTATGGGAACGCGGCTCTGTCGCTCATCATGAACGTCACTCCCGTAAAGGCTATTCAGCTGGGAATCGCTCCGAGTTCGATTTAGCGCTGCGGAATGTTTGATTCTTGGGAGGGCTGCATTTGTAATCGCTTTCACGTCAAGCCGGCTGCGACGTGAACTTTGTTACATTAGTATTTTGGAACGTTCGCTAACGCTTTTAAACGCGGTAAGTGTATTTGAAACTTTTATCGAATTACGTCTATTGACTGGGAGCCTGGCAAGTAATGTATCAATGAATGTAAATTATTTGGAAATTTTACCGAAATAAACTTTATCAATTTATGATTGCGATTGGTTTATCAACTTGACAGGAACTAACGTGTTATGAATAACTTTGGAGAGATGTCATTTTGAAGGTCTTTAGTTTCCACTCTTAGATTAATTATTTACACTATTTTATAGTCGTATTTCAATGGTACTTAGTTCCATTTAGCATTCTCTTCCTGTATAGATATTGCTGAATTGCTCGTTTGACCTAATAACCTCCAATAATCCAGCATTACGATTCAAAGCCTTTTGACGCTTGCAGGTGATTTAATGTTTAAACGCATCTGGCTTTTTCGTCTTGCTTTCAGTTCTCTCTTTTCATATTTTTAATAAAAGTTTTTGAAAACGAGAAAATACGACGTGTATTTGTATAACCAAAAATAATATTTCTGTAATCAATCATTCGCTAAATACTCGTTACTAATAAAACATGAAGCCTTACTACATAATCCTCGCATAACAAATCAATAATAAACATTTAATTAAAAGCAGTAATATTTCAACTTTGACAGTTACGCTTTCTAAATTTTTTGTCCATACCGAACTGAATATTCAATTCAATCTACTACAGCAAACAGAGTTCTGACGCCACAAGATTTATAAAGCATTGCTGTGTTTGACTTTTTTCACCGAGAAAGCTTTTTTATCTCATGCGAATCTAGTCCATGGCTCATGTTTAAAAAATGGTGCTTTAGTTTAGCCTCCCAAAAAAGGCTACTTTTCTTTCGAAAAGTCTCGTTTTCTATTTGCGAAAAATCGTAAAAAAATAGAACTCTAACTCACGTCCCTCTCCCTGTATATTTTAAGAATCTCCCTTGAAATAGAGAATCCACCGATAAAAATTAAAAGCCACTGATCGTCGAAAATAAGAGAAAATATACTTGAACCTTTCCGCTGCGCCTCGACAAAGAGCGACTCTGGACGTAATAAATATTCCGTGTCAACTCCTTTTACGAGGCTCCTAAACTAGCGAAATCCATAAAGCCTAAAATTGCAGCGACGTTACGCAGTACATCAATCTCCCGCAAACATATCCTCCGCGTCCTCCTCGCCCGGCCGAGCTTCCTCGCCCATTACAAATTCATTTCCCGTAAAAAGCTAGCCGTGCCCCGCCGAAGTCCCTCTCGCTCTCTCTCTCTCTCCGCAGTGCGCCGAATTTTCCGGGGCGCACACGGTGTGTCCGCCGACGCGGGCTCTCGCATCGTCGCTCCGATAGGGCTTATCGACTCTTTAATTCAGGAAGGCTGCATTAGCGCACGTGCGCAGCTAATACTCCGCCGCTCGTGCATTAGCCCGCATTACACTTTGACGGCGCGCGCAGCAGCAGCAGCAACCGGCCTAACGATCGATGCCACGCGCGGTGGCGGCGGCGGCGGCGTTGCTGCAGCAGCAGCAGCTGCGCGCCGCAACGCCCGGCCGGCTTTTAAGGTCCGGCTACGATGACCCCTCCGAGCTGCCGCTGGCTGGATTTTCGCCGGCGTCGCCGAGTTTGCTATTAGATGTGCCCTTGGGATAGACGCCAATTGCCTGACTTGTTAGGTTTGTTACTACTTGAAGGGGCTCGTTGTGCCAAATGCTCGGCTTCTGTTTCGTAATAGTGGGTTCTAGATTTTCTTCCGTAAAGGGGGAAGTAGGCTTGCAGTTTTATGGCACGCTTGGAGGGTTCGTGCGCCATTAAATTGATATTTTAAAGTGTTTTTAAATGCAGATTATGCAATTGTTTTAAACATTCGCAAATTACAGATTTATTTAAATTTCAACGCTCTGTTTCATCATAACACTTTCAGTTTGAAGTTTTTTTTCATTGTTTTATTTTATATTCAAGTTAAAATTAAATTTCAGGTAATCTAACTAATTTGAATAGTTTATAAAACAATCACCGTTAAAAAGAATGTAATTTTGAAAATATATTTTTATTCAGATATTTTCAAGACTCACCTGTTCATTAAACAATTTTTCGGAATAATATTAATATTAATGCTTTTTTATAAATGATAAAATACAAAGATAAACGAGATCCTAAAATTATGAAAAAGAATCAATAGAAGCGTGAATTTTGGTAGAAACCTCTTTGAAATCTTTTAGAATCACTCGGGCATCCAACAATTATCCGCAATTCTTTCTCGGAGAGTTACTAACTTTTGTTACTTTCCTGATTCTTTTTTGGACTTTTGTCGAACTTTCCTTCTTTAGCGTTTCGTGTTTCATTTTATAATGAAGTAAAGGAAGTGACGTTCTGTTATAAGAAGAGCATTATCGGAAAAAGTTTGTTACTTTGTCGGAACTTTGAAAAATAAATGTTGGGATTAGAAATCACTTTAATGGAACTGTTCGAAGCAGTTCAGAAATGACTGATACCCCCCCGGTCATTTTGAATATTTCTTAAATGTACTCCATAGAAATTGCATAAAAATCTCAAAATGTCCTGTTTTATACGATAAGATGACTCGAATATACTCGAATGCCCGTAAAGACCTTTTCACGAAGTACCTGTCGCCGCGTCGAGAATTTTCCAAAGCTTTTTACAATTTCACTAAAAACTCGTTGAAACCCGAAGCATTGTTCCGAGAATTACCGAATTAAATATATTCCGGTACGAAGTTAAGACGGCGGAGCAGCTGTAAGGGACAGAAAAAGGGAAAATCCCCGCGTATTTGCGCGTCCTATGGATCACATCCCGCCGTATTCGTCGGACACGGCTCGAGTATTAAAAAATTTTTTAATTAAACGAGCAAACACGTGTAGCTGCACGAGTGTAATACGGCCTACACTTTTCATTACAGAATTAACTTGCGAGCAAACTTTTAATATATAAAATAGTGGAGGAGGCAATGGGGAAAAAGCGCGCGTCCGCAAACATTCGTCCCGCTCCGGCTTCTAATTTTTTCATCAAAGCATCTTTAATTCTCCCTCTCTCTCTCTATTTTACCTGTTCCATCTGCGCAGCTCGTCTTGTGCACTCCGTGCCCTTTTTTTCTGCCCGCCCTGTTTCGTGCCTACCTGGATTTTTCGGCCGAATTTAAAATTAAAACGACGAGCGCGCCGGGCTTTTTGTCGCCGTCGCGGCTCGTTGCTGCGCCGACCTTTTGTATTATATTTAAGCGTCGTGTCGCGCGTATCGTTGGATTGACCATTTATTTGCCCCTTTTTTTTCGCCATCGCTCCTGCCCAATTCTTATGCAAATCGAGTTTATGCCTCGTTTATTACATAGTTTCCTTGGGAATCTTTTGTTCGCGGCGGGGATGACAGTGCCTCTCGTAATTCAATTCCTGCGTCAATTTTAACGATAGAGTTCGTAAGCGAGTGTAGTCTCATTTATTAATTGTACGTAAATAGTTTCTTGGTGATTGTTAATTCGCAATTGCATTGTCAAGATATTTTAGCAAAAAAAATTATTCATGACTTAAAAAGTCTGTGTTTATTCCGCATTTGTTTTACAAAACAAAAATGAATTAATATTAATATATATTATTATATATATTTTAAATTTCGTGAAAAATTCATTCACTTCTACCAACGGTATATTATTCATCTTCACGTTATAAAATCTCCGACACGAAAACTGAAATACAAGAGCTTAAAAATTTTAATGATATATACATTTCCCCGCCTAACCCAAACGACGGAGTTTCTCACAATGGCGCATTATTTTAATGTCGGCATTAAAAGTTACGTTACCCTCGAATGCAAAGCGCGCCGAATGCAATATTCGGGAATTTGAATGGGCGATTTTATTTAATAATCAAGAAGCCTCGCCGTTTCCTCCCAAGCAAACAACAAACTTCCCGAAGGAAGCTCCGCATTCAGCGCTTTACATCGGCCGACCGACGAAGGATCCCGCAAATCCCCGGCGATGGCAGGGAGCGGCGAAACGGCGCGGCGGCGGCGGCAAAAAAGGAAAAGATAGTTCGTTGCACTCGTACAAAAGAAACTTTAACCGCGCGCGGCGCAATCGTCAGAAGCATTCATAGCGGCGGCGGCGGCGGCAGCGGCAGCAGCTCTTGACATTTAACAAGCTCCGTCCCTCGAAAATAGCGGACAGAGCCGCGAAGAAGTATGCGGGAGACGCGCCGGGAGAGGGCATTAATTATCCCGAAATATTATTTACGCGTCCATCAACGTCTCCGGGCTACGCGCGCCTCCTTCTTATCGCTCCGGCGCATAAAATCGGCCCGGCCGCCTGACGTTTTCGCAATTTCGCTCCTCCCCGCTAACAAACTGCCGCTCCTTTCCCTCTTTTTTTTTTCTTTCTCCCTCTCTCTCTCTCCGGATCTTTTCTCTATCCATCTCTCTCCGCGGCTCGCCCCGCGATAAGAACCGCCGGTTTCGCTCCCAACTACGCCCGGATGACGAGTGTCTCATTAACGTCGATACTCCTCGCCCTCGAGGCCCTTCTAAGATGTCGCCTGTCGACGCGCTGCGGCGAAAACTCGATCCCCTCAGCTCGTCTTCTTCCCTGCTTTTTTTTTTCTCTTCCACGCCCCCGAGCTTCGCCGCTCGGGGAAATTAATTGAATTATTAAGTGCGATGGGCAGACAAGTGATTGGAAAATTGCCCGAGCCTAGATGTATTGACAGAGCGTTCGCTCACTGCTCTCGGCTTTCTGCTCCGAGAGACGCGAATGTTCGATAATTTCTTGTAACGCTATATTCTTTGCCTTTTATTATTAAGACGCGTAATTGCTCGAAAGAACGTAGTTTGTAAATGAAATAGTGCGGTATTACCTGAAATTTATAATCAACGAATCGAAAAAGCTCGATGAACTTTTACAAATCGCATCGCAAGCTCCGTCATTTGCGACTCTGCGCCAAGCTTTTATACCAACCGGCAATCGCGGTATCAAGATTATTCAATTACCAGTTCCGGAAAACAACGACGTAACGCAATCAAGCTAAATTCCACAGCGGACAGCGGACGTAATGCAACTCGATTACCCCTCCTGTAACCAAACACGGCAGCTCCCGCCATACAGAAGCGCAAAATTTCGATCACGGCTTTCTCTCTCGTCGCGCGGCGGCTTCGAAAAGGCCTTATAACAAGCAGGCAGGACGCGTCGCGTATTAGCGCACAACAAAAGAAGCGGCGGCCGCGCGACAATAAAGAAACAAGAGCCGCCGCGCGGCGGGGGGGAAGGCGGGAGTTCGGGAAAGTCGAGCCTCGAGACTTCGTCGCACACCCTCGAGGACGAGCTTGGGCGGAAACAACGGGCCGCCGTGGCACTCAGACGATGGGCGCGATACGCCGCGCGCGCGCACAATGGCCGCGCGCGACGAGCGAAGGTCATGCTTTATGTACGCTGCGGTAGGCGCATTGTGACGCGCGCTCCGCATTGACGGTCGACGCGCAGCGACGACGACGACCAAGTGCGCTTCTGTCTAATTGCACAGCCGCAGAGGGAGGCAGCGCGCGCTATCGCCGTTATTCGAGAGTGCGCGCGTAGATGGGAGGTGTGCAGCTGGAATTGCAGACGCCGCCGTCGTGCTCCGTTAAACTTGACCGATCGAGGGAATGTGCGAGTTTTTTTCTTTTTCCCTGACTTGGCGCGCTGCGTGCTCGAATGGCTGATATGCCTCCTCGGTTCGCGGCGCTATTTGGGTCGACGGAGAAGAAGGCCTGTCGATTAGTAAGTGGGGAATGGATGGCTTTTCGAGGGGATATATACGCGCGGAGCTTGACTATTTGAAAAGGGACGACTGGAGGACGCCGGTTTTGAGAATTATGACTCGAGTTGGATGGCTTTTGTGCTAATTTATAGTCGGGGTGTCGCTATTAGTGACGTCGATATCTGCGTGACTTTGAGTTGGGTCGTTTCTCGCGTTCGAACTGGCAAAGTTGGATCGAACATATCGGTGAATGCACGTCTTATTTTTGGGTTAAATTAAAATGCGGACTGCGCCAACGGCGGGTCGCGGAATATTAAAAAATTCTCAAGTAATTGAATAAAATCCAGCTTCTAAAAATATGAAGGCTTTCTTATACGTACGCGAACTCTCGTAAAAAGGTATTTTTAGTATCCCCCGGAACCATCGAGTTGTCAAATTACCGTAAAAAGGCAATTTCGAAATTCCAGGAGCTTCTGCGCGGGTGAGAGCAGCGCAAGAAGTTTTCTAAATCAGAAAAAAAACTTTTACGCAAGTCGCTCTGATAAGAGAAACGGTATATTTTTAGATTTCGGCGAGAGATTCAAAGGACGATCAGGAAATAGACGTTCCTAAGTACCGAGACGCTTCGACCGAAAATAGAACGCGCCTTTAAACTCTCAAGTGCGCTTCCTCTACCGAATTCAAACTCTTCTTAAAAATATCCATAAGCTCCGCTACAGAGTTTATTCTAAGAAAATCCACTGACCCTCTTCGAGAATCCCTCCACGTTTACAAGTATAACCGAACCCTCGACTAATAATCCAATACATCCCGTTTTACGATTTACCGCAAGAGGGTCGCGCATAAAAATCGCGCAAAATTTTACAAGATAACGGGCCCCGAACGGCGAGTTTCTCCTGTAAATCACCTCGGCGTGATTTACCGCGCGAGTGCAACGTACGCGTAACAGCCGTTGCGAGAGAGTCAGCGGTAGCAGCTCTAGTTTCGGCTTACGCACACACACACCACCGTCGCGATTGCGACTCGAGCGCTTTAACCCTCTCCCGTCAATCGGGCCAATTATAATCGCCGGGAGGAAAAGTGTCGCGCGATTGCTCGCAACGAGGTTAAATAATAAAGGCCAGGCGGCGCGCTTCAATTCTCCGTGCTGCTCAGCATGCGGGTGGCTGATCGAGCTCGGGGCTATGAAATTCGACACGAGGCGATGCCTCATTTTATATGTGAAATTTAATGCAGCCGAGTGCCGCAAGCCCGACCCGTTTAATGCCAGTCGGAGAGAGAAATAGAAAGAGTGAGAGGAGAAAGTATCTTTGCGATCGGGGGGAGACTTTTAAAATTGTCGGAGGCACATTGTTTTGTCGGGCGATTCTTACGGGGACGGGCGACGCTCCGCCTACGTGCTTTTTACGAGGGAGTGTCGCTGCTGTAAAAGTAGTCGAGTGGGTCTCTCCTCCACGTGTTTCGGGAGGACGCCTTCGGGTTTGTAAATTTTAGAGTGTCTTAAAATCGATTGGTCGCCGGGGCTCGTTATTGGGTCGCGCGGAAGACTGTCGTCGGGAGAGTGGGAAATAGTTTTTTCTTTTTGTTTTTTTTTTCGTTAAGTTTCATTACTTTATAAGCTTGACGGAAAAAAAATCTGTTTGCGAATCAATAAGATCTCTTGAAAACAACGCAATTACCGTCTATTTAGAGCACGTACAATCTTCAATTAAAAAGAGATTTATTTCAATGGGTTGAGGTAAATATTCGGATAATCACTTAAATGGATTAAAAATTATGCGCATTTCACCGAATCAGATTCTCTGCGATTAAAGCAAAACTTTATTACGTAGTATACCAAAAATGTCCCTGCTCAAGTTGATATTGACCCCTATTCCGAGAGCAAATAATGTATTTCACTTTATCTCCCTCCTTCAACCTTCAATATCCAAATCAGGCAACAGCTCGTAATTTACAACGCCTTAAAAAAAAACTCTCCGGCAAAAGAAGCCAAAGCCGCAGCGGTCCTTTATCCGTTGAATACAAAGATCGAAGTCCAATGCCGAAAGCAATGCTCCGACACCCGCGACTCGTGCGTTCCGATTGACATTAAACCCTTCATAAATACGTCGCGGCCATAAACGCGGCGAGAGAGAGAGAAAACTCGTTAAATCCGCGCGCGCGGGCTCGGCAAACGTCAACGGGTTCATCGACTGCATTAACGCCTAGATAAAACGGCCGCGGGGCACTTAGCGAATCAAAGGCCGGCCCCCTCCCCCTCCCCTCGCTCGGGCTAATCGATTCATTCTCGCCGCGAGGGCACACACAAAGAAGTCGTTATATCGGCTCTGTCTGCGCGTCGAATGAATCGGGCCCATTATGCTCGCGCGCGGCTCCCGCGATAATGCGGCCAAATGACGGCGGACATACGTCGCCGGCAAAATTCGAGCCGCCGCCGACGACGTCGCGAGGGGGGAGAGAGACGCCGAGTTATACCGGCCCTGCGGTCGACGGATGAATGAGCGGTCGAGCGGATAATTTATCGCGACTAGTTAGAGATCGGTCTTGAATATTTCGGGAGATAAGTTGCGGCCGGTTTGGGAAAGGGGCCCTTTTCGGATGCTCGGTTTACGTTGGCCAGTGGAGAATATTGATGAACACGTCGATTTTTATCGTCGGCCTCGGCGCGTAAAATATCCCGCGTAAAGTTTATTAGCGAAAATGACGGGTCCGCGATAAAATTCGGCGCGAAAGATATTTTTAAACAAAGCGTCGCTTTATTAACGGCGGCTTATTCCCGCGGCGATCCCGCTAATTTATAAATACCCCCGAAATCGCGCCGGGCGAACACAATAAGCCGAGAAAAAAAGCGACAAGGAATATACTTCGGAAATATTGCCACCGCGGAGAAAAAGGGGAAAAAAGCCAGAAAACGAGAGCGCGCGCAACATTTACATACAATAAATTAAACGATAAATTTATATGCGGGAGGAGGACTTTGTTTTCGGAGATGTTCCCTCTCGCTTTCCGACTCTCTCCCTCTCTCTCTGCAAACGGACAAAACGAATCGCGAACTCGCGAATAATAATCCATTGTATTACGCGCCTCATCCCCCTTACTCGGCACTTTTGGTTTTTACTGTCGCGCGCGCCTCTGCTGTATTCGCCAGCGAGAGAGAGAGAGAGAGAGTTATATTTGCTCGGTGGAATATCGAGCGATCGGCCGACTGGTACGACGGAACGATAAAAAACAAAAAAAAAAATCCCGGAGAATGAACGACCGAACGACGATAATAAATGTCCGGTCGCTCACGCAAATATAATACAGTCGGTCGCGCCTCTCTCTCTCTCGGCAGCGAGGGTGAACCCGAAAAATTCTCCCGCCCGATTTTTGCGGCGCGAGAAAAAAACAGCGCGTCCGAAAATCTATTCTCTCGGAGCGATAATGCGCGCTGATGAATTGTTTGGGAAATTTGCATTCTAATTGAGAGAGCAGTTCGTCCCGATTTTCGCGCGTAAACGCCGAGGCCGAGAGAGTTTGCCGAATGACAGCGGGTGAATATTATAAAAACGCCCTGAAAATATCGGCGAGGATGACGCTTCAATTTGCGCTAAATACAGAGTGGAAGCGTTAATTAAGAACGTATTCGAATTTGCATTTGATGCGTCTTTGTTTTAGAAGGGAATTTTTTATTTTAGCTTTAATTAATAATAAATTCTTATTTATTTTTAGCCAACTATCAATATGGATATGTGCAATGTAGTTATGCAGAGAAATTGGATATATTCTGTTTGATTAATTCAGTGGATAAATTAATGTTTATAATTGAATTAATGTTTATAATTGAAGTTTAATTAATTTACATGATTTCGTGCAATATAATAATACAAAGGCATGCATTTCATATAAAATGTAAACATATTGAATATTAATAAGAAACAGCTGAAAAATACGTAAAGTACTATTATATAGAATTCACCGAAGAAGAAGAAGGGCAACACCGCGATTATCATAATATTCCTCGGAAATTCCATAAATTATGAACTACGCAGTGCAAGGCTCGGCAAGTCGATACATTATTCAGAAAATTGATAAAGAAATTTTCACGCGCGTTACTTTGTCAACTTATTCACCGCGAACTGGTCTCTCTTTTCAAAACCATTTTTCAAAAAGTTCAAAACCCTTCCCCGTATTGTCGAAGCAATAAAAAAAAATCGGTCTTTCCTAACGGCGAAAAGCTCATCATAAAATCGCGGCCCGAAAGATAAAGCAGCGCGAGAGAGTCGAGCCGAGCGCTCGAAAGTCGGGCTACAAAACCTGGGATGAAAAAAGCAGCTCTCTATCTCTCTCTCGCGTTTTTATCCCCTCTCGTTCGGGATCGCCCGTAACATCGGCGATTAGCCGCTCGCATCGAAAATCGCCGGCCGTTTTAAGGATTAGGCCGGGGCCTCTCTTCAAGTGCGCGGCACAAAGGCCGCGGGGGCCGAGAGCCAATAAATAAATAGGTAACACCCTTTCGAGCTTAGCGTACTTCCTATTCAGCGAAAGAGTGCGAGAGGGGTGGTGGAGAGGGGGAGGGAGGGAGAGAGAGAGAGAGAGAAGCCTGTCCCGCTCGGTGGATGGCTCAATTTAGAGGGGCTCTTTCGCGAACTAACACGAGGGGAGTGCAATAGTATGTTACGCGAATGTACCGACGCGAGAAATCCACTTACCTACCCGATACGCAATATCCCGGGATACGGTAACTTCGTGCAGCTCTCTTTCCGCCTCTGCCCTCCGCTCTCCGCCTCGGCGTTCTCTCCTTTTTCCTCGCTTTTCGTTCGTTTGCTTTCTCTCGCTCGAGCTTCCCTCTCTGACGAGGCAATGTTGTTTAGGCAGCGCCCCGGAGCGCGCGCGCTTCTTGATTCGTCCGAGTGTCTGTGCAGTCAGATGTTTCGATGCGGCGCGATCCCTTGATTAGATATATTGTCGAGTTTCAAATCAGTCGGGATTTTCTATCCGGCGATGCTGCCGCTTTGGGCGGGAAAATTCGCTAGCATTACTTTGCGGATTGTTACATTTTTCTGTGTTCGACGAGGATGGATGTGCGAATGAAGAGAATTCTTTGGATGCGCAGAATAATATTTTTTAAATATTCCGTAATGAAAACCAATTGATTTAACATTTACATTTTATCTATATTTAAGAATTATAAGTATTTAAGTATATTTTAATTCCGTAATTAATAATCAGTTTTATTCAGAGCTGACCTAACAACCAATATTTAATCCTCGAATTAAAAGCAACGACATCTTCAGCAAACGTTGAACGACACTTTCGAAAAAGAATTCTATTCTTCAACAGCGCTGCCCGAAAAATTTTTCGCTTTCTAAACAAAATTCAGCGCAAAAGAAACGCGATTACATTTTCCAAGCCCAACACATCGAAGCTCCCTTTATAAGTCCGCAGTCGCAAAGAGTCTCCGCCTCTCTCTCTCTCTCTTTCTCTTCGTCGGCTCTCTGTCTCTTCGATTCCTTCATCTCTTTGTGCCGGCAGCTCCTATACCTGTATACATCCGGAGCTTGCAAGCTCGCCGGCACGCTTTCTTCCCACGCCTCTCTCTCTCTCTCGCTCCAGCCCCTTAACCCCGTTTGTTTCTATTTGCACGTATCATTGATTACTCGCGATTCTCTCTTCGGTTTATCTCCTCTCTCCTCCTCCGCGTTTTTATCGCCCGGAGACAGACGGAGCGCGCGGATTTCTCGGGAGAAGACTCTCTCGCGCGCTTCTTTTTTTTCTCTCTCTCCTCTTCCCTCCCGGCGCTCTCCGCGGAATCCAATAGGGTCGTCGCGCGAGAAAGTAGGTTTGTGTGTAGCGCGGCAAATTTCGTCGGGGAGTATTACGCGCGGCTGCTTTTAAGGGGGTGAGAGAGAGAAGAGGCGGAGAGAGGAAACTTTTAATTTCGGAGCGCGCAGCCAGCAGAATTTTGCGGAATCGCGCCGCGCTGTTCGCGCCAAATTAATTTATTATTTCATCGGGGGGGCGTTTTTGCTTTTTTCGCGCGCTTCGAGAGAGGGAGAGAGAGAGAGAAGTTCGGGCGTGGCTCGGTAATTGAAACGATAACAGTTTGTTAGTTTGTAGGTCACGTTGCAGTTATTATGTAGGTAGTTTCTGGAATTTCAACTTTTGTCTGGGCTGTATTAACTGGGGATAAAAGCTGTTTTAATTATATTAAATGAACGGGATTAAATTTCGTTTCTAATTTTAATTACTCCCTTCGTCAGCAAATGGCGCGAGTATTAATTGAACGAATCACGATTGTAATACGAAACTCTGATATTTTCGTAACGAAATCCGACTGAAGGATGCGTCGATAGCAGAATAAGCTGCCTATCTCGTAAAACAAAGTTTTTCTCCCAAACTCAAGTTCAGCAAGTTCACCTGCTAAATAACTTGATCGAATCTCCGGCGAGTCCGATGCTTCTTTAATCTCCAAATCGGTCTCCGTTCCCAGCTCGCGAAACCGAACCCAAAGGAGCGCGCAGTTAACTCTTTAATCTCGAATATCTTCCGGAATCCCCTCGTAAAATCAGTCTCCCCTCCTCGAAACAATAACCCAAATAGAAGAGCCTCCCCGCGCGCCGCGCGCGCATCATTCACCGCGGCAGCCTCATTCAATTCTAATAGCCTCCTCGCCGTGCCAATTTAACGTCGGGAAAGACGGGGCGGCCCTTTAATAAGCCCGAGAGCCATTCAATTCTAATTCGCCCGGCCTTCCTCTCCGGCCGGGGCGCAGAAAATTCAAAGCGCGCGCGCTGCTCGGGCTGCTTCTTTATATCCGTCGCGTGCGCGGCGGCCGCCGACGCTAAACAGCTCTACGTGCGGCGCAATTCGCGAAACTATCCACGTACCTGTGTGTGTTTCTGTGTGTGCGCGCGGCGTTTTCCTCGGCGAGCCGCGCCGCGTCCACTCGTTACCTCGGCGCGCCCGCCGCCCGGCTTTCTGCGGTTCCGCGCGCGCGGCTACCTTGAGTAAAGTAAACCCGATCCTACTCGCGCATCTGTATTCCCGCTCTCCTGGCTTTTCTCTCTCTCTTTGCTCCGGCTCTTATTTCTTTCGAGCGCGCTGCTTTGCCTCCCCTTTTTTTTATATATATATCGTTCTTCCTTTCGTGCCGCGTCCTCCGAGCCGAAGACACGGAGGAAGCCACTGAATTTTTTATTCACTTATTTTCCGCGAGCGAGTCCAACGCGCCCCTTGCCGCTGGCCTGTCTTTTCTACGTCCGGGCGGATCTCTTTTTGACGCTGTTATTGTTGCCGTTGCATGTTTCGCCGAGTCCCTACGATGCGCCGGTGATTGATGTACGCGCGTCAACGATTTACTCCTCGTATAAGCGCACTTTTTGCGTAAATAAATTATCGCTGCCGCAAGCAAACGGAGCGTAATTTCGTTGCAGTTTTAGTACCGATTTATATCAGAATTATTACGTCGAATTTTTTAAAACAAATATGTTAATGTTGATTTGTTTTTTTGTTTCAGGTGAGTGTCTCGTCGACGTTTCGGAACGGTATAAAAATATTAAATTACCATGGGTGCTGCTGGTAAGAAAAAAAATCATTCCAATCAAATAAATAAAGAAATTTCTTCACCGGCTGTTTATTAACTTAAAGCAAAAGCTTAAGAGTAACAAGAAACATCAAGTTTTATTCGTCCCATTCCAAAAATATGTTAAAGCACATCGCATATCAAGATCACGAAACTGACACCGTAGGTCCTTCTCACATTTCCGTCTGCCCTCCTCAATATCCGCTTTCAAAATGGTATCGAAACAATCTCGATCCTCGGCCCCAAAATCGGCAAAACAGTCAGCTCCTAATCGAATCAGCAATCACTCGACGCATGTAAACCACACCGTCGACACCCCATCGTCGTGTTTTTTTACCGAGCCCCGAGATTATCGTCGATCGGCGCATAAAAATTCCCCGCTCGCGCAAAAAAGCAGCGGGAACGGACGTGTAGGACCATCGAGAGAAAACAAAAATGAGGAGGAGCTTGATTGGGCAAGTCCCGGGCTGCGTGCGGGGGCTTTGTTTTTCCCGCATCGATCTGAGAGATTCGAGGGAATCAAGCCGAGGGGGGGAAGGGCAGTAGCAGCAGTAGCCCTCGCAATTGCCTTTTTTTCCGCTGCCGCCCTCCGAGGAGAGGGTCGTCGGGAAAATCAGTGGAGCGTCTTCCTATCTCTATCTCCATCTTTTCGCTCGCCTTCTTTATTTCGTGCTCGCGCACCAGGAGAGGGAGTATCGATTATGCAATCAACCCGCTGCCGCCGCCGCTGCTGCTGCTGCTTCTTGCGTGATACTAATATTTACTGGATTATTAGCAGTTTGTGTCAAACGTTATTTAGTGTCCCGTAAACGTAGACGGCTAATTTATGGAGACGTGAAAATTGCAAAAAGTGAAATACGGCATGATTACGTTACAAGTGGTGCAGCTTTATACGCGGGAATTAATCATCTCTCTCCCCGCTGCCTTCCACTTCTTCTTACTTGTCGCGCCCTTTTCTTTTCGCCATGAAAATTGAACGTGGCGAGAATCGAAAATATTTGTCGGAATTAAATTTTGAAGACCGTTAATCGTGCTTTTACTGTTTTAGGGAAATTAACCCCTTAGCTCTTTTGAAGAGGATAAGGTTTCACGAAATAAGATTTGTTAAATTTTCTGCAATTAAGTTATTAAATATACCAATTTAATGGTCTGAATCGAGCAAAAAGTTTATTCTATAAATGAATCTATAAAGTTTGCATAAATGTAGCTATTTACAATCACAGTCGTATAATATTTCTTTGATTAAAATATGAATCGTTGATTTTGTTGGAAACAAATGAATTATTCAAACTCTCTTAATTTTCAAATATTAATTATTCATCATGCAAATATACTTATATCGACTTTAAAATAGAACCGTTTTTTAAATATTCAAACCCCATCATTTCCAGATATAAGTTAATAATTTCCTTAACATGAACAGAAAAAATCGTTACAAAATACTTCCTGCTTCTATCGACATTTCTTGTAAAAAAAAAAGATACCCCTTTTGCTTTTCACAAGACTACTAACAAATTAACGATTTACTCGCTTCAAACCATTACTCCTTAGAATACTTAACTCCTTCAGCGTCGAAATATTCCTTAACTCGGCGCTCGCCTCCGTCATTCCCGACGTCGCCGAAAACGATCCCTAAAACCGTCGAGCGCGAACGTAGCTAACAGTCCGTAACAGGCACTAACAACGGGGATTCGAGCCGCCTCGAAACGACACCTCCCCCGAAAATCCCTCCCGAAAGAGAGGGCCGCGCTCGAGGCTTTGGATTTTGGAAAAAGCGCGCGGAAAAGCGCAAAAGGTAGTAATTCGAGCGGTCGCTCTCGCATTATCCGCCTAACAAGGCGAAACGATGACCCGCGCTGCTCGGCTTTAATCGACGGAAGTGTCAGGGCTCCGCCGGCGTAAAACCGGCCTATCCTCCTTTTTCAGTAGGCTCGTAAAAGCGGACGACACGGCCGCCGTATATACGTATGACGGCTTTATCGCGACTGACGATAAAAGGGAGGCCTGTACAGAGGGAGAGAGAGGCTCGTTCATTAGTCGCGGTTTACCGACGTTTTCGACTTTTGTGGATTTCAACGGCACTGAATGAGGCTGCAGGGACAGACAGCCGCGCGGATGGAAAAGAGAGAAATTGGCTGCACGAAGGGAGGGAGGATTTCAGCTCTCCGTGAGAGGAGCAAATTGCTGGTGTCAAAAAGCATTGGGGGCGAGACTCGCTTTTTCCGCGGAGAGGTGTCCTCTCGTAAAGTTACTTCTTCTTCTTTTCGGCCAGAGCAGCGAGGCCAAAGAGGATTGGACATACTTTCGAGCGATGTCGGCCTCTGCCGGTAGCGAGAAACCCGGAACGTTGTAAATGAATTATTTGCCTCCTTTCGCCGCGTCGTAATTACATAATTTGATTGACGTTTAATTAGCTTAAGTACATTTAGAAGGTTTAAAATTATTTTCAACGGCGATGGAGCTATAATGCTGGATGATGTTTCGAATAAATAGTGAATTTTCATACTTTTTCGACTTTTTATAATGAAACTTGCTCTGTGTCCCAATGCGATTTAAAAGTCTTCAAATATTTGTTGAACTTTCACATATTTGTAATCTGAATTTCAATTTTCGTAATTACGGCGTAACTTTATCAAATATTCAGCGTAATGTAAAAAGTTATGTTTTTCCTTTATGTCCTGAAATCATGCTTTACCGCATTTCCTGTCATACTGTACAACATGCGCGCAAATTGCGCTAATTTAAATAATGCATCATGTTTATGTATGAAAGCATTAAGCATCACAACTATACGAAAAAAAAAGTATAAAGGATTTTTATAAATACAATTTCACTCTTTTCATTTCTCATTGCACGTTTTCATTTGACACGCCGGAACGCCGCGATCGTAGATTCTCCGATTTTATCGGACTTTAAATTTAAAAATAATTTAAAAATAAATATTTGAAATTTCAAAGAAAGTTTTAACTTTCACAAGTGCAGCCGGGTGTATTTTACAAGCGCACACAAAATTCTGTCAACAAAACATGCGCCAGCCAAATATAGTGCGTTTTAATGCAAAGTATATTTTTAACTTTTATTAACTTAACAAAGGTATAAATTAATATATTGTACAAATAGAGCAATCGACGCCGCGCGGCAAGGCAGAGATTAAATTATTATTTTATTACTATCACTGTTTATTATATAATCTGTAATTTGCATAAAATGATACGCTACGACATTTTAGCGTAAAAGCATATAGCGGGTAATTAACAGCACATATACACAGAGAGCACAAAATAATTTGAATACACAACGCGGGCGAAACTAGGTTAAATGAAAATAAACAGAGGGATATTTTTTCAGAAAGTCGCGCTAAAGCTACTGAAATGCGCGTAAGAGCGAGACCCCGGATGTAGGCTTGAATAACGTAGACCGCAGTAAATCTTGATAAACATCGGTCCTCCGCGGTTTAATGTAAATACCGCCGGCTCCGCGGCGCAGATTCTTTTAAGATACTTTGTACAATTCTGATTTTTAGATTATTTCGCTGAATGTGAAGTTATAATAAATGTTGCCGTTGAACGTCAGTTTTGCTTTACAAATGCGAGATAATTTAGACGCCGGAGAAATTTTCTACCCGAAAGCAGAACGTCAATACCCGCGTGAATAACGGCCTCGAAAAAAATGTAATCGCAGCTATAGATAACTAACAAAAAAAAAAGGAACGGGCACATCCGCGCGTTGAGAGCCGCTGCGCGAGACCGAATAAGTTTCCCGAAAAACCAGAGAGCCAGAAAGAACCGCGGGCGGGGGGGGCGGACCTAAAAAAGAGGAAATAAAGCGGCCGAGGTGGAAAAGGGCCCGGGCAGCCTGCCGACCGGGCGTAAAAAAATAATGAATTAGAACAAGTGGGCAGAGAGAGAGAGAGAGAGAGAGAGAGAGAGAGAGAGAGAGAGAGAGAGAGAGAGAGAGAGAGAGAGAGAGAGAG
>JAWWEO010000021.1:12734180-12763880 GCA_035582975.1 Ormyrus labotus | reverse complement strand
AGAGAGAGAGAGAGAGAGAGAGAGAGAGAGAGAGAGAGAGAGAGAGAGAGACACGTAGTGCGTTAGCCTGTCGTTTTCCAAAAGGCAGGGCTTTCCGATTTAAATCGCGGATTATTTATATACGGAATTTTAAGCCCGCCGCCGCCGCCGTATTCATTAGCCGCGTTAATAATAATTGACTGATTAAAGCGGCGCGCATATTTACGACGCGCTCCGAGAGCCGCGGCTTTTTGCAAGCGGCAACGACGACGGCAAGTTCGTGCGAGCCGCGCGGGAGAGATGAATACTAAGAGCCGCGGCGGAGGCTGCTTTGAATTTTCTCCGAGTGCGTGTATACGTGTACACCGTAATAAGCGGGCCGCCGACGCCGCTGCGAGTTTGCGCAGACTAATGGATCGGAGGGAGCTTTATTAAATTAGTTTGATGAAATGACGCTCCCCCCTCGGCGCGTCGCGCGCGCGCGAGAGAGAGAGGGCCGTTTTATTTCGGCCGCGCGCGCCGCTCCTTTAAATGGATCGGATAAACGGGATTGTTTCGCCGAATCGCGGGGAGGAGGGTATAATATTGACAAACGCCGCCGGTGTGCTTCCTGATTAGAATATGCGATTTTCGGCGCTGTTTATATCGGGGATACGCGCTGAAAGGGTATCGCTGCAAATCTCAATTGCAGATTCCCGCGGTAATTAATAATTTCGCGTTTGATATCTCGCGGTAATTACTTTCCATTGTGCCCGCGAGCTTTGTCGGCTCGCGAGAAAGTCAAAAATCTGTTCTTTCAATCGGAACGGAACAATCGAATTTGCGTACATTGTAAAGTTAAATACGATCGGATGAGCGTAATACACCCGACTGCTGCCCTGTTTATTATTCGCCGTCCATTCGTTTATTGCGCAAATGTCTTTAAACCCTCAACTTTCATTGTCAACAGTCGGTGTGTTTTAGACTGGTTTACATTTCTCTCCGACAACTCGAACGTTGCGTAATAATATAATTTTGAAGTCGAAATCCATCGATTTCCCATCGCTTCCAGCCTCGAAAGTGCGCGGCGTTTAAAAAAGCTCCCGCGCGGCGAAAGTCCCCTGCTTAACGTCATCCCAATTACCGCTTTTAATCGCGACGGCAGAGAACCCCGAAGGGAGGAAAGGCGTCGAAGCTGAAAAAAAAAAGGCGGGGAGTTCTCCCGCGCGCAAAAAACTCCCCCGCGCGGTAGTCGTACTGCGGGGGAATTCCCTCGGCGACGGCAAGTACGTTACGCGACAAGCGACGCGTGAAACTCGTCATGTTGACGGCGGCGCGCGCGCGACTCGGACAAGCGTGACTCGCTCCCCGGACATGTTCGATACTCCGCCGCTGGAGGAGAGAGAGAGGGAGAGTACTTTTTTTGCGAGTGGCAAATTTCAACGACTGAAACTGTCGCAGCTTCGTTTTGGCTGCGAGCCTCGGCGAAATTTGGCCGAAAAAGGGGAGGAGGATTTTTGGAAGGTGATACTTTGGGGGCTAGTTTTTTTTTTTTTTTTTCAATTGCGGCAATTGTGAAACCGACAATTGGGCAAAAAATGCAGGCGTTTGTTAAGTAATTTAAAAGAGTTCACGGTATTTTTACTGGCTCGAGTGTGAATGAAATACGAGTTTTATATTAGTTAAAAGTCATTCTGACATTTTTCATATAATATTCAATCTCGCGTTAAATAGATTATAAAACAAATGCAGCAGAATGTTTTGAAAAATTCACGCGACCATTTTTATCAGCGGACGCTTCTTACAACGGCGTCATAAAAACTTTTCCACTAACAGCCATAAAAGTAACAAAAACTTTCGTACAAAAATAATTTCGCAGACCATTTTCGTCAGAAATTTTTTTTCTCCTCTCGCAGCCGTTAATAAAAAAAAACAACAAAAACCATCCCTGCCCAGATAAGCGGTACACCTTTTCGAAAATTATTAAAGAAAAAACCCGGTCGAGGGCAGAGAGAGAGAGAGTCAAAAATATAAAATCCCGCCGCGGGATGCGGAGGATACATAAAAAAAAACGGCGAGCGGAAGGTCGTCGTCACCGGCGTCGTCTGTGGAAAAAAGTTCGAACTACCTCCAGTCTCTCTCTCTCTCCGGTCAGCTTAAATACGAGCACGTACACACTTTGCAGTCTCTCGCCGCGCTAAAGAAAGCGCATATTCGGTTGCGCGGCGCTCTGACCCCCCCCCCCCCCCCCGTCGCCGCAGCGCCTCCGTCGTCCCTATTATCTTTCTGGACTTGCCCTCCTCCTCCTCCTTGCACCCGGTTCTCCGCCGCGTGTGTGCACTCGCTTTGTCTCGCCTCCCTTTTACCCGTTCGTTCGCCTCTCGATCGATACTGCTGCTGCTGCTGCTGCTGCTGGGAGCCAGACGATGACCCTACGGCGGATTGTAAAGAATGTATATATATAGAGCCGCGGCGACGATTTATCGGGCAGTTTTGCGCGAGTATGTAGAAACGATGCGCGGGAATTAAGCCGTATATGCCGGGACTTGATTGCAGGAGTCGAGCTACGGCGTAGCGATCGAGCTGAGTGTAAGGCCAGCTTGGGCTGTGCGGAAGAATGCTTTTTCTTTTCTTGGCTCGGCCGCTTGTGGTGGCGAGAGTATAGGCTATTTTTTTTCTGCAGTTGTACATTGATTTAAATAGTTATAAAGCCTGGTTAATTATTCACTTTATAAAATAGGGTGACAATTTTTACTTGTATCATATCGAATATAGTACATAATGTTTATTAACGGATATACACACTTTCAGCTAGTTTCGAGCTAATCAGTAACTTTTTTCAAACAGTTCGATAACAAAACTTGAATCACCTATAAAAGTCGATCTGAAAAAAGGTTTTGAACTTTTTAATTTTCTCCACAAAATACATCAGACAACTGTTTACGTATCTCTCTCGGAGCAGCGAGAATCAAAGAGTTGAAAATAGAGATCGCTTTCCTGGTGCCTTGAAGTTAAATCGATTGTTTCCACTGTCTTTCTATATAGAAAGCTCGCAACTCGAAGTAACTGCGAGGCATCGATTTCAAGTTTTTAAAGAAATAATTGAAATAACACGTTCAAAAGGTCTTTTACATCGATTCAACCGAGGAAGGCTTCTAAATTTGACTGGAAAGCCTCGTATACGTAAATAAATAAATAAATAAATAAACCGAGCGCGGCGAAGAGGACGAAAAAAACCAGGGTTCTCTTACTGGGAACTACAATTTTACCCGAGCTCCTTTGTTCACTCGGAGCGAGACACGTGTGTACCAGCTGGCGTTAAAATTTCATAACTTTGATAGAAAAATACGCTATCGATTTCGACGACTTTTTTATTTTTTCAAGGCGGCGGCTAACGCTTCGGTTAAGAAAATCTATCCGAGTCTTTTGTAAATATGTGGCGGTCAAAGTGAAAGCTTTACGACTGAAATGAAAGTGCTCGCTTGTAATTAAATCCATTAAGAAAATAAAATAATCCAATTGAATAAAGCAGCATCGACGCTTATTATTAGCTGCATTGTAACTTTAAAAAGTTGAAAGCAAGCGGAAGAATCTTGAAACGTTCAATTCTTCGAGAAGCTCCCCCAATAAGTGGAATAAACGGCTTTCCTCCTCACATTTCCCAGCATACACCTCGTTAAAAACAATTCCCCCCCATAAAAGCCAATGCCGGCGCTAAATCCATCTCATTCCTTGCAGCAACTCGGCGGCGTATCGCCTATTTTTGATGCAATTTCCCGTGGAATCGTTTCGCCCTCTCTCTCTCTCTCTCTCTCTCTCCTCTCGGGCTAATGATCGCCGTAAAACCGATTTCACAGCTCTGCTCACCCTCCCTATCTATCTCAATTGCCGAGGTGCGAGAGGTTCTCCCGGGTCTCGAGACAGTGCAGTGCATTCTTAAAAGCAGGAGCTCCCGCGGCATTGCGAGAGAGAAAGAGAGAAAATGGAGAAAGCCAGTGGGAGTAGAAGCATGAAAGTCGATACGATACTGCAGCCGCGGAGCGTATATCATCTTTCTCCTCTCCCGCGGGCGCAGATGCCATTTCGTGTATCCCGCAAGTGGGTAGCAGATGCAGGCCAGCCCTTTCTCCTTCGCTCTCTTTCTCTCTCTCTCTTCCTCTCTTTCTCTCCCACGCTAATAAGGCCGCCGCAATCGGAAAACTTGCAGCGCACCCGACGCCTATATACCCGATGCGCCGGAGAAAAAGAGAAAGAGAGAACCGCCGCCGGTATATAGCGTACCCTTTTTTCCGAAGTCTTCGAGCGTCTGCGATACCGCGCGCCGCCGCCGCTGCTGCTCCTCTGGCTCTTTTTATGTCTGCGACTCGATACCGCTGTTTTAGGAAGGCGGAGGCGGGGCGAAGCTATTCCAACAATTGGTTAACATTGCAGACGCTATTTGCGCGCGAGTCCGCGCGCACCTGAAGTGAGAAGGACGCCCCGTTGGATTTCGACTTGTAAAAAACAAGTTTTTATATATGTATAAAGCTAGAAATTGCATCGACAAAGATGCGAGTTTATTAAGCGGATTGAAACTTTACGAGCTGCGCTCGCCCCAAATAGAGATACATTTTCTCGCGGATGTCGAATCCAAAAAAGGGCGGAGGGAATTTTTCTTCTTATTTGAAATATTCAAAATTACAAGCGGGAAGGGGCGACTTTCGATTCGGGCCGACTCCACTCTCTCCCTCGTATCTGTCGCCGTCGCGAGATTGCGCTCACATGCATGCTTTTGTACGAGCCCTGCAGCGTCCTCCGCTTTTATCGCGCGAAATCGATTTTGAAGCGACCGAGGCATTTTCCAAAGAAATTTCCAGAGCCCGGGACGGGGGGGGGGGGGGGACGAAAATGTGGATGCCGTCATTTCGACTGATTGCCTTTCTTCGTTAAAGCGGAATCTATACGATTTTCAAAAGGTGGGATTCTGCTGCTTTCGAGAAATTTGCAAGCTCCTTGGGGAGTACAGGCTTGAAATAAGAATTAAATTATCATTATACTTATTCATCGAAAAAGTACTCTGGCCCTTTTTTGAAGCTCAGTTTTGCAGGGTCGTAAATCTTTCCTGCGGGTCGAATTATAAAATAATGAAGAATTTAATTAATGCTCTCAGATATTCCTGGAATTCGTTTTAACCCAAGGAACAAATTTTCGAAATTCAGTATAATTAATGTACGTCAATTCATAACGTAATTCCAACAAATTTACATTTTCGAGCTTTTCAGTAACCGAAGACCGAAATCTATCCAAACCCGGAGGCGATAAAAATCAATAACCTAGAAACCCCAAAACGTATAGTTACGCAACCTTAAATTAAACAGCCGTTCAAATTGGCTTTCGGTAAGGTTCACAGCCTGCAAACAAAATTCTCCCCCCTCCTCCGAGGAATCTAAAATACACGCGCAACTCCATGTACTCCGGGGTGCACAAAAGCATTCATTTAAAAACATCAGCTCTGGAAATAGCTTGGGCGCGCGGAGCGCATTTAAACTACAAACAAAAGACCTCTTTTTCCTCGCATCTTCCGCGAGAAAGGCGAAAGGAAAGAGAGAGAGAGAGAGAGAGAGAGAGAGAGAGAGAGAGAGAGAGAGAGAGAGAGAGAGAGAGAGAGAGAGAGAGAGAGCTCGAAGGAAGGAGAGAAACAACGCAATTCTCCGATATGGATTTATATGCATCCTTTAAAAAACAAATCGCCGCTCCGACTCGGAACCGATATTCCCGAGACGACGCCGAGAGGCGGAGAGGAAAAGGAGCTGCTGCTGTCGCTGCTCTGAAAGTGACGAGTTCTCGCATCGGCGACGAGCTTATCTATACGTATACATGGCGAATAAGTAAAAAAAAAAGAGAGAGAGCCGAGAGAATGGTCCGGGAACGAGCAAGTTTTTCGCCTAGACGGCGGAAAGAAAAGGGAGAATTTTTCCTTTCAGCGACTGGAAACCCTCGGCACGCGTCCGCGGGTATATAAAAGGTGTCTCGGACGGAGAAAGAGAGGCGGTTCTAACGTTTCGCGCAGATCTGCGGATGGATAATGGGATTTTAATTTCAAAAGGTCACGTTTTTTTTTATTTTCGGGGAGGCTAACTTGAGCGTCCAGTCGATATCAAAGGGAATTCATTTTCCTCCGTCGACTTCCATTCTTCGGACGTCTCCCTGCGATGACTCGCTTTGAACTTCGAGACGTTTTCATTTACTTGAAGGATAGTTATTATCCACTTCGTTATACCAAAGTGGCAATTAATGAAGCGAGTTTTCGTTCCGCTTTAATCTCGCGATGAGCCTTGAACGTTTGAAATTTTGCCTTCTACTATATTTTTAATAATTTTAATAATCAGATTTATGTGAATTTAATGAAATTCTTTGCTATATTGACGGCAAAATGTATGGACGCGAAAAAAAAAAGATTGTTCTGTTCATTCTGAATAATTTTGTCTTGCTTTCTTTTTTTCGTTTTAATTAGTTCTGGCGGTTCAACAAAGCAGATCGTGTTTAATGGAAATATTTCCGATGCAATGAAAAATGCGGACTCGAATATGGCTCGAAATTAATTTGTTTTCCTTTCAATTGTGTCGCTGTAATAATAACACTTCAATACGCGATTCAATACAATTTGTTTTGTTAATCTAAAACTGCGTAGGAACATTAATCAGTTTTTCAATAGAATACTCTAATAAACTGTAAATTCTAATATTCAAAACTTTTGCACAATTCTCAATCCAGCGCGTAGAACCGCGCAAATCGGCACTTGCGAAAAATTTAACTTGCAAATAAAAATGCGCGCACTCGGAAAACTCCTTCCTTTTTAAAAATGTTCGGTAATTTCAAAAATCATTTTCGCTCTGCATTTTTCATTTGCTTTTCTGAGTCATTAAAGGACAAAGGACAGCAGCGCGCAGAGCGAGAGAGAGAGAGAGAGAGAGAGTAACAAAATAAAAGCGAAGAAAAATCAGCGGACCGCGTAACGAACTCAAAATTCCGGATTTCGCGTCGTGCCGTTGCGTGCAGCGAGAGTAGATCGTTTGCGAAAAACAAAAAAAGAAAGAAAAAAAAAAAGATGCAAAAAATCGGGGGAAAAAAAAGAGGAACGGCACGGATTGCCGAACGAACCAACAACTGGAGCGCGTCCAGTGTTTGTAAAACAATCCTTTTTTTTTTCCTCTCCGGCGACTCTCGCATCCGCTATCTCTGTACCCTCAGTCCTGTCAATATTTTTCCTCGCGACACGGACGAGGGGGTATTGCGTGTAATTGCGATCGAAACTTCGGGCTATACTTTCGTGATGAGAAGAGTGCCTGAATTCGCTTGGCTTGTATTTGCACAACGGTTGAATAATATTCTTAGCTTTGACGATGATTGTTTTTGTTGTGTTTTCAATTTGTACGCCGCTGTGGTTTTTTCAAATTGCTGTCAGCGACGTTTATCGAATAAGTGTAAATTTAATTGAAAGAAAACCGATGGAAACAGAATTCAAATATATCAACTGGCACATTGAGAGTTTCATTACCGGAGATGAAAATTTTTTAATTCTTTTTATTTTTATTAGTCAGCTTAATAAACTCTCTTCTATTGACAAATAATCTCATTGGCCTTGCTAATATAAAGTTATTCTGAACTTACGTTGAGCTAAACTTTTATTAATTTAGCTTAACTTTTTTTTACGCGGGATGTGTTAAAATATTGATATACCTAATTACTCTCGCTTTTTTCCGTTGCGTTTCGGTGATTCCGTAAATGCATTATTAAAAAAAAGAGTAAAATAGATTAATTTTTTATTTTCAACAGGATTTGGCCAATGTATTTATAAATTTAAAATTTAATTTGACGCCACTGATAAAATTCGAAAATTCGAAAACTACGCATTTGGTGATTTTATTTATTTTTTAAAATTTCATCGAATTTCGTAGTAAAATAAAAGCGCGTATCCCGCGCTTTAAAACGAATAGAACGCGTATGGCTAAATTTTTCAAAGCACCCTTCAAACATCAAATAAAGGATAAAGCAAACACCCCGCACTTTTTCATCGCAAAAGTCTAGCCCATTAGCCCCTCGGATCTGCAAAAATAGCTGTCGGCACTTCAAAAACCCCCCGAGCCAATTAATCGTCGTAATAATAATCATCGAATTCCATCAAAATGTCAAACGCGCTCGCGACACAAATCCTCCCTCCCCCTCCCCATAACTGTCCTCGCTCGTTTACAAACGTCCTCGCGAATAAACGGGCGCGAAAAAAAAAATTTCATCAACCGTAAACTTTTGACCGTCGCTGCGGGAGCCACTAACCGGGTGGGCGAGGGAGGGAGGGAGGAGGCAAACAGTCCAGTCACGTCGGACACATTCAATTCGATATGCGCGCGCGTTTTGACCACTGCAGGCTGCCGCGTCGTTTTGATCGGGGCCGCATTCGAAAATCATCGTAAATCTCGATTAATGCCAGCGAAATTCGCATGGTAATTTGTCCGGCCGATAACGAACGCGTTTGACGTTTGTCGCCGACGCTGCGGGCTTTTGTAGCTCTCCCCCCTCCCCTACCCACCCCGTCACCACCGCAGCCACCGCGGAATCCTTTTCCGCCGCGACGCTCCAGGAATTTTACGATTTCGGATGCAGTAAACGCCCGGAGCCCGACTGATGTTTACGAGCCGCCTCCTGCTTTGCCGCCTACTACGTCGATAATGATGTTGAGCGAGCGAGTTTTTTTTCGCGCTTTTGTCGGTTTTTACACGCGCCGCTTTTTTCTTTGGCCGATACACAAATTTTCGGCTTCCGCCGCGGGAGGTATGGAGCTTGCGGTCGCAGTGGCTCGTTTACCAAATGCAAAAAACGCGCGTCCCCAATTGCTTTTTGTTTTTTGGCCCTTCTTTATTGGGGATTTTGGAGTATTCGTTTTTGCCAATTTGCGAACAACTTTTTGACATTTTTTTCGATGGAAAAATATACCGTTCGCGCGGGATTCAAACAACGTTTTGACGTTTTACTCGGATTTTCGTGCTTTCTTTTTGATCTGCTTTCATGAAGCGGCAATCAAAATGAAAAATTTATAGCGATTTCGTATTCACAATAATTAGTAATTTTAAACATGAAAATTTATTTAAAATTTATTAAAATATCAAATAATTTATTTACACATAAAAATTTTGTAGAGCTACATACTTTGAAACGATTGAAGCTCGGTTTTTTATAATTCAGACAAATTTAATTACATATTTAATGAAATGAAACATAGTTATTCGTGGAATTCAAAACATTTTCATTCGAGTTTCGAGCTCTTAACTTTTATCCATATTTCACGGCGTCCTAAAACTGATCGAATTATATTAGCCAAAATATATTGTTTCTAAATAGATTCATAAAATACATTAAAATGGCACTTTTACAAGTTGAATACACTAATAAATGAAATTTTATGAAACTGTTACTCAATAATTTCAGGATAAAATCTTTATTCGCGTACAAAGTATCCCCGGGAGTTCTAAAGGAAAGTAATTACTTTTCCTACTATTACCAATGACGTGATTGAAAAATCAAAGTGTCCAAACATTTATCCAATCATTGAAAATAAGATTAAACGAAAATATCTGGAGCGCTTTGCCGGCGATAAAAAATGAGTAGCGATAAATTTTGCTCGACCCAATTTATCATAAAATTGAATTTTGATAAAAGGAAATTTCAGCGTATTTTAGATACTCATTGTAATCTCCAGGGTAAAGAAATGAATTTTCCGATACGTAATTTCTTGCTCGCTCAGTCGATCGCTTCTACTATCTCTTGCCTCCTCTTCTCCCTCTTCTCCAGTATTTCACTGTCTAGAATTTTCAAGCTCTCCCATCTCGTCTCTCTTCGATGCTTTCGTTACAATTATTATTAATGACGAATTACCCGAAATTATTAAAAAAGGTGCAGTCGAAATTCGTATTAAATGTTAATTTATCTAGGCTGTTATTCTGTAAATTATCACAATGTTGATAGCTTTTCTGTTAACGAGTAATAAGGGAGAAATTATGCGTTAATGTTACGTGCACACGATGTTAAATTTTATCATGAATGTACATGAATAAACTAAATTTTGAATACAATACATAAGAACAAGAATTATATACGTTAATTATGGTTTAATGTAATGTCTTGCGTTAATAATTTACAGTAGAGCAAAATTACGTTTTCATTGGAAGTAAATGTTCTGCAATTCTTACCAGGATCGCTTTGTGCTGCGTAATATGCGTGAACTATTCATACAAAGCAAAGCGAATTTAGTATCTAAGCCGCAGTTAAATTCCCCTTTGTACGCAAGGTACGTAATGCTTATCAACTGCATTATTATCATTCGCCAAAAAAATAATTCAGCAGACGAAACAACCTTTCGCCCGCAGAAAAAGCATTCGGCTCGTCGTTTTCACTTAGCTCCCGGCGTAATCGCGAATGAATAATCCAAGTCCAAATTTTCGCGGCATAAAAATTCATAATCGCATCGTTTTTTTATCGCTCCCGTACCTAAGAAAAAGCCATCACAATAATTCAGGCGCGGGCCCGCAAATAAATCTTTCAATCATTCACTCTCGTTATCCTTCCTCCTTCCTCGATCTCTCGCTCTTTCCTCCAATCTCGGCGGAAAGTTGTTACTTGTTATTAACTCGTCCCTCCTCCTACTCCCGGAGCTAACCTTTCCAGGATTCGTATCAGGCGGCCTGTCCGCCCGGATAAAGTAACCTTGGAGAGAGTGAAAGGGCAAAAGAAAGGAGAAAGAAAGAAGTTACGGACTCTTGAGACCCGGTGAAGAAAGGGGAGGGGGGAGGGGGGAGGGGGCGAGAGGCTAATTAGACGGAGGAGAGTAATTCTACTTTTCAAGCGAGTAACCAAACCGTTATTCATTCCTCGCTTTTCTTCTTTTCTGTTCGCAGGTGCGGAAGACGTATTCAGGTTCACCGGCAACGAGACGCACACAGACTACTTCCGGCTGATGCTCCGAGACGGCAGTTATCTACTGGTTGGCGGAAGGTAAACTACACCTGACTTTTTATACATAACGTATATAGATTTTTTTTTTTTTTTTTTTAATTAAAAAGAGAGAATCGTCGGAGGATGCGACTTTCATACATTTCACGTTTCTTGGATCCGCCACTTGTTATCGACTTTCCTTTGTGCGACGCGACTTTTTTCCCTTTTTTTACTCTTCGTTGTTCTATCGCTGAGTCGTCCAGTGTTTTTGAAGTATATTGAAGAGCACAGCGGCTGCGTTGACTCTTTACCTTTCTCTCTTTAGCTTTTCTATTTCTGCCGCGCTACGGTTTTGTCCGGGATTTTAAAACGATATGTCAAACGCGGCATCTTTTTAAATTGTACGATACACTCGACGAAAGGATTGGTATAATTTATGTTTGAAAATAAATTGTATTTTATACTGATTATTCAATTCGACGTCGCAATGCTTTAATAATGCCGATGAAGAATCAACTTTTGGGAAAAGAAAACTTTACAAGCCTCTTGCAAAAAGTTATTTTATTAATGCGTAAATTGTACAAAGTTAATTCACATTGACAGTTCATCATTATTTTATTTTTAAATATCGACTTGTCGGTAATATTACGTACGTTTCGGTTGAGAAGTGCGTACATATTTATTTATCCATCATTAAATTGAATTAAATTAAATTGATATGGTTTGCCTTTTGGAGTTGATTAAAATTTATTCCGAAACATTATTTATTTATAATCAAAGGCAATATTGTATTACTGTAATTGATATGAGCTTATAATTCACATTAACAGTATAACAAGAGAATTGTTGAATTACTCCTCGCACGCAGTATAATAATATAATGATATTGTTGTAATTTCATTTTAAAAAGTTCGGGATTTACATCGAAACTTTGTCCGAATATATTAAAGCCACGTCGGTATCAGTCCGTAATGCATTAAAACACGGTATAAAATCAGTTTTACTTTTACGGTCTCAATCTCAAGTTTGTAATTGAGTTTATAAGACGCTAAAAGAAAATCGTTAAAAAAAAAATACACAATTTTAACCGCGCAAAAGCTTGGAATAAAAATTGAATACTTCTAGAACCCCAGCATATTGGCGCGTTCGATATAACCCGCCGCTGTCGAAGCACAGCGTATTATTTATCATTTATAATTGTCCCCAAAAAAAAAAAAAAACTCAATACCCCCGCGCATAATTCCGCGAATTTCGCGCCAGAAAAGGCGCGATTGAAAGCAAATCGATTTCCGATCGCGGCTTAACTCGAGCCCTTAGAATTGTCCCCCGCCCCCTTTCTCCCCGCGCGGGTACCAGGAAAAACGAGAGCCGCACGGCCCGCGAAAAGAAGTAAATCGACAATGGAAAAGCACGGAGAGATTCATTCTCTCGGGCTACTCGCCTAATCAAAGAGGCCAATCACGCTCCAACGGCTCCGTTCGCCTCTCGCGTACAAAGCACACCCGGGAGCGGCGGCGGCGGCAACGGCGCATCGGGGGCTAAACGGGCGCGGGGCACATAATAATAATCGCGCGCACAATGCAGCGATAACTAGCGGTATGCGCGCGCGAGAGAGAGAGAGAGGAGAGAGTCCGGGGGCAACATTTTTAATAAGCCCGCGCGCGCTGACATCGGTGAATGCGCGATAATCAGTCTGTACACGGACGGAGGGGGAATAATCACATGGTGCGTGAATGAACTCTGATATCAAGCTCGATCGGCGGCAGCCGACCATTGATTGGATTACACTAATTGCTCCGTCGATTGGGGAGTCGCCTACCGCCCCCCTCCCCTTTCCCGTGCAAAATGCCAAGCGATAATTAACGTCTCTTTCCTATCTCCGAGAGCGGAATTTACTAGGAGCTGCTCGCGGGCCGCCTTTGATCGCTCCGAGGATTTGGCAAAGTTTCTTTGAGGCCGCCGAGCGATTTGGCGCGCGGCGATGAGTTCGAGAAAATTAGCCGGCATTGATTTCCAGCCCTCTCTCTCTCTCTCTCTCTCTGCGAATATGCGGGTTATCGTTCGCGCGCGATTAATACGCAATAATATATATTGAGCCTCTGTGCCGGATCGGACTGATGCTTTCTCCTGCTGGCTGGCTTCTGTTTGATACGTTTGCTGGAGATGTTAATTTCTGGTTTGAGTTTGCGGCTAAATGTTATGAAGATGTTATATATCGCTGTTTGGTCCTCGCGGTTTCGGACGGATATATAGATTTTAGAGGAGAATCGCATCATTTCTTTAATAACTGCCTAACTAAATAGTACATTAGCTAAATATTCTGTCGATCGCAAACAATTTCAGTGCGAAAAGGGAAAATACTACTTTTATAAAAGTTTCAAAACCGTTTTCTCGCAAAGAGCTAACCACAGTAATTAACCGTTCGTCATTGGATTTCTCTAGCAATGGCATCATACCCGTCGCCAGCCAAATTAAAAAGCCGCTCCAAAATTAACCGGGGAAATCCGTTATTCTTCCCCCAATCGCCGAGGATAATCGAGTGAAAGAGATTAAATTCCAAAACAAAGCTCGGCCGCGAGAGTTCCATATTTGCGCGGGAGTTTTTATATATATATATATATCGACTGCAAATCAAGCGGCGCGCGCAGGTAATACGATCTCGAGCTCCCGAGCGTAATAGAAAGAGACACACCGGCGAGCCGCGCCGAGCGCCAAAAAGAACAGCAGCCGCGGCAATAACCATCAATCAATTAAAACTCGGAAATCAATCCTAACCATTTCCAATTGCTCGCTCTCCGATATCTCGAGTCGAGCTTGTAATTAGAGCGCGCTTTCTCCGGCGGGGGGAGGAGGGGGCAGCAGAACAGCGGCGCGGGTAACAAACGAATCTGATTAGATCGGTGAAAGAGCGAGGGAAAATCGCGCGGCGCGACTCCACCTCGTGCGGCGATTATTACCGCGTCCTCGCGCATGTACGTATATGTACGTGTATACACACATATATATATATGTAATAGGTGGCGATGCGAGGCGCACAGCTCTCCGACTCCTTTGTTCCGCGACTCCCTTCGACTCCGCGCCGAGCGCGAAAACGGAAGCTCACGTGTAGTTTGTCACGCGAGATGAATGAACGAGCGAATGAGCGTAATTTGTTGCGCTTTAGGAATAGAATCTCCTATTTAGAGCGCCGGGGCATTATCGTATTAGGGAGAGACGCGCTGAATTCGACGTCATTAAGCGCGGCCTCGAGAATTGTCGACGTTCTTTTTTTTGTTTCTTTTTTTTTTTTACGGAACAATGGCTCGCGCTCGTTTTTTTTTTCAAGCCGAGGCGAAATTAGCCGTGGAAAAAGTGTGCTTGCCTGCTCCATTGTTGTTCGAACGAAATAAATCTATCGATGCGCTTTAAAAATTTATTGAGAGTTTGCGGCTCACTTTTCCGCAAAACTATAAATTCATTTTTGTTTTTAAAAGAACCATTGGATTCTATATGTGGAAACTCTATATTAGCTTGATTGAGTGTATTGTTAACATTCTATTCGTGCTTTTATTGGCATTTCGTGTAATAGATATATCGTTATTGCGTAAACTGTGCATTTGAAGTTTACGAAGTGCAATATGTATGTCTTCATCATTCTTTTTATTACTGCCTAAGCGTTCGTTCCGCGCCGAAATAAATTTAATCGCTACAACTCCAGTAATTCAACTGTAAAAGTCGATTCAGCGCCACGGTAACATTCCACTTCCCCCTGCCACTTCGCCAAAACAATCGCATCCTCGCACGCTCTTTCTCATCTCTTTCATCACGAAGACGAACTCATAACCGAGCGAACATTTTCTCCTCCTCCCCTCGCAGGAATCTCGTGCACAACCTCAGCCTTACGGACCTGACGGAGCAGCAGCGGCTGACCTGGTACTCGCCCGAGATGGACGTGAAGATGTGCCAGATGAAGGGCAAGGACGACGAGAACTGCCAGAATTACATCCGCATCCTGGCGAAGAGCGGCTCCAACAGCCTCCTGGTCTGCGGCACGAACGCCTTCAAGCCGATGTGTCGTAACTACGACGTGCATCCCGGCAATTACACGGTCACCAGCGAGAAACTCGCCAAGGCGCTCTGCCCCTACGATCCGCAGCACAACAGCACCTACGTCTACGTCGACGGCGAGCTCTTCACCGGGACCGTCGCCGATTTCACGGGGATGGACCCGATCATCTACAGGGAACCCTTGCAGACCGAACAGTACGACTCGATGAGTCTTAATGGTGAGCGCTGAGATATGATGGATTCACTTTTTTTTTCTATAGATATCATAATAATCTTTTTATCGTTAGAGATAAAATATTTGTAACAATTCAAATATTTATATTCGATAAAACAAAAGTTGAGCTTTCAAAGCTCGACAATGCTTTACCAAACAACGTCGAGCGAAGTAAAAAAAAAAAAAAAAAAATTAATCAACGTCTCCGCGGATAAATGACTTGCTTCTTCTGTTCTATCTCTGCTTTTTTTTTCTCTCCTCTAATCTCTTACTTACGTCTCCAGCTGAACCCTTTTTCTCCCCTCTCTCTCCTCCCTATTACCGCCTCGCCAATTAGCGTCAATCGAGAATGATCCCGAAGAATGCCTAATGGGAAAAGTTTCGCGAACACTAGATTAACGATCCTGTTCACCTTTTAATCTAGAAAACTACCGAGATACTTTTATCCACTTTTCGAATCCCCGCTTGATACCTTGACACCTCTTTTCTTTTAACTCCCTTTTGTCTGCGACGACCTATTTTTTTAACTCGCTTTCCGTTCTTCAACGCTTTAATGCCTCGTACCCGTTCAAAGGGGAGTGACGTTTCAGCTGTAAATGCAGATTCAGCGCAAAACCAAGCTGGATTATTTAATTATTTATAGTTATCGTGATTATTTAAATTTTTCTATTTTCCCGGTGATCGGTGCCGCGATAACAAAAGATGCATAATTAAATCCCTAACGAAATTAAGTTTAAAAACGTCTGAGCTGAAAGCTTAATGAAATAATGAACGGACTCGTTTCCCGGCTCGACGTAAATTTGATTAACATCGATTTAATGCTGCGGCGAATTTAAAGACGGCTATTATTTTAAGAAGCTCTCCTCCCGTCGCTCTAATTCGCTTAAAATACAAACTGCTCCTTTCCAGCGCCGAATTTCGTGAGCTCCATGACGCAGGGCGACTTCGTGTACTTCTTCTTCAGGGAGACCGCCGTCGAGTACATCAACTGCGGCAAGGTTTGTTTCATTTGCATTAATCATTTATATTCATAAGCGAGGGGCTGGTATATCTAGCTTTTCTCATGAAAATTTAAATGGGCAGCGCTTCCTTTTTTTGTTTAATGTCCACATGTACGGGCGCGACGCCTCGAAAAAAATAGCCCCGCGAAATCACGAAATTATGCAAAGCGCGGGCAGAGAAGAGCGGCGTGGTCGCTTTTTAAAAATACATCCGTGTTTTTTGTAATTTTGGTAAAATTCGTCATTCGAGAAGTTAAAGACGCTCTTTTAATTTTCGCTCGAACGCTCGCAAAACAATATATAAAACGAACGCGGTATACCCGAACGGAAAAGTGTAAAGTTTCATGATACCAGCAGATAATACGTGTACTTCGAGGTCACATATTACGTTTTTTTTTTATTTTGCTCGTTCCATTACAGGCGGTGTACTCGAGAGTGGCGAGAGTTTGCAAGTACGACCGAGGCGGACCGCACCGCTTTCGCAATAGGTGGACGTCTTTCCTGAAGTCCCGGCTCAATTGCTCCGTCACCGGAGACTTTCCATTTTACTTCAATGAAATACGTAAGTTTATTGAGTAATCGATACTGGCATATTGTGTGCTCTTGAACGATCCAACTCCAGAGTATTCAAATAAAATCCTCGAGATTGCTCCTCTCGGGGGAATACTTTTTAAGATGAAATTTTCGTTCGAGAATTCGAAGGCTTTAAAAACGAAATTTGTTTAATGGAAATCAGACCACTTTCCATTATGTTTCAAAGTTTAATTTAAACACCTATTGTTGTTTTTAGCGCTTTTTTAAAAAAATAGATAGACAGTATACGATTAATTAAACTGTTTCCCTTGCGATTGCTCTCCTTTAACCCAAACAAACCTCCTCCATCGATTAAACAGCCGTCTGTACCCGACACTTTACTACCTCCTCAGAATCGACGACGGAACTGATCTCGGGCGTGTACGGCGGCGTCTCGGCCCAGCTGATCTACGGCACGTTCACGACCCCGGTGAACAGCATAAGCGGCTCGGCGGTCTGCGCCTTCTCGCTCCAGGACATCGCCGACACGTTCGAGGGCAACTTCAAGGAGCAGAGCGCCCAGAACTCGAACTGGCTGCCGGTCCAGAGCTCGAAGGTGCCGGATCCGAGGCCGGGACAGTGCGCCAACGACTCCCGCACCCTGCCCGATCTCACTCTCAACTTCATCAAGACCCACTCGCTCATGGACGAGTCGGTGCGCAGCTTCTTCGGGCAGCCCATCGTCATTCGCACGAGCTTTCAGTGAGTTATCGACCTGTTCTCTTTCTGGATTCTCTTTTAGTTTTGTCCATCACCTGCTCGTCAAAATACTTTTTGTAAAATCTGCGATCGATCCAATTTCGCCGAATAAACGTAAAACCTTTCCCAGCTACAGATTCACTCAGATCACGGTGGACCCGCAAGTGAAGACGCCCGGGGGCAAGACGTACGACGTCCTGTTCATCGGCACGGACAACGGCAAGGTGATAAAGGCGATCAACGCCGAGTCCGCTGACTCGAAGGACAAGGTCAGCCCGGTGGTGATCGAGGAGATCCAGGCCTTCCCGGCCAACGTACCCGTGAGAGGCATCAAGGTCGTCAGGGCGACGCAGGCGGGAGACGGCCTCGAGGACGGCCGACTCGTCGTCATCGCCGACAGCCAGGTGCAGGCCCTCAGGCTACATCGCTGCTACAGCGACAGGATACTATCGTGCGGTGAGTCCTCCTGCTCTCTCTCTCTCTCTATCTCTCCTTTACCGCCGTCGATCTGGATCGGCGAAAATAACTTTTCAATCTGTATGCTAATGGCTCGCGCGCACACGCGTCTTTTCTGTAACGAAGCGTTATTATCTTGTGCAATTTATGCAGACGAGACTTTCAATAATAAGTTTCAGGGAATTTGATTTTTGTTTTTTTTGAAGGGTTTTACAACTATTCGCGAGGCGGGGAAATTCCTTGATACTACCGAGGAAGATTTTAAATCTGATGAGATATTCTACGGAAATGTTTCTTTGATAGGCACTTTATTTACTTTTCATCAAGTTTATAGTGTAAGTTTAAAAGCGTTTCAAAGTCCAAGTTTTCATAAGGCTTCATTGCCTCTATTGAAATAACTTTCTGCTCTTCGTAACGTGAAAACAATGGCACCGTATCCAAAGTGCCAGATTTATTCACTGAGGTATTACAAAACTTCGAAGTTTCAATTATCTGTAAAACTTTCTTCAGAAATGATTAATGCAAATTTTATGCTTTTCAAAATTGTTTTTATAATATATTATTCGCGATAATTCAAAGTGTCCTTTGTGTAATGTTTATTATATTTATCAATTGCGAGTACAAAAGTATGAAACATTTCTTATGCACAACATTTTATTAAAATAAACATAAAAAAGCAGTCCATTGCTCCCAAAAACCAAAAATAATCTTCATTGCGTTTACAGGCGAGTGCGTAGCACTGCAAGACCCATACTGCGCCTGGGACCGGGTAGACGGCAAGTGTCGTGCTCTGGTGGGTCCGGCGACAACAGATGCGAGTCGCTTCCTGCAGAGCGTTGCCACGGGACTGCACGCCTCTTGTCCACCGGGTAAGAGCTTGAACAAGGACGCCGGCAGCGTCGGCGCAATCTCGGCGAACCAGAACAAGTTCCCCCAGGACTCGATGGTCTCCAACAAGGATGGACAGGGCGGCGAGATCATTAATATCATGCAGGACGAGGAGCAGACCAATTCCGGTGAGTCGAGCTTCCGTTGCTGTGCTCTGCAATAGGAGTCGCTTAATTGATGGCCCTTGAGCTCTGCAAGCTTAAATAGAACGGATCGCATATTGAAAGAGAAAACTCAATTATAGGGTAGCTTTTTAAAGTAAAGTAAATAAATAATATTAGTTAGCGACAATGATGTTGTATTTATTAGCAATTTGATTTAATGCAGTTAATTGTAAATCCACTTAATAATTAGTAGTACATCGATCAATGAGGTATAAATTGTACATTTGTATGTTATTTATTCAAGTCAATCATTTGGAAATGTGCACTGAATTTTTTAAGACACTTTTCAAATCTATACTATTAAATTATACATTTTCATCCATAATATAAAACTCACTGATTTGCCAACAAAATTTTAATAAAACGCGCACAACCGTTCCCCGATGTACCTTAATTAAATTAAAAATTTACTACAAATTTTATTTTAACTAGATTTTTAGAACGCTCGAGCATCTTTGTTTCAGGACCAGAGGTTTCGGCCGCCGATTCACCACCACCTCAATATTCAGTGGAAACATTAGTAATGGCAGTTGTAGCGGGCGCACTGGCAGCCCTTCTCGTGGGATTCACAGCCGGCTACCTGTGCGGTAGAAAGTGCAGGAAGGATGAAGACGATAATTTGCCCTACCCCGATACGGAATACGAATACTTTGAACAGCGTCAAAATGTTAACAGGTAAGTTTTCTTATCTGCATGCTTGTTGTGCAACGGATTTAAATTTTTAAAATATAAAATTCTGTATGTAAATAAATAGCTGGGTTATTTTCTTTTTCACCTTTCGTTTTACCAGTTAATTATTGAATTTATGTTTTAAACACTATTACCAAAATAGTCAAATTATCTGTACCCAAGTTCCGTGTAAGCCCTTTCCAATCGATTGATCAATGCCTTCCTTTCAGCCGCTTGGCACCCGAGCCCAAGCTTTTGCCTCAAGAAGAGGTAACGTACGCAGAGCCAGTCCTGGTACCTCAGCCACCGAAGCTACACTCGCCAAAGGGTACGATGCGCAAACCACCACCAACACCCGCCGAAACACTGTTCCAATTTCCCGACGGCTACGGATACCGAGGCCCGACAGCTCGGGCTGACAACTTCGGCACTCTGCGCTCGCACCAAGGCGACAACGCCTACCGGCGCCAAGACGGTTTCGCCACGACGCGCAGCGTCAAGAAGGTTTATCTCTGAGAAACGAGCGAGGAGGGGGGCTGTAACGCGGCTGCAGCGGCGGCACAAGCAGCGGCTGGCCGACACCGGAGTCTTGGCAGACCGGCCCGCGGACAGCACCGCCAGCAGCAGCAGCAACAAGGCGCGGCCTCGAGGAACAACAACGGCGGTAACAACAGTAATGGCAGCTCATCGCACAGATCCGGCAGCCACCATCACGGCCATCATCAGGGTCACTCGACTCGCGATCTGGCATTAGGTGGGTATTTGTTTGTATGATAATGTTTTAGGAAAAATTTATTTTATTAGTTATGAAAATTGTCAGTAGAAAAAAAAATCTTGAAACAAATTTTTTACAATTAACTTATCCTGTTAAATACCTAATTGCTAATAAAAATGAATGAACGCTGATTCCAGGTGGTAGCCGTGGTATGGAGTCGCCATCACCGCCGTCAAGCATGTCCTCAAGTTCGCCGTCGCCACCCTCCTCCTCGCCATCGCCGACTCTGGTGCCGTTAGGAAGCGGCAGTCAGGGCGGCCAAGGAAGCAACAACATTATTCAGGGGAACAACTCGCCACCCCCTCCAACGCCGCCGTGTAGCTTCATCTATCGGTCATAGTGCCAATTGGCGGTGACCACCGAGCCAGGGATTGATCATTATTGCCGCGACGAGTTCACCTCGTACGCGTCCCTCTTCGCTGACACTACTACTATTAATACTATCGCAAACAATAATAATAACATTAATAATAACAATGCGCATCGCTGCACGAGTCGCGGATAAACATTTTTCTTTCGCGATGACGATCGGATGCAGAAACGGCGGCTCTTTTCATACATTAGTTTCGCTTCGGTTTCCAAAGTTGTGTAAATATTGGGACGTATCTTGCTTTTATTATTTTGTACCTAGGTATTTTTAGGAAAATACATGCTAAGGTGCTTCATTAAAATAGGTGAGAAAGTGCCGCTGTTACTTGATCGATCGCCTTCGGAACTCCTTTTGACTGTACCTTAGAGTACGAAGATACTTTATAATTGTACATGATGAATTTACTGCTCCCTCAATTTGGCCAGTTTGTTTAGTTTATATAGCAAGCTTTTTAAAAAAAGTTTGCTAATTTAAAATTATTTGTTATGATATTTTTGTAACATTGTAACATAATGAGTATATTATACTTTGAATTGTTTCAAAACTGCATATACCAATCTTTAAAAAATAGACTTTTTCATTAACTAGCACAAAATTTTGTGTCACTGCTACATTGAGGGACCTGCAGATGTTCCACTAAGTTTCTCAGTTTTGTACAAGTCAGTGATTTCTCTTATTTATAAACGTTATATATAATTTCGTAAAAGTAACTAAAGCTTCGAGTTTAAGAGATTAAGAGCAATTAGCGAAAGTATTTAGCAACCGATAACTGCCAAACATGCATATTCTCGATAGTTTTTTGTAAATATGTGTTACAAATAAATTAAGCAACGACACAATTTAGTCCATTCATCGCGACCCAACAATCTTAAACTTGGAGCTTAAATTAATGTTCGTTTACTTTTATCTCCTTAATTTAGGAGCCTACCGTTCCGTGCGTACGTATTGTTAACTGCGATGTGCATACTTGTACTAGGTTCCAAAAGTTAAAATTATTGAGAACGTTTATTGTGCCGCACGAGCGTGACATAATTACGTATTATTAATTGCTACCGCTTCGCTCGGTCGTCTCGAGAGTGCAACTTCGTCACTTGAAAAAAACACTTGTATATTACGAAAAACTTGTACATTAACGCTTAAGAATTAATTCCTTGTATCTTAGATTACCTATATAAATATATACATATATATAAATATATATATGAACTCCAAGTGTCTGGAGGCTCTCTCTAGAGTGACGTGTTTTCTTTACGAACGACAGCGGATAGAAAGCTCGAGAATAATAAAAGTGGAAAAAAGAAAGCCCAGATGCAGCCTTGTTTTTATCTTTGACTGCCAAGTTTACGCGCGCGAATGTGGTGCAATAAAACTTCTCTTTTTTACGAATCCTTCGCTCGAATGGCGATAGAGAAGCACAGTTCTTCGCTGACGAAACAAAAAAGAAAAAGAGAAAGAGGGAGAAAAAAGAGCCCACAAAAGCAGATCATCGTCATTTCACGGCTATTCCGCGATCTTAGTATGTAATTTTTAGCGGAAGTTTGTTGAAAATTGCTAAACGATGATTAGCCATGCTAAGTAATCAATCGATTGATTATAAAATTAGGCTTAGTAATATATTATACAAAACAAACATTTAAGGAAAAAAGTAATCTCCACTTTTTTATTATTATTATCGCTCGTTTGTGCCGTGACTCGACATGTCAATTAATGCTGAAAATCGATGTCGCGACAAATTTTTCTAACGGCGGGAGATATTTTTCAAGGCGAGTGCGATTTTTCGCTTTTCCCTCTTTTCTGGAGAAAAGAAATCGCAGAAATCGGAGAAATTACTTTCATTATACTCGCGAGTTTCGATGAATTTCGCTTCGACATGTCAAGATGTGTCGACAGATTTTTTAAAGCCAAAGTATGCGTAAATGATGCAAATGACGACGATGAGTCCGGTGACTTATATTATTATATTTTCGTTAAAGATATTATGTTTGTTGTACTATTTTTAATGATATTTGCTTTCTTTTGTAAATGAGCCGATGCATTTATTAGTATAAAATTAAGTTTATATAGTATTCTTATAATATCTCACTGTCGGTGTACAATCGCTCGTAATTTCGATAAAAATACAGGCGCTTTCATGAAGTATGCGCAGAAAACATCTTGACATTCGAGAAAATTCGAAGCTTCGATTTATATAAAAACGTGGAGATTGCCCACGTTTTTAATGTTTTCCTGTCTTGTATGATGCAAGATTAAAAACGTAAATGAAAAAAAAAGAGCGATGAACCGACAGAGGAAACTGTCGGGTAAATGAAGGAGATACTGAAAAACACTGTATTGGAAACTTTGAAACATCCATTAACTTGTTATTGAAATATCCAAAGGTTGATACTTAGTTTTTTGTACGTTTCAGAAACGCGCGTTTCGAACACTCGCATATATACGTAAATAGTTGAGGGAGCGAGTGCGAAAGAAAAAGATTATGAGAGAAAGAATGAGAGAGAATGAGTTTTATGATTTTTTCGAGATCAGAGCAAGTGAGGCTTGGTAATGTAAATAGTAATTAACATTAAACATTAAACAAAAACTTATACTACAACAGTTACGAGTTATACGAGAGCGAGGGGATGATAAGGAATTAAAAAAAAACGAGTAAGAAAAAAACGAAAAATTAGTCCATCTATTCTGGGCCGGATGGTGCATGTAGACATCTATCTTAAAGTGCTTCTTATTTCAGTGTGTTTAGAAGTAACGCATATGTGATATATTCTATATGACGAGATGTTTTTCTAGGCGAACGGAAGGAAAGTTGTGGAAGGGGGATGATGCGATGGTTTTTATTTTCAAAATAATAAACTCACGAGCGCTCTCTTTGGGTGTTTTTTCTTGAGAAAAATTATTTGGATGAAAAACGTTAATTGTGACATGATATGGAACACTAATAGGGAATGGAAAGCAAAAACGTATTTCAAGCTCTCTTGTTTACATGACAGGTTCATTAGAAACCTTTTTACTATTTTCCGCGTAAACTACATATTTTTAAATGTAGCACTATTTTCTTGCCTAAAGTATGGGTAACATACAATACATTTTTCAAGTATTGAATTAGAGTTTTCAAAGGATGAAAGAAGTATTTGAGAAATTGACTTTTTGTTAAAATCTTAAGCAATTCTCATTTTTTGAACATCTTACTCCAATCAAAATTTTATAACGAATTAGGCAGAATAACATATTTATGAAATTATACTTAAATACCAGATTTTATAACTTGTGGTAATTATATAACAGTATTTGCCATTTATCATAATATTAAAACTGATTTACATACTAATCTTGTAAATAATAATATTGGTAAAACAAAATTTATTTTTATTGATCTTTATTTTTAAAAAATTCATACAGAAGCAAGAAAACAGAAAATTAATCTTGAAATTCTTTAAAATATCTAAATATAGTAAAGTTGTAAAGCTCCTACTTGCACAGTTAAACAGTAGAGCTTGATTCGTTCAACTCATGCACACAAAAAATTAAAACACCACTCAATTACACAGACATCTCTCATACGATTGCGACTTTGCAGTTTTTAAGTCTCAATTGTTACGATGTGCGTTATCGGCTAAACTCGTCCGTGACAACGATTTAAATGTAAACTAAAATAGAGCAAACAAAAAAATATAAATATAAGACTGAAAGAACTATTCGCTGCGGACGAGTCTTGCGTGCATTTTCTTTAAAACGTTATTTTTCAATAGCAGAGTAGCTCGTAAATTTGAAAGAAATAATTTATTTTGAAAATTTCTTTTCTTGACGGACAGTACAAACTTCCCTGATATTAATTGCGTTATAAATTTCGAGACTGCGAGGCTGCGCGGAGAAAAGCTTTTTCTTTTATTTTAAGTCACTAATGTAGTCAAATCATTGTTTTGTCTGTATGTTAGATTGTAATTTCCGCATTTGTACACGTAAATTATTTTTAAGTTTTATTTCGTTTTAAGTCATTTTTACCATATATATTAACTTAAAAAAATATTATGTATTTGAAAATTCTAGACGTTTATTATATTTTTCTCTTTTCGCTTATAACAAATGTAATAATGAATTTTTTTTAAATAGGTATATGTTGTTTTTATTTTGATTTTATCCTCCGCGTAGACGAGCCCCAACAATGCACACTTATTGCGACTTTTATGTCGCACAATTTGTAAAAATGAAAAAAATACAACAAGAGACTGGTAGAATTCAAATGGAGCGAATTTACAGCTCTGTTGATATCACTTGCATTTTCGTTCTTAACACCAATTGTATTTCAATTGTTAAAAATATGAATTGCGAAATTTTTCATTGTATAAAAGAAATCTAATAAGGTAAGAGCAATGTTTTGCAGTAATAACTAGAGCTTTTGTGCTGATGCAAGGCGTTTTTTCATTTAACACCTTTATTAAAACTGGATATTAAATTTATTTTTAAGATTCTAAGAAATCTATATTTTACTTCCAAATTATTTTACGTCGAAATAGTATAAAATTTTTAATGTTATTAATCAATACTTTTATGAATTGCAAAATTTTAAAAATAATACAAAAGTCATCAAAAAGTTATTACCAAATGCATTGCTTTTTACTATGCAAAGTCCAATATTGTGAACAAGTCCACCTGAGTCTTTCGATAGAGACTTTATTTCTCAGAGGACATTCTTTGTGTAAAAAGAGAAAATTTTAAAGTCAAGCTGTTAGAATCGTAAGAGTTGATGAGATTTCAAAAAATTCTATTTGTCATTGTCCTGTTGTTTGAGGTTTACGGTATTGAAAAATCGGTGCGTTTAATGGTGAAGAATTAGCGAAAGGTATAGAGAGAACGAAAAGACATAAAATACAAAAAAAACTAAAAACAAAAGCTGCCATTTTCCCAATAACACAATGTTGCAATTTTCTCGCGGTTTTCTCAGAACATTTAAAGGAAACGGTTGACAAATCTTTTTCCAATTCCAGTCCATTGGAATCCTTCCCTTACTTTGTTCTACTTCTGACTTCCCTATCAAAAAGGACACCTTCATAAAAGACTTGATCGGAAAGGTTTTGTACTTTTCTTTACACAAACCAGTGTACGACAGTCAAAGTGAAAAATTCTGTTTATTTTATTTTCTTTTTCTGACATTGAACGAAGGACTCAGGCACGATACCAAAGATGTTATAATTGTATACTTAGAATATCGTTGATCATTGTGATGATTATCGTTATAGAAAAAAGGCGCACAAAAAATAATCACGACAATGCGTTCGTCGGATTTATATCGGTATTAAGCGGAGATGAACAGCTTTCGTCTCTTCAAAACTTACCTTCTGATTTTTTGCAATCGTAAAAGTTTAATTAACAATCAGTTTTTAATTCTGTTCGTATGAGATGAAACATATTTGATTCAAATTGTTTCCTAACTTTAAGAATAGAAAACAAATTTAATATGTAGTATTTTAATGATGTACATAAATATAAATATGTATAATGAAATTATTGTTTAAGCAAATTTTAAAATGTAGTGTAAATGCGGTAATTGAAAAATCGTTTAATTTCATTAAGTGAAGCTGATCATCTCTGGTATACAATAATAAGTATAATGGTGGCCCTTCTTTTGCACAAAATTTTACTAATAATTCCCATTAAAGAAGGAAAAGAAAAACGTACGAAAGAATTTCATTGAACAAACTCACATTTTACACACTTTATACAGGCACAAGACATTCGCATATTGGGGTATTAAAGAGAGTGAGAAAAGGAAAGGAACGAAAAGGTTGCGTGCAAAAAGGAAACAGTAAAGCCTCGTATTAAATAAACAAGTTTTTAATTATCGTGTTGATAAAACAAAAATAAACGCAAACACTAGTTTTGAAGGGACACGTGAAGAAAATGGTCACACTTTTTGCGCATGTCGTTGGCGCAAAGCGGCGCGCGAAAAGATTCAACGCAGAAATACTGTCTTTCTTTCCGACTTAATTTATTAATTATATACCGTCAAAGAAAATGATGCAACGGATTCCATCCAAAAACCACGTTAGTAAAGAAATGAAGAAAATTTTTTCGCGAATCGTTTCGTCTCAACGATTTAAGTCAAGTTATTTGTCTGTACATTTATGAAAATAAAAGAACGAAAAGGAAAAAGGCATGGCCAATTATCGGAATACGAGCGCCAAGTGGATGAGAAAAGGAGAGAAATTGAGAAAACGATTGAGATTTAAAGAAGGGATAAAGTATCGGCTAAAATTGCTGAATCACGTATGAGTTTTTTGAAGATACGCGAGAGCTTAGTCTTAAGTAGAGAATTAGTACGATATATAGAACGCTTGAAACGTATATAAATATATAAATATAGAAATACATGTACATACACAAACGTGTGGTCATTATTAAATAACGCGCCTGTGTATATGCAAGTATGCATATATATATTATTAATATAATATAATATGAAATAATAATATAATTATAATATTAAAAACTTTTTATAAATATATTTTTCCGTCGGAGTCTAGCCTAGGTAGAGGAAATAAAAAAACCTACACAGTTACGAATATTAATTTATCCAATTCAATTATTATCGATGATCCTAGAAACGTAAGCCATCACTTTAGGCGCATCGCGTAGTTTTTAAATGAAAAAAAGTGAGAGGGAAAGCGAGATGGATGATTTAGAACGACGATAACGAAAAAAGTCAGGCAGGGAGGACAAAATGAGGAGGATAAGCGCCAGAGAAACTTTAATGAGTTTATATTATACACACATTCTAGAACTATACCTTTCGAAAAGCGAGGAGTTGAAGATGAAAAAAAAAATGCGAGGCGAAGTCATCCTTTTGCGAGAATCGGCGCGCGTTCATTTTTCAAAAAAAAAAAAAAAATTGTGCTCGCTTGCCGATTAATCGGTCGATAGACTCGTCAATCAATCCTACTAATTACACTTACGTCTTGAGAGGTATGAAAAACCCAACTATCAATCGATTTTCACAATTACTATTGCTTCGTACATCCGAATGTCGGACAATCGATCAAAGATTTCCACGTACACTACTACATTTTGATCGACTATATAATCGTCCACATTAATCGTCAGCGCACGAATACAGTCCTAATATTTTTGCAGGTAACGAGCCGATCGACGTTTTTTCTCTTTTACTAAACCGATCGCGAGGCGCTGTGCATAACACGAACGCGCCCTTTTTCTCGCTGAAAGGATCCGCAAAACGGCGACTCCGCCTCGCGCCTGTATAGAGAAGAAAAAAAAATTAATGAAATAATACGTTTTACCTGCTAGAGATTTCAGCGTGCGAAACGATAGAGAGAGAGAGAGAGAGAGCGAGAGAGAGATGAGATGATCGAGTGAATTAGCGTGCGATTGAACGAGTGTGAATCGATTTAAAAAAAAAAGTGAATTAAGCGTTGAAAAGTTTTTTGATCGAGGGCCGACGACTATCACAACGTCGCGGCTCCCCATGTTGTAAAAATAGCTATATTACTTATAAACGATAATACTATTGATAAAAAAAGAAAGGAGAAAAAGAGCAGGCGGCAGAAACCTATTTAAAGCGAGCGGGGGCGAAAAACCGAGAGAGAAAGTGAGAGAGAGAGGGAGAAAGAGAGAGGGAGGAGATCGCCGGTGCAAAAGATAAGCCTTTTGCTCGGGCGTCGCTCCGCGCGACGGCGAGAGAGAGAGAATGGATTTTTAAAGGGATAAATAAAAAAAAGTACTATAGCATTTATCAATGATAAAAATAATGAGAATGTAACGTGTATTTTGCTTCTTCCTAATACAGTGCCGTTTACGCTATTTTTTACCGTAACTAAACAAAACGAAAAAAAAAAAAACACTAGATTCGGCTGAGCTGGTCCCAGCAGCATGCGTTAACGATGTTGGGGGAGGCAGGCCGCGTATTAAACTTTTAAAGGATAAAAATAAGGGAACGGAGAATGGTGGGAGACGATGAACACGAGTATAAGAAAAAAAAAGAAAAACAAACGATTATTCCAAAAATGCGACTCTGGACTCTAAGTAGAAAATGTTTCTCTTGCGTTGACGGTTCCTCCATACATGCATACTTCTTTCTGCGCTCGCAATTTCGCGACGCGTCGATCACGATAGTAGTGAGAGATCCGCATATTTTCCAGCGCAGCCGTCTGTTCTTCGACGCTCGCGAGGTTGCGCGCCCGAATATCCTTTATACACCTTTCGCCCCTTTGCGTTCTCGTTTCGACGCTTCCGGTCGTCGCTTATTTTGTCGTCGGAAACGCTGCAAGCTCGATGACGCGTGTAGCTTCCTTCCACCGTTTTTGCTTTCGTATTTTATACGGTCCAGCGAATTCGAGGCAAAGCCCCCCTGTTCCGTCGAGTTTAAACCGTTAAAACACGTGAACTGTTACTTCGCCAAAAGGACGATAACTAAGAGTGAGCAGGATAACCGAGGCGGAAAAGACCAGAGTTGCAATTGCGGAGCCTTCCCTCTGAGTTTCCTGAAGTGAATGCGAGACTTCTGGCGAGTGAAAATTGTGCCAGTTGAATTTTGACCGGTAGTTTTTATCCTCTGCATTGGGAGGTTATTGTTTTATTGTAGCGCAGGAATGAAAACTGTTTTTGTAAGAAAGGACGCTTGATTTTTGATTATACGGCATGACTTTTACTCTCTGAAGGAGAAATTCACTTTTGCAAATTTAGAGTTCGACTCAGATTTTCAGCGTGGAATCGTGCCGAGAATTTATACGTACATAATATGCTTTTCTACGACCTTATTGTATCGTATCATCATCTCTTTTCTTTCTTTTTTTGAAAAATATGCTCAAAGTCTGAGAAAACTGCAAAAGATACAAGTAACCCTATTGCAAAGACCTCATAAATCCCGATAAAAAGGAGCAGAAACCTCATAGAACCCGATAAAATTTTATCGG
>JAWWEO010000021.1:12719956-12734011 GCA_035582975.1 Ormyrus labotus | reverse complement strand
CCCGATAAAATTTTATCGGATTCTATGAGGTTTCTGCTCCTTTTTATCGGTATTTATGAGGTCTTTGCAATAGGGAAGGCAACAGGCGACTCAGTGATTAGATTATTACAGTGATGCGATAATACAACTAAATTATTAAAGCACAAATTTTTTAAATCTTTAGTAGACTTTGACAAATTACCGTTTAAAATTTCAACATAAATTAATGAACAAATTAATTCTTTGAAAACGTACATTAAAATACGTTAAGGATTAGGAATTCCGTGTGTTCCGTGAATTTACGTATATTTTCGTTGCCTTTCAACAAATCGAACGCACATTTCAGTCAGAAGCTTTCTCACTGAAACGTCGGTAAAGTTTTTGATTAAATTAGTTTTTGACTAATGGCAAGAGCTGAATTTAATCAAATAGACATAGTTAAAAAGATTTTTAAATTGCTAAGAAACTTTTCTAAATGCAAGGAAATAAAATTTCAGTTTTTATTGAAGAATTTTACGGAAAGAAAATCAATTTTTTTAACTATACTAGTTGCCAAAATCAAATTAGTTTTACAGTGTATTTTACAAATACAATTATTGGACGATTTCTAATTAAGAAATTTTTATTAAAAAGCGAAAATATAATACTGTAATAAATTTAAACAGATGAATCACTAAAAAGTTTTGATTTTGAAAAATTAAAAATTCAATTAAAAACAAAATAAAAATTTAAAACCAAAACGCGTAAATTCTTGTTTCAGGATAAAGAAATGATAAAGACCGATAGTACATAAAAAGAAAGAAGACTTGAGCATATATTTTGTACTATTTATTTAAATAAAAAAAAAAGAAAGAAACAAAGGCAAGGGACACGTCGTTTATGATCCTCACGATTGAAATGATTGAACGAGAGAGATAGAGAGAGTGAGATAAGAAAAAGAAAAAAAGTATAATTACCGATGCATTATGCAATTATTACATTTAGTATCATTAGAAAGCGAGGCTGCTACCATATTAATGAATTAAGTACAATATATAATATGAATTCATTAGACTTTATAATATAAATATATAAATATTACTAAACACGCTCTTTGTATCGTTGCGTTGCGTTCGATCGACTCGCGTTCATTTTCCTTGTAATAACACAATAATAAATGAAAAAGACGTGAATATAATGAGATAATGCGCGCCTGATTTTTTGAGGATAAATAAGTAAGTAAACGAAGAAAAAGAAGAAACAAAAAAAAATTAGGACGAAGTAGAAGATGAAGTAAAAATGAATAATGGAGACTGGACAGCTAAGACATCACGTGTTTTACGATCGCCTCTGACTCAAGATTATATTCTCTTTCACGAAGCTATATTTATTGTTCGACCCTTCTTTCTTATTCTTGCGTTGTTTTTTGAAAATAAGAAGAAAAAAAAACAATCTTTATATGCATTTGACGAGATCGCGTTATCGTTTGTATATCGTAATAGATATAGATTGTACCATGAAATTATAAGTAAAAATACATTTGATTAGGTAATAAAATATAAAATGAAAAAAAATTTAGTTTCGTTCTTATTTCAGTATATGTACCATTTCAAACCTACATTTCATTTAAATTTATTTTAAAATGCTTCTTTTCCCTTTTTATAGTCTTTGATTTTATAAAGTGACAAAGAACATTGTTATCTTTTAAAACTAAATTTCAATTGCAAAATGATATTTTCTTAATATTTATTCAGTTTCTTAAACTTTTTTTTATTTTGAATGCAATAACTAAATAAAATATTTAAGAAGACAGTTTATTTCACAATTTATTTATTCTATTCTAAGTCAACCTTTACGTTTCTATCAAACAAAATGCCTGGCTCGAAAAATAATTGAACTCTGTAAATCAACGAGCAAGAATCTTTGTGATTCGCAGCGGGGCCTCGACGTTTCATACCTAATTCTCCTTTTCTGCCGATCGGAGGTCAATCTTTCCGAAGAGTGAAAGGAGCGGGAGAAAAAAAAGGATCAAATCAAATAAAGTCGCCTGCCTTGCCCTTAGGCAACATCAGCTCAGGTGAGTTAATTCTCGCGCCGACAGGAAGAGAACACGGGCTTAAAATTTGAACTTGATTCGTTCTTTATGCTAATGCTTCCGTAATAGTGATCGATCGGCACCTTGCTGATTATCATCAATTATAAAGTTTCATTGTTGCACGTATTAGGCATGCAACGTTGCTTGATCGATGTGTAGTGCTGTTTTAATCGGAGAGTTGCTGCAAAGAGCTGTGAGATTATCTGGGACTTAAATTTAATAATTTGCAAAATTTATTTTATTTATTTATTAATTTATTATTTATTAATCCAGAGTTACATAATTTACATAACATACAACCCGCTACAGTATGAATATATAAATAAATAAATAAATAAAAAAAAACTTAAATAAAATTTATTTCAAATTAAATTTTAATAACGCAAAAAGGATCTTTTTTACAATAGTCGACAAAAAATGAGTTACATGTACAGCTTTTATTTAAATATTTTAAGAGTAATTTGCCTAAGAGTCAATATTTATAAATCTATTTTTTAAACAAATTAGAGCACAGCTGAAAAATTAAGAAGACAATTAAATGACTAAAATATTTTCAGACTCAATGGACGACGATATTAACTATATTTTACTCACAGTCTACAAACAGAAAGAACTATCGCAATTAACGAACTACTAAATTCAGTAAACAGGTTGGATATAATTTCATGTCTTACCAACCTACGACTGTTACTACTAACCACATATTTTTTAAACATACATCTAAACGGCACGAAATAATTTATTTCAAACAAACAGCACTCTCTCAAAAACTTTGACCAACTGGTTTTCGTCCGAGAAGTTGCTCAAAACTATTCTCACCGTCCCGAAGGGGCGGATGGAAGATAATAGCATCGCCTCGCGAGTGATTCACTTACGAAGCCTGGCGGCGAGCGGCGGAAAAAAGGCACGAAAACAGCCGACACGCGCTTGCCCTTGACTCAGATTTCAGGAGGCAAAGGCGACCGAGTCTCTCTCTTTCTCTCTCTCTTCACCGGGAGACCTTAAAGCGCGCCTATGGTGTCGACTCGCGGAAAGCGAGAGAGAGAGAGAGAGGGCGAAAAAAATGCCGGCTTCCTGTGTCTATATAAGAGACCGGCGAACGCGGAACTCGCGACCAGTTACGTGCGAGATACCAACGCCTTTGACGCGCTTTCTTGCTCCCTCGGCAGTGGCGAGCCTCGATTCGTTTCGCGGAGTATATATTTGTGCGTGAAGCTTCAATCGGGAGTGATTGCTGAAGAAGCTGAAGAGTCGGAGGCCTGTCATTTTTGTAACAGTCGGTGTTTTGGTTGCAAGGCTTCGCGCCGAGTGAAAGTATAAGGGTATGCATATGGCGTTTGATTTTTTGTTTTGAGTTTTAAGCTGCTTTGTAGGAGTAGGCGTGGTGTCTGGAAAAGAGGAAAATTATTTTCAGTGCAGATTGAGTTTACTTTTGCGAAATTAAGATTCGGTTTGTCGGAAAAGTTGCTTTTAAAATTTCATTATCTAGTTTTCTTCAGGAGCATATCCTTGTGTTACATACAGCCTCATATATAAGTATAAAACGAAATAGTCACTTAAATTAACTCCAGATCTTGGACGTCGACTAAATTAGTCACGCAACTAGAAATATAACGCTGCAAGTAAATCGAGAAACAATTAATTAATTCACTGTTTTCTGCGTCAGAGACATAATTTTGCTCCTGAAATCGTATTTGTAACATCACAGGCTTCTTTACCACGTTGCTGAAATCGTTCAACATTACCAAATCCAATCCTGCCCTCGCACACTTGACCTCGGCGAAAAAAGCCTCGACTTGGAAAACAAGAGCAACAAGCCCGTACAAGCAATTCGCTCGTAAAAATTTACAAAATCCAAAAAATCCGGGTTCATTATCTCGCCTCGGCAGCAGCCTTACCGCTTAATTAAAAAAAGAAAAAAAGTGAGGCAAACACGCTCGATCCCCTTGAAGCGAGCAGCGTCTAGACAATGAGAGTAAAGAGCCGCAATTGCATCATCGAGATCAGTGTCAGAGCGAATTACGAAAATTACGCGGACTCGCTCCTTACCGCGTATACGTATATACGCAGCGACTGACTTTCGAACGTCCCAGGAGGAAGCGCAATGCCGCCGGTCGCCCCGGGCTGCCTCGCCGAAGCCGTTCACCTTTCTCAAGGTGCTGCCAGCAAAAACGCGCAGCACGGACGGTGCATTTCCGAGTCGAGGCGCCTTTTTCGCGGAAATTTTCGCGCCGCTTTCGAGAGGGCAGAGGAGTTAAGGTCGCGCGGAATTTCTGGGATGAAAGTTTTTCTGGAATGTAGCTTTTGCTCTTTGGCTTCTTCGAGTAAAGTTTTTGCTTTGAGAAAGTGAGGCAGAGTTGAGGAAGATATTTGGGAATTTAGCTTTTACTGGCTGCATTGCATTTTCTTCGTAATTATCTGTTGTTCGTAATTATGTGGCTCGGAACCAACATTCAACAGACACGTCGCACTTTGTGAATTTTGTTTGGAAAATTGGTGAATTGATTTGACGAGCGAGACAAAAATACACGATTCCCTTCTTTTCTTGATTTATATATACATATTTAATACTTCGATATTACTGTTTTAAATTTAATTAAAAGCTAAAGTTTCGTAAGAGCGATACTTCATGCAGGAATTAATAAAAACTTTATAAAACCATAAATGTAGATGAGAAATTTACATATTTCTCACCTTTGGATTTCTTAATGTATTACAGTTTCGCAAGTACTATAAAAGTAATAATAAAAGAATGATTACTTAAAGCTCAGAAAGTTTCACAAACAAATATTTCATATATTCGAAGCGAAACCTGCATCTATTTGAATTATTTCGAAAATCAAGTGTTTCTCTTCAGCACGTTCCGTCGTGACTGCATTTCCAGTATTTAAAGTGCGACACTTTGGCACCTGGCTTTCAATGAGCTTCAAAAAGCGTTAAAAACAGATCTCGCGAGATCCTCAAAAAATTAACTTAACTAGCAAATTAATTTTATTTGAAAAAATTAGAAATTCAGATCTGCCACCCATAAATAACTTGTCCAATTTAACCGATGAAATTCTCCACGAGCAGCGATTATATATCCCTTGCACTTCAGCCTCGCTCTACATTCCAGCGCCCGGCGGAACGCGCATCCTCTCGAGCGAGGTCCTCAGCCAAGATGACGATCCGAGCGCTTGCCTTCCTGGCGCTGATCTGCGCGTGCGCAGCGGCCCCGCAGTTCATCATCAGCAACGCTCCGCCGCAGCCTCACCCGGCGGTCCTGGCGAACGACGCTCAGGAGGCGCTGCTGCCCGACCACCTCAGGAACGACTTCTACAAGAATCCGTACATCGTCGCCGCGCTCGCCCAGCCATCCTGGTTCGGGTACAAGGAGGCTCAGGTAAGTTCGTCTCCTGCTCCGGGGATCAGTCCGGGGTTTTAGAATGTTTGACTGGTGGTTAATGATGAAACGTAGAAGTTGATGCGTTGAAAAGTTAGATTCTTAATACGTTTCTCGATTATTTAAATCGAAAGCTGAGCATTTTTTAACATAGAAGGAGCCATTTTCCAGAGTACTCAAGTTTTTTTTTTTTTTTAATAGAAATCGAAAGAGTTTGACAACATTTAAAAATGTATCTATCGGTATATCTGTTATAGCTATTCATGTTTATTACAGGTAACTAACCGCGAGTCCGACAAGATTCCGAGGGAAAAGGTTTTCCACATTCTCCACAACGCTGGATTCATAAGATAGACGTAATTGCCAGCGCGACGTGTTTAATACGCCTACTTTTCTCTCTTATTTTAATAGATCAAAGGCCAACGGGAATCGAGTGTAAATGTCCCGCACATTCTCCGACGATGCAAAGCTTAATTATTTATTTTCATAAATTTCTATCCTTTTACAATGTAAACGAGAGAACACAACGCTTGAGAAGTGAGTGATTACAAAGGCATTGTGTGAATCTATTGTGTTAATTTTGTAATATTTGTAATTTAGTTTTTGTGTGAAGTATATCTGCGGTTAATGTATGCGAAAACACTAAAAAATCCAACCACTGCGTTAGCATTGTGTGTTAATTAAACGTAGTGTTTACTATTTTTAAGCATTAATCCATTTTTTAAGCCAGAGAAAATGTAATCAAATTTTACTTGTTAACAATAATCTAAGTATTTATTATAAAAAACGAACATTTTAAACTTTAGACATATAAAAATGTACATACACATATGAATAAAATTTGCATTTATTAACATTATTTATCCCTCAAATTCACGAAAATATATAATATTATTACCCAAAAGCATCGCTAATTTTTGGCTCCCTCCGCAAAAGACTTCCGCTAGAACCTAAAAAAAAGGTCCCCACTTAAAATATGCAATCTCCCGATCTCAACTCGCGCGACTCAAAAAATTTTCCGAGGTCGAGCCCCCGTCGACTCCCAGGAAAACCGTCGCTTTCACCAGGTCCGATCGGCATCGCGCCGAATCAATCCCGCGAAGATCGAGTCATTGGCGAAGATCGAAGAGAGTCGCCAGCTTGCGAAACGGTCGCGTGCGCCCATTGTTCGTTGCGCCGCGCGCGCGTAATATTCGCCCTGACGTCAGCCACGCACGCACGCCGCGTATAACGAGCGGACGCGAGCTTGGCTGCGGGAGTGAAAGTGTCAAGCGATACCGCGATCCGCGAGCGCTTTTCTCGCGGTTCTCCTTGTTTTTTTTGCAAAAGCTGCGGCGTAGGATTTCGAATGCGTTTCAATTGCGGAGGCGAATGAATGTAGGCGCTGGAGATAATTGGAGGAGCAGGATATGCGGTGGTGGTGAAAAAAAGTTTGGCTGGTTGGTTGAGCGGGTAAGAGGAGAAGACTAGAGGTTTATTATGTGGAAGTAATTGTTGCGAATGACTTCCGGTGTTGTGATTTTAATTAATTTTCAAGTATAAATACGTAAGTTGTCATAAAGTTTGCATTGTATAATTTAGGTAAATTGTTTGAAAGTATCTTTTAATTTATATAAGTATATAATGGAGTCGTAGCGGAAAAAGTATTAAAAATGTAACTATATAAAGATATTTTATTACGACTCAATTATCTAAGCGACTTAACTTCTTTATTTTGAAATTTCGAGCATTTTTCAAACGTGTTCCTTACGCGGATGTAGAAAAGTGAGATACTTATACTTATATTTTAATTTTAAGGTCTTTTTGCAATTGCCTCACGCACCAGTCATTCATTATCCTTTCTTAGTAAGATCAAGTTTTCAATTGCATCGGCGAGGTAACATTATAGCTCGAGCGAATATTAAAATTTTAATAAGTCGTGGTTACGCGTATGATTTGATTTCAAAATTTAGTTAGTATTTTTCTATTCCTGCTGAATCTTATACTTGTCCTTTCCACAGTTAACTTCACTAATTAATCGCATCAAAAAGTTTCTTTAATATCCCTATTGTAACAACTCTTGAATACAGGTATTCACGGTGAAAGGTAAGTATGCAGAGTTTAAGAGCTTATGAGGCTCTTAATAAGTTCAATTACGCGACGCTGTGCAGATCATAAACCCTTTCAAGATACCGAGCACAACATTTTTATGTCTCTATCTATACTTTCTTCCTTAATCCTCAAGTAAACTGTGATGAATAAATCAAATTTTAAACCCCAAATACAGTTCACTATAAATGTCAATCATTCTCGAAACATCCCATCCCGAAATCAGCGTTTCCCCCGCACCTCCCAAAAACCCGGATAAAGATTCGCCTCGGACAATTACGGTTGACCCGGCGCGTATCCCGCGCTCGGCTCGCGTTCTTATACACGCGCGTTCGCCAAGTCGCTTTCTAAATCAGCGCGATTTAATCTGGAACGCATCTTGCCCAACTGCGGCGATCGCAGTGCGCGCAGCTGCTCTCGTTTTTGCACCCATGAGAGACGCGGCAGACGGGGAGAGAGAGAGAGGGAGAGGGACTTCGGGGCAGCTCTGAACTTTCGATCTCGCCGCGAGGATATAACGATTCAAGAGCGTTTGTGGATAGCCGCGCGCGGAAATGAACGGAAGAGTTTATGTAATTGCGAGGGGAATGATTTTCGCGCGGGTCTTTTTAATATACGCGGCTTTCGCAAAGGCAGAGAGGCCGCCCGAGTGGGCCACTTTGCAGGATTTTCGCGAAGGCGAGGTTTATTCGACGCTTCTGGTGCTTTATTGTTCTGCGCGTGATGCGGAGCCGGTTTTTTTTTTTTTTTGATCGGGTATTGCGACGTATGTTTGGATCGGAAAGGTAGACTTTTTTTCAGGAGTTGGTAAACAAGAACTCGCGTATTTTTAACGATCGAGTTTCGAAAGGTTTGACTTTTTTTAATTTTTTGTTGTTTTATTATTTACGTTACGCCTCGGAGTGTTTTGTGCAATTTTAATTTTAATGTTCGATCGAAAAGGAAAGCGCGACGAAATAATAATGAAGAGCGGTTCATTTTGCATTAGCCCGGTATTACGTCAATGAAAAGGGAAATAAGAAATTCTAATCGAGTGAAATGTTTCTTACCGAGAAGTAGATGATGCCGCGGTATTACGTCTGCTGCTCTAATATTCATGCAATCTAAGCGATTAAATGACTTTTGCGGCGCGCTATGCACGTATGACTATTGCCCTTTTTGGATCGCGCTTTCCTCAGAGCTCAAGATGTATAGTACAATTCAAATTTATTTTTCGACGCAAAGAAAAGTTTTGTTACAGCATCGCAGAATCCGGTGTTCTCGAAATTCACCAATGTTCTTATAAATTTTTATACCATAAGTTTATTACATTTTGCAAGCATTATTCTGCAAGCATCTGCTACCATATTGCAAAATATTGCTGCAGTTTTACTATGAGGAGCTTAGTAAAATTACACCTTTCTAGTCCTCGCCAATTAAAATCACGTACCTTTTTTCAATAAAACCAATTTCACCGCAACGCGAGCAATGGAAACGAGGCCTAAAAAATTGCCCCCCTCGCAATTTTTCAAATTCGAAAATATAATAAATCTTTCCCCGAGCGGTCGCAATTACGCAGCGAGAACAATTTGCTTAAAACAGCCGACCTCGTTCGGCAACCAATCTCGGGAGAGAGAGAGAGCACTAAAACCCAAAGGCCTCTTTTTTTCCAGGCTCCAAAGCGCAGTTTACCGGCAATTCTCCTCTCCTCGACGACCGCTCGGAAATCAATAACCCGAGAGAGCGAGCAATCGTGGCTCATTAGCCGCTAAATAACCGTCCGGCCCAGAAAAATAGCCAATTACTTAGCACATAATAAAGAGCGGAGAGCCCCGCGCGTTATCTAATCGTCGGCTCGGCGCGCTGCGATCTCATCCGCGGGGCTTCGTCGGCGCTCCAAGGCTCTCTCCTAATCGCCGCGGCGACGAAAGGAAGCTGTGCAGCAGCGGCGTCGCGGGGCTCTCTCTCTCTCTCTCGAGAGAGAGAGAGCTCGTTAGGAGAGGTGCACACCGTGCTCGCATCCTGCCCGAGCGGGAGACGCACACGTGGGGATGATCCATATAAGTAGCGCCAGCCGGTCTTGCAGGACTGCAGATTCCTCCTGCACGTTGCCTCACGTGAGCTGCCGAGTCCGAGAGCGCGGGATAAGCCGCAACGTCGTTTCGCGCCGCGCGCCAAAGTGATATGAGCGTTTGTGCCGTTGGCCTTTCGGATTCTAAGCCGGTACTGTATTGTAAGCTTGATGCATGAAGGATTTGCAAAGGAAGATTTGTGACTGTCCTTTGATTTTCGGGGCTTTCGTGCGACGGGAGCAGTAGGCGACGGATGTTTTCGTCAGTGGTTTTTCAAGTGTTAGGTTGTTTTTAGACTGAAAAATTATTCTAGATTTTGTACGAAAGCTTATCAGTTTCGCTTTGCATCATGCCTGATTTTATACTTCGAGCTGCAGCGTGGTAAACAATAAAGGTTGTACTCTAAAATTATTTTTTAAATAACAATTATTTTAAGCATAATTATGGGAAACGAGTAAAGTTTTAAAAATGTGTTTTTTTTCTTTTTATTTAATTCTTTGATAAATTGGTTGATATAAAACAACGTTTTATTAATAATTATTTAAGAAAAGTTAAACATAAGTTCAAAATATTCTCTATAGAGAAGGTTTATATAAGGTCGATGACTCTCGTTAAGTAATGTAAACACATGTTTCAGGTTTGGCATATGACAAATTGTACTTTTTTATATCTTTTTAATGAACGGTTATAAAGAAGGAACTAATAAAACGTAGAAAATGATAATATCTTTTGTAGAAAGTATTCACGTATAAAAAGCACAATCCCACGCTGATAAACCAAAAATTAAAATTGATGAACACGAGTCTTTGTGCATAATATAATTTACGGAAAAGATAAACATTCTTTATTTATGGCCAATAATCCATCTTTTTCCATTGGTTACTTTTACTTTTACTTTGTTGTTTTCAAACTTTCTAAAAAAATATTCTAATGTGAAAGTAATTTTGCAACAGTGCATACAGGAACGTTACTTAGAAATAGAAGACAGTGATTTAAATTTAGCTAATAAATTATTTGACGCGTAGAAACAGAATTGATACTTCTTTGCAAGCCTTTAAATTCAGCGAAGCAATGCAAACTCATACTCCTCAATCGCCGAACGTACCTAAAGAAAATCCTACGTTCCAAGCATCTTTGCTCAACTCTCCGAATTTCTCCCCGAGTCGATAGTTCTCCCCGCGGACTTCCTCGTAGGAAAAGAGCGCCGAGTTTTATCTTGGGCGCATCTCGCGCGCGATTCGCTCGCGGCATTCTTAGTCTCTCGCACTTTCCGAGGAGTGTCAGGCACCGCGAGGTTAAGCAGCGCTTCCGAGAGGCGAAAGGCGGATGAGGCAGCAGCCTCTTCCACCTCCCGCTGACTCTCGTCGGCCGAGACGATCGCCGGAAGATACGGGTAACCGCGCGCGAGTAGAGTACGCGATACACATCGGAATACGTTTATGCAACTCTCGCTCGCGTTTTCTCTCTCTCTCTCTCTCTCTCTCTCTCTCTCTCTCGCAGCGGGGAAACGAGCGAACGTTACGAGCGCCGCGCGCTCCGCTTAAATCGCGAGTTGCGTCAGGCCGCGCGAGGATGATTTTGAGAGGCGACGACGGCACGTGCGAGGTATATCGACTGCCCGGGGTTGAAAAATCCTCGGAGGATTCGGGCCCGAGTCTGAGGAAACGAGTTGCGAAATTTACCGGATTTATGGGGCTGAGTGATTGAGGAGGAAAATGAGAGCGTTCTGTGGCACGTTTGTACATTCTTCGAATCGACAGGATTTAAAGGATTTTGAAACGGGGCTTGAGGAAATCGGTTGATGGACAGGCCTGTATAGTATATATAAATCGAAGCGCGAGTTACATTCGGATATTTAAATATTTAGGTGTTTTGCAACGAAAGATTATTAAACGTTCGTTCATTTGCAAAAGAATACTTGTTGATCACGATGAGACGCGGAGGAAGAAATGCTTCTGAGGTATGAATGGAAAATATATTTGGAAAGAAAATGTTTTTTGATTTCGATCTTAAGTGCGGGGTGTAAAATTCTTTATCAATCGGTCGAAGTCAAGGATGCGTGAAAAAGAAAGGTTTTGTAACACTTTTGTTTTCAAATCATACCGTTTCAAACTAACAATCCTGCCCTCAAAACAAACCAAAGAAAGTAATGAATTCCCCTCATGAAAAAGTTCCCTTTATCGCAATAACGGATAAAAATTACAGCTATATTATACAGTTATTACCGCAAAAAGCGTTGTATAAAAACCGCATTACAATAAATGCCACGCATTAACACGTTGATGTCTTCAGCAGCGCATCAAGGACGACTGACAGATGGCGTCGAGACTCTTCATCGCAGCACTTATCATCACGTCGATCGCGTGCATCTTCGCCGAGCCGGTAAGTCGAATGATTTCCTGGCGCGCGACTTGCGCCTCTGACAGGCGTCGTTTGTATAACGCCGCGACGCGTCGAATTCCCATAGCTCCGACGCGTCGAATTGCTTTTGCGGATCCCCCCCCATCATAATGCCGATTGCCCGTTGTGGAATCTAAGCGATTGCGCAGCAGGTGGAATTGGAATTTCGCGCGCGGAAAGTCATTAGGCCGCTTTGATTGAGTGCCTGCCGAGGAATCCGCCGGGAATTTTTCATCCGAGCGCGAGAGTTGGTTGATCGGAGATAGATCGGGAATGTTAATTTGTGGTTGTTGGTGCGTTTATGAGTGGAGTAATTAAATTATAAATGTTTAAGAACGATTCAGCAAACCTTCTTGCTTTATAAAACTTTGATGCAATTTACTATTACACAGATATGAGGTCAATCTTATCTTGATAAAAACTTAAAATCCACTAATTTTTTACTCCACTCTCGCGGGTACTGAAAAAAAACTCCATACTTGGATTATGACACGAAGCATTGAAGAGCAGAGTACATCCGAAGCTCAGGAAAACGAAACCGCTCGTGTCTTCGACGGCGCTCGGCAGCGCATCAATCAGCCGGGAAAGTTCAGCGGCTCCTCTCAAGCTTATAGAATCCAGGCTGCATGATTTACCGCTCGATCGTCGGGGACGAAGCTCTCGATATATTTCATTGCATAAGCCGCGGCGGCGGCGGCGGCGGCGCGTCCGAGCTCCTCATGCATTTATACGGATGATACACGTTTCGCTCTCCGGCCTTTTCCCCCCGTACCTAAGCGGACTCGCGCGCGCCAAGATACTACGTGACGCAATGTATTTGCTCAAATCTGGAACGTACATGGAAGCGGCTTTCGCCTCTACGAGCCGAGAGGTGCGTAAGAGTGAGTGGACTCTTCCTTCGCCGAGTCGGCGGTGGATCCGCGGCCGAGCCGAATGCATGCGGTCGAAACGGTTATTGACGGCGACGGGGGATTGTGTTGCTTTTTTCGATTCACCGGGGACCGATTGGGACGGACTACGTGTTTCTGGAGATTCGGCAATGGAGGGAGTTTTCTTTTATGGACGCTCGGGCATTGGGGGATCGATCGCCCGTGTGCAATTACTGCGAAATATTATCGTTTCTAATTTTACCTCTTTTATTTATCACAGAGTTCCGTTTCGCATAACTTTATAGTTTCTAAAATAAAATTACAGTTATTTTAAATTTCCAAAAAATTGAGTATTCAATAATACGGATAAAAAAATAAATTCACGCGAAGAGTAAAGACTCCCTTCAAAATTGCACGTTCGGCCTGCACTTCCCCGCAATTTCGCCAATTCTAGCACGTTCACGAGCAGCATCAACTAGAAAGTTCGGCGCCCGCTCGGCCTCCGCTCTTTCGCACGACCGACTACAACCTCCTAATATATGATTGCAGCCGGTGCAGATCGACGAGCGGCACCTCCAGCAGCCGGATCAGCCGGCCGGACACGGCTGGCAGGACTCGGTTCCCGGGCTGCCCGGCAGGGATTACCCGAACCTGACCAGCATCCCCGAGACGTCGTTCACCTGCGCCGGAAAAACGCCCGGCGGTTACTACGCCGACGTCGAGACGAGATGCCAGGTGAGCGGCCGAGTCGTGCGAGGCGGGTTTCTTTTTTTTTTTCGTTTTCTCCGTTTGCTCGATGGTTTGGACAGTTTTCGAGAGCGATGAGAGGCGAGGGGAAAGATCGCGAGGCGCCGGAATTAGCGGAAGAGCTGCTTTGAAAATGCAGAAGATTGTACGTTCGCTTTAAAATCTTTTTCTTTTTTTTTTAATAAGTATATTTTATGGTACTTTCTGAATTTCACAAAATTTTTTATTTTAAAATGTTTTTAAATCGTTTGTGTAAATTGTTGTTAAATAATAATTTTTTGGTGAGCAATTTTTTAAAATAAATCGACACTAAATGGATTCCGTTAAGGTAGTACCCTCGACTAAATCTAGCGTTTACAAAAAAATCTGTATCTTTAAATTTTTAAACCTAACAATTCAAATAATTAATGTATGTAAAAGTAGAGAAAGTAACATTGAAGAAAAAAAATTAAAAACGCAATTTCG
>JAWWEO010000021.1:12667687-12719856 GCA_035582975.1 Ormyrus labotus | reverse complement strand
TTGAATTGTTAGATTTAAAAATTTAAAGATACAGATTTTTTTGTAAACGCTAGATTTAGTCGAGGGTACTACCTTAAACGAAGAGAGCCTTATAAAGGTAAATAAGAAAAGATAAAGTAAATAGGAAGATATCTCGAAGGTTTAAGTAGATACGTATCGGTACGGCAAGGCAAGTCTTATTACACGGCGTTTATCCACTTGCACGTACCGTATACATATTATCACTAACTTGCTGCTCTCGACTTTCTCCGTGCCCGGAGGGGCTGAATTTCTTCCATATCAAGAATTTTTCTGCTATTTACATTTGGCAAACCCCAGCCTGGCCTTTAATTAAAAATTTCAAACATCCACGAGCTTTCTCCTTTCGTTATGTTTAATGTTCAATTACCAACGTATCTCAAAAGAAACTTGTTCCACGTTATTATCTGTTACGTGTAGCTTTTACTTGCTCATTGTCAAGGATTAAAGTGGCTGCAAAATGAAACAGTAAAAATTCCGCTAATTGTGATCTACTTGAAGGAGGAGAGATAAAGTGTCTTTATCGTAAAAACGGACTGAATGTATCATTCTGTTTTTTTAGTTGTAAGTATTAATAAAAAAAATGGATAATTTATAAGAGTATTTTTTAGAGAAACGATTTAAACATTGAAAGATGCACTAAATGTGTTATTCCAATTGTTTGCGATATAATAATTAAAACATCTCTAATTATTTGGGTATTAAATAACGTGCTATTATTTGATTGAAAAAAAAAAGTTAAATGTCGAAGATTATTAACTTTCGATCATAAAACTGCGTAATCCTATTAAACTTTATCTTACTCATAATATAATACCTTAAAATGCACCATTAATCAAGTGTAATATTATAATTCTTACATAACAACTTCATTACTCAATCTATTTCTCGCCAAGTTTACAGTACACCAACAACCAACGAGATCTAAAAAGAAAAAAAAAGAATAATCGTTCTCTCCCGCAGGTGTTCCACGTGTGCAGCACGCAGGGCTCGAAGAGCTCCTTCCTGTGCCCGAGCGGCAGCGTGTTCAATCAGCGACACTTCGTGTGCGACTGGTGGTACGACTTCGAGTGCGAGCAGGCGGTCGAGCTGTACTCGCTGAACGACGGCCTCGACGACCCTGAATCGGATCGGCCGGCGGCCGATCCTCCCCTGCAGTTCAACAGCCTCGCCGGCGGCGGCGGCGGCGATCTGTCCCTCGCCAGTTCCGGCTATCCCAACAACATTCGCGACGAGGCCAACCTGATTTACGAGGACTACGCTTCGGTCAGGCCGTAGGTGTTGAGGCTTTTTTTTTTGCTTTCTCTGGGTTTCGGTGGCTGGCTGTTATTTTTTATTTTTTATTTTTTTTTTATGCAATATGATATTGGAGTATTCAAGTTTTCTGACGGAAATTAAGATTATTGATTTGTACAATTAATGTAGAGATTGACATATAACTCTTATTTATAAAGATAATAAAATAATTGGGCAAATACTGTTAAATGATATTTAATAATCACCTGTAAATAAGGCATTCAATAGGAGTATTTCGTGAGTATAAACTGAATTGAAGTGATTTACATTATTATAAAGTCGTAAATAAGTCAAAAATATAATATTGAACAATAAAAGTAATTGGCAGAATTGGAACAATTATTATTTTATATCTGAATTTAATAATAAAGATAAACATTTTTAAGACATAATTTAAAATTCTCCAACGATTTTAATTAGTAGCTGTAATTTTGCATTTTATTAGCCAAGTAAAGTAATTCTCCAAACGATTTATTGTTAGTTACATTTTTATTACATTGTAATCGCAGTTATCTACAACAACTAGCCGAGAATTATGAATGCAAACTAACCATAAAACCATTTGAAAATCGTACGTAAACTGAAAAGTATCGTTCTCTCAATCTTCACTAACGATGCCTGATCAAATTCGATATGCACTCGCCTGCATTAGTTGTAAAGTTTCACATGCTATAAGTCAAACACCAGCCTTATCTCCCAGCTTTCTCCTTTCCCAGACGTTCAAGCTCCCTCGGCAAATTTGTCCATCACAATAAGCTCCACCTTTCCCATCCTCCTCAACCTGGATCCCATCAGTTCCCCTAAAAATCATCAGCAGCCAGCTCCTCAACCTCAAAGAAATTCTAATCACCGCGATGTTTTAACTCAATTACACGCGCGTGCAGGCAGGCTCACCTCTCTCTCTCTCTCTCTCTCTCTCTCTTTCTCTCAGCGAATCAGATTCCCACGAGTAATTTATATCGCAGGCACGACGCGCCGCCGTCCACGGAGAAAGCACCGCCGGCATCCGCCGACAGCGCTTCCGCGCTCGATAATTACTCGGGCGGCCGTCGAGCGGAGTCGCCGCCAGGACGTTTCAATGCGCCGGAGCCGAATTATCAGCGGCCCCAAGATCGGCAGGACGAGCAGCGAGGAGCGACGTATCGCAGGAGGCCGAGTCAGGGCCCCGATAACGTGCCCAGAGGCTTCTCCAAGCCCCGCGCTCAAGAGCCGACTTTCGTCAAGGAGAGCGAGCTTAGAGGGTAAGAGGAAGTCGCTGATCGCCTGATTGGCTCCCGATCGGGCTTTTTCTCCGTTCGGATTCGTTTTCTGGGAGCGTGAGAAAGTTTTTATGTAAGATTAATGCGCCTCGGTGAGCTGGGGAAATTTTTGTTTTGATTTCGAGGTGATTGCGTTGCGGGTGAACATTTTTTAGAATATACGTTTAAAATGATATAGATTAAATTCGAACCATTGATAAAAATTTGTTTGGTGGAGATCAAAAATTCAAATCGGAACCCGTTTTGAGTCCACTCATTATTTTTTAGTATAGAATACCGGTGAATAAGGTCTCTTATTTTATTAAAAAAATACTGATTATCTAGCTGCAATATTTGACAATATTTAAAATAATTATTGAATCCATTTAAAAATGAATACGAGTTTTAAAATAGATACTTTAATATGTTTCAGAAAAAATGATGGTCCAAGTATCTTCATTAACAATGGATTGTCCGATAATAAGAACAACAAGAAAGAAAATCTTCCATTACCGAGAGAGAACAACAATTATGTAGATAATAATAATTATAACAACAAAGCTCATAATGTTCAAAGCAATAACAAAAATTACAATACCAATAGCAATGATCAAAATTATTATCAACAGTCGTACAATAATCCACTGCCACAGGAAAATAATAACTACGTAAATCACAATAACAATAATTTTGCAAATAATAATAATAATTTTGTTAATAGCAACAATAATTACGTAAACAGTAACAGCAATAATTATGTTAATAGTAACAGCAACAGCAATGACTACGTAAATAATAATAACAACAACAATAACGACATCAATAACAACATCAACAGCAACGATCAAAGCAACGAAAATTACTATAACAGGATTATCCTCGACAGCAACATCCAACCCGTCAACAATAACAACAAACAGTACGAAAATTACCACCAAAATTTAGGAACCACCCAGCAGTTGAATTCAAAAGATACCAACGACTTCTCCAAAAACTCTCACGAAGAGCTAAACGACATCGACTCCTCCACATCGACCCCAAAAGCCATAAACTCGAATCCCACGGAGGACGACATCGACCGGGAACGACAGCGCGAGGTGGACAGCGTCGACCTGAAGAAACAACGTCCGCAGCCGCGCCAATACTCCGAAGCCCCGTTCCTCATCCGAGAGGAGACCACCAACGCCTGGCGCTACGACCTGTCGACCAGCAGCTCCGGAGGCTCCCCGCCCTTCCCCCCGGAGAGGACCTACCCGAGTCCCGATACGTCGTCCCTGTCGAAGCCGGAGGAGCCGACGACGCCGCTGGTGGCGAAGCAGCCGCCGGCGAAGTTCCTCGGCAAGCGGCCACCCGGCGGACTGCCCGGCGGACCGGGTAACGGACTGCCAGGCGCTCAGAAGGTGCTCGTCGGCTCGGACTCCGTCACCGGAAAGGCGCCCGAGGACCCCGGCAGTAACAAGATCGCCGGGGCAACCGGGGGCGACGCTGCCTGGGACGGACAGGATTCGTACTTGCCGTCGCAGAATTACCCCGGGGGTAATGCCGAGGGCTACGGCGGAAATGGACAGAATTGGAATAACGAGAGGCAGTGGAACGACGGAGGGAGATATTAGCTTTGGGATTGCGGCGATTTTTTTGTTCTTTGCTTGGAATTGTTGATTGTTAGGCGGTCATTGAGAATAGGTGCTTTGCTAAAATTAAAAATTTGAGCTAAATTACTTATGTAGTTAAATATTCATAAAAAGAAGTTTTTCGAAAAAGAATAAGTTTTAAGCGACCGCAAAAGTATTAAAAATTTTTTAATTTTTTATTCTTTAAGAGCATACAATATTTTTAGTATTTTAAATAGGTTAGAATAAGTAAGTTTTATATTTTATAGGGCTAGTCGTATTCAAATTATTAAATGTTTCAAAATCTGGTTATTACTATTCTTGCGACAAATAAGAATAGTTATGCTTTTATATTGTTGATGAAATTAATTTAAATTTTGTAGATTAAATTTCATTTTACATGCATTTATGTACGTTACTTAAGTGATGTAATTGTTAGAAGCGATAAAAACATAATATTTACTTATACGCAGGACTGTAATTGTTAAGTAAAAGCAGTATTTTTTAATGATTACCATATATAGATAAGTGCTATTAAAAAAACTTTCTCAAAGTTCTATAATTCACTAAAAGGACTGACGCTTAAATTTAATTTTATGTAATTTAAGATTAATTATAAACTGTATACGTATATGTGTGTAATCTAGATAGTTATACCATACTATTAACCAATTTTTCTATTACATCGTAGTTTATTCACACTGATATTTTACACCGCAGACGATTTCGCTATTTACTGATATTTTACTTTATAGCCCCCTATTTTACTACAGGTCATTACGTCGATATAATTACGCTGAATTTTAATTTTTCACAATTATTCGTACAACTTTTTTGCAATTATCAGTAATTCGCGTCTGGATCCCTCCAAAAAAAAGCTCAAAATAAACAAGCATTGAGAAACGGCGTTTAAAAAAACATAACCAACCACCATTACCCCCAACGACGTAAAACGTCGTAAACATCGAACGACGAATCTACCGTAAGAACGTCGGTCGTCCCGGAGCGCGAGGCTAACTTTTTTCACTCCCCCGCAAGCTTTTACAAACAATAAATCACCTTCCCGCTGGCGAGTTGCGTGAGCGATCGCTCTCGCACAATATATACGTACACACTCCCGGAGCGCGAGCCAAGTGCTCGCGAGGCCAATAAAATCTATATGAAAACGCTCTCGGAGAGGCACGCCGCGAGAGCGGCGGCGACTGATGAGCCGCGGCGATCATCGTCGCAGCCGTTCTTTATTATTGCCGGCGATAAATCCTCGTGTAATCGCGATTCGCACGGCGGCGGTTAATAAGCGCGCGCGCGGCTCTCCTCTTACTTGCGATGAAGAGACGAGCGACGTCTGGAGAACACACCGCGGTTGGCGGAAAATCATGTTCCGATGCGACGAGCTGTTGTAATGTTTCGATATTTCGTTTGACAAGCTATTGTTTTTGGAGAAGGTGTGTTTTTATGACCGGGTCGTTGTAAATTCGGCGAAAAAGTTGAGGAATAATAAATTCTCGTCCAATTGCGCGGTTTCCGTTAATAAAATTGCTTCATGAATTACCTTAAGTTTGATAATGTAATTATTCATTGCTACTACTAATGTTTTATTATACGATAATGAAAGAAACATGTTGTTTTACAAGTAACATAAAGATTCAAAGCGAAAAGGAAAGACGTAGATGTTGAAATGATGTGACAATGAAAAATAAAAATTTTCATAATTAACCGCAATCTCGTGTTGTGATAATTAAATAGAAAAGTTTTGAAATGATTATAAAACTGCTTCAATTGGCCTTGTAATATTTTGTAAAATACAAAAATCAGTATCTATTCGATTTGATAAAATTAATCAGAATTGTTAAGATAGTAGACCTTGAAAGAGAATAGCAACATATTTTGACCAGTAGGAATTATGTGAACAATTATATTTACAATAATGTTGAATAAAAAGTACTTTGATAAAATTGATAAGTGTTATTTCTTTTAGATTCGCCTTATATTTTACTTTCCAGGAATAATTATTATGTCAAAATTTTTATTATCTATAAGCGTGACCAGTGCAGCTTAAACTGACAAATTGTGTCTAGGCCAAAAGAGTTAACTTTATAGACAAACGTAATGAATCGTTATCATTCATACACTTGCCCTTGCGTGTAATCTCGATATTTCATTTTGCATGACAGAAGTGCCTGATTAGATGAGCAGATGCGCAACTTTTAGGAAATAATTATTTTAATTTCGTTTTAATAATTTTCAGTATTGCAAATGTGAATATCACAGACTTGAGGTTTGACCATAAATGTAATTGAATAAAAGTGGATTTGAAGTAAAATTAATTTTAATGAGCAATTTAAATTATTTATTAACGTAATGGGATAAATTTTATTTACGGTGTGTAATCGTTTTGAAATTTTAAGAACCTTTATTACGTTATTATAACGTTTGGTAAGTATAATTCTAAAATTATTTTTAAGAATATTTAATTTTAAGTGTACTTTAATGGCAAAGCATAATTATTTAGTCAAATTTTTCCTAAGCAATCTTTTGTACTTTTGTACTTTTCAGAAGGAATCTTCTTTCCGCATTCGGTAAAAAAACATATTGTCGATCGTAGCGTGTTATTGCAGTTGTATTTCAGTAGGAAAATTGTGAAACTACTTCTATTTTGATCTTTGGTATCGGTTAAACTATCCTAGTCATTGAACTCTTGCATTTGCAAATCCAGTCACGTTGCAGATCGTCAGAACTAAATTTCCGTTATCAGTCGTTGACTCCGTTTCCTTGCACCCGTAACATTCTGACGTGATTTAGAAAAAAAGGCCCGATCTTGATAAAGAACGTGTGATTAACAAAGTTCATTGCCAGAGCGATTGCGTTTAATTTGCATTTATCCTCTGTGCATATAATATAATGTTATCGCGCGTCGTCATACCAATGCTTAACGCTGGTATGAAGAGTTATCTCTTTTGAACATCTTAAAAATGCGGTAGTTTACAAAATATGTAACTAACAACTATTTGTGATATTAAATATTGTTTATTCGATTTTTTGAATAATTTTATAAGAAATGCGTAGAAGGATACGTAGTTGTTTTAGATAAAAATGCAGTTTGCTTCGAAAATTTTCCTCTATTTTTTAAATTAGAGAAATAATTCCGATTTTCCTCTTTGGTTTCTTAGGAAAAACAGGTTTTTTTGTGAAAATAATCAATCACGAGTGCTAATTCATGCTTGTAAAAAAATTCAAAAGCGTGACTTGAACTTAGCAAAGTGTAAAAAATTTAAATCAACAGTTTTTCCTGGTCTTGTAGGAAAACAGAGGTTTCTATTAATCTTTAGTTTTATTGTTAGGTTCGTATCGGAGTTATTATCAATGATAAACCATTTTTTATTGATTTATTAAATTTTTAAAACAAAACTTGATTCTTAAATCCAACTCGAATTCGAACAATTCGTTATCCGTCAGTACCGAAACTCGCGTCTCTCGTAGCTCCTTTATTAAAACTAAACGAAACCGAAACTCTCGGTACACCTCTTACACAAAGCGGCAGCAGCCGCGGCCGAAATACGCGTGCAGTCTCGCTCTCCCTTACGTAACAATGCCAGGAGCCACTCCACGCAACACACACACATACACGCACACAAGCACGCACACCCTACGCGCAAAAACATAAGGATGCTACCGGAGAGCCGCTCGCGTATATAAAGATCGGAACAATGCTCGCCGCTCTGTCGAAAGCGGATGCAAGACTCGTCCTCTCTCTCTCTTTAAAGGGTATACATATATATCTCTCGGCGCGGCTATTAAACGAGAGTTTAAACCCCGGCTCCTCTCACCCGGCAAGCCGCCGCCGCGCGAGCAGACGTCGTTCGATCCTAGATGAGGACAGAGAGCGAGAGCGATGTGACGGATGGATATAATGGCGAATTATGGGGTATCGGTTATTGACGTGTGACGAGCTTCAATTTTCTCGCAGCGACGTATAGGCAACCCGTGAAAGGGGACGGTAATTTATTGCGGGTTTTATTCAATTCGGGGCGTTTCGGCTCGACGTTTTCTGGATTTCTTTTTTTTTTTTTCGCGTCTTGAGAACGACCTTTTTGACGGAGTAGTCATTAGACCCTGATTTGGGTTTCAATGAATCAGTTTTGTAATGTTGGTTTAGAGCGTATAGTTGCTTAAGATATCTTTCGTGAATCGTTTGCTCAATGCTTGTTTTATTAAATTTAAATACAGACGGTAGGACAATACACTTGACAATTAAAACGTGGAAATTAGGTTCTGGTTATGTACTTCTTTAAGAAAATAATGTACCGATAGTTCTTTAAAAATTAAAACGACAAAGTTAACTCTGCATAAAGGATTCCTCCAATAAACGCTTCAGTATTTTTCCTTTATCTTTGACGCAAAATGGTAATACAACTTTTGATCGTTAACTTTGAATGAGCAAAAACATTTAACGGCATGAAAATGGTTGTATAAAAAACATGCTTACTTGGAATGATTTGCCATTTTGCCAATAGCATCAACAAAGAAAAACTATTTTTTTAATTTCCTTTTTATGTAGCTCATCCTGCTTATTGTTTGCAACAAAAGTGTATATATCTATTGCAAAAAAGTTTTTTATTCTTTTAAAACAATAAAACGTGAGTTTTGAACTAAAAGTGTCTCATTATAACAGTTTTAAAAGTCCTTATCAGTGTTTTTTGCAATTACAAAAAATATAGTCGACGGAGTAATGAAAAACATTGTAAAAACATATATGAATGAATTTTCAATTGTAAATAACTAAAAAATTCAAGTTGCAAATATCAATAGTTTTTTTTACCTTATTGAGAGAGTGTCGATGAGACGTTCAAACGTTAATGAGAATGATAAATTTTTTAAAATTAAACATTGAATCAGACATAATCAAGGCTGCAAAAGACTTAATTAAAAAGAGTGCGTACAAGCATTAATTGTTTTCAATTCAATGTATTCGCTATACGCAGTCCATAAAACAAATTTATATCATATTTATTTTCTTTCAAGATATCAGCCACAGACTTCCATAAATGATATATTTAATCAAGGCATTTTCTATCATCAAACTTACTGCATTTCCTGAGCTAATATTTTATTAATCTTTACTTTATTAATTTAAAATACAAGGAAACTTAACGCTCAAATTATTGCGTTAGCTTAACTCTATTAATCGCACTTATCAAAGCAATCGTTGTGCGATAGTGGCGCGACCGTGAAACCATAAAAAGTGAAGCTTATTTATCGGGAATACCGAACTAATCAACTTCTGCGAGAATGCGTTTTTTTTTATATTTTCAAATTTTTATGCGTTATAACCTCGCAGGCGTTTCCACCGTTTCCTCCAACCTGGCGCAGATATCGAACACGTGGCGCGGACTAGGAAAAAAAAGGCGCAGTCGAGTGCAGGACGAGGAGCGCAGATACGCTTCGGATAGAAAATTGCAGCTGTCAATATTGACGCTGGCCGTTGCCGGTCGTCCTTGACTTTTAACAGATGCTCGTTTTCGCGCGAAGCGTGAATATTTGTTTGTCGTAATAGTTAAATTAGGTGTTAAAACGTTATTTTTGCAACGGAAAACTGTTTGTAGGAAATGAATTTTTATCTAACGCCGGTCTCGTGTAGCTGACGGTGAATATTTTAAGATTTTTACCGACGCGCAATCAATGAACTTGACATTAGAATTATTATTACATTCAGCGGTTAGTTCGTTGCACTATGCTGATAAGGAATTCAAATAGGACTTTTTTTTTTATTCTTTTTTCAATAATATTATACTTACGCAAATAATCCGTTCAAGAATGTTTTCATCGGCATTCTAGAAAGTCTGCAGATAAACAAAAAGTTACAGCATCACTTGAGTCACAAGAGCTTTAATAATTTAACAATGATTAAATTGTTTTATAATTATTTTTATCATTTTATGCGTAAATTAACGAGGGTTTTAAAAAAATAAATCTATTATCTATACACAGTCATGTGAGAACCTATAGAAAGCTTAGTTTTATTGTTTTGGCGTTTCGGTTGCAAACTAATCAGTACACGCAATTGCGCTATTTAATTTTTATCTTTATTTGTATTACGCGGTTACAAGGAAGACACTTCCTGCAGTGCGAAGCGATAACGATCGTAGTTTTCATTTTATAGGCGGCAGAGTTATAACCGCTGTAATCCTCCAAATAAACTTGAGTGCTGAATGCATAATGTGACGTTTATGAAAATTTTCATTGCAAACGATGCTCATTATTTAAGAAACAATAGAATTTCTTGAACAATTCTGAAAATCATCCTAAACGGTCCCAAAGTAATTCTTAAATTGGCCTTAAACACCACTGATTACACCCAGTTACCACCTCTGACTCTCGTCTCTCCACCGATCCTCGGGAAGGCACCTCCAAACGTCAAAGGCGACCATCCCAAAAATCAACCCCGAGTCACATTGCGCAATCTCGCTCGGTCTCCCCGTCTCTCTTCCTGCCGGTGCGTGTAGCTAATCGCCTAAGCTCCGCGAGATAGAAAGAAAAAAAAACAAGAGAAAAAAAAAAGGAAAAACCGCCTGAGCGCGTCGTCGGTGCAGCTGGCAGCGGTAGTAGGAGGAGGCGGCGAGCAGCCGCGTTTGGGAGCGGCGCCGCGCGGTGCAATCGCGGATGCGTTAGAGCTAGAGTGAATTCAGCTCCTCCGGAATGATATTGTCGGTGAACCGCTTAGCCCCCCCGGCCGTTTCGCGCGTGTGGTTTGTCTCTGTGCCTCGGCATCGGCGGCTGTGCGCGCGCGAATAGTCGCGCGACTAGGCTGGCCAAAGGCCTACACCTCTCCATCCCGTGCTGCTCCGGGGCCCGAACGGACACTTATACAAAGCGCCGCCGGCACACGCAGAGAGCGCAGAGGCACGCACCGCGACGACGGACGAAAATATGGAGCAGCGAAGTGTGTCAGGTACGCCGCCTCTCGAACCGTCAGGCCAGCGCATTCTCTTTCAGTCGGTGGCCGTGCACTTGCCTTCTATTTCTGTTTCTAAAGAGCATCTCTCTCTCTCTCTCTCTTTCTCTCTCCCGAGCAGCCGCCTCTCGAACCTTGGCTTGCTTCGCCGAGGAATGCTGTGCACGGGGGACTAATTAACGAGAGCCGCGTATATATGCTTCTGAGAGTCGCCTTTTGCTACTTCCTTCGGACACCATTGGGGGGACACCATTGTTTGACTCGGTAGATTCGACGCGACTTTGGAGCGGTGTACTGATCTCCGAGACTGCATCACCATTCAGTCATTCATGGAATACGAATCGCGCTTCCATTCTTCGGCATTACTTTACAACCCGCCTAAAAACGGATAGATCGCCTATCGGGCGCGCATGAAATATATTTTATATCCCGCTTCTGCAAAAATATCCCATTGTTCCCCGCGCGGCGATAAAGCTTTATTACGCTTCGGCGATTGAAACATCACGGCGAGCTGAACATTAATCAGCACCGCATCTCCACCGAGCGATGTTCTAATATTCGCGTAATTTATTACACTGACAACGGGGAAAGTAAATTATACAATGCGTCGTCGAATCGACTGCTAACACCATCTCATTATCGCTAACCGCTTGGAGAATCCGCATAAAATCGTTCGCTCTTCGAGCGTACCAGGATCGCTTTCCTTGAAATTAACTTTATCAGATCAATTTAACATTTTATCGCGCGCAATTCAATCTCCGTAGCGGCGACGTGCGTGGAAACCTTAAACTTTGAAAATATCGTCACGGCCAGTTATAGATCTCGTAATTCGTTTCGACGCGAAGTATGTAAAATGACTTTGTCATTGCGATCCAGCGTATAGCTAACGTTATGTCATACCTATAATTACGGTACAGCTTGTTATTGCTGCTCTTTTTGTTGCACGAAATTTCGCGCGGAAAGACCATCGCGCAGAGCACTCCAGACTGCAGCGGAGCCGGATAAAAGTCCAGACTACTGCGTACTCAATCACTCCACTATCCGAAATCGCGCCTCTCGGAACAATCGGATTCCTACAGCGATTCTAATAATACCTTCGCGACGCAAATCTTGAAAAAATCAATCGGAACGCAGAAAAAGTCGCGAAGTAACAATCGAACCAGCTCCCCACGTGGCAGTGCCACATGTCTGTCGTCGATTCTCTCTCTCTCTCTCTCTCCGTTCCTCGCAAAGCGCGCGCGATTTTTCTTCGACGCGCGCAAAGACGACGACGCACTGATAGCCCGCGCGGAGACGAGCTAGACCAACTAGCGGTGCAGCTGCACGAGAGATAGAGAGAGAGAGAGAGGGACGAAGCCGCGAGCCTCAATGTCGCGGCGACGTATTTGCTATAAATATATGAGATACGCGCCGCCTCGCGCGCGGATAACGAACGGCCCGTTACTGCTGGTCGACCTTGCGCGAAAATACGCGCAACGAGCGTATTTGAAGATCGCGCCGGCGCGAATTGGTAGAGCGGCGGGATCGCAATTGCGGGCTGCTTTTTTCCGGATTTCGGGATGGACACGAGTAGAATGAGTTTTTAGAAGGAAGACTGGAATCGTTTTAGTATTGATTTTGTTGATTAACTATGATATACGTATAGTGACTTATAATGTACGATAAAAATCATCAATTGTGGACATGTACTTTTTTTTTTATATTTCCGTTATCCAGATGTCTTGGTGGGAATAGTAACGTATTCACATATTGAATTCTGTTTAAATGAAAGTTTTATGCATAAGCGTTTAAAATACTTTGTTATATGTAAAAGCACGTTCGACTCGGTAAATATTGATTCGTAAATTTTATTTAAAAAAACCTCAACTATTTTGCAAATGTTTTTCTATTTTAATAAATCAAATATAATCGTACTAATACATTACAATTAATTAATTTAAAATATTTATCTTTTGAACGCTAAACCGCCGCCTTTTCATTAAAATTAATTCACTATAAAACTTGCTTTCAACAATCTTTAAACATTGCTCCAATACACTTTTGTTAATCACCCATTACATTAAATTTTTCCAAGACGCCACCAAAACCCTTCACGCGAAACATCCAACGTAAACAATATTACGGGACCGCGAAATCGGCTGTAAAACTGCGGGGTCACATCTGCGGCAGCGATACCGGACTCACACCCGCGGCAACACGTGCAGCACGTTCGTATATCCGACGCGTTAGTTAGCGCACTACTTGCGTGTGTGCAAGTGAGCGAGAGAGAGAGAGAGAGAGACCTTGAGCCGGCCAGCTCTATGTCACTAGGTATTACGGCCATTGCCAGCGGACGTAACGTAGATGCGAGCCTCTCCGAGCTTATCATCGTCATCTTCTTTCTCGCCTCCTTCTTCTTTCCGTTTCTGCCTTCCGAAATTCGCGCTTCTCGCGGTAGATTCGAATTATGCCCGAGTCTTTTCCGGGGGCTTTGCAGGACGAACGTAAGGCGAAAGGTTTTTTTTTTTTTTTTTAATTTTTCGTTGGAATTCTTTTTGCGAAATTGAAATTTTTCTGTTTCAGAGATCATTCAACAGTACGAGCCGCTGTTGAGGAAGTACGAGAAGGATGACAATCTTGTGATATTGAAAGCTGAAGAGGAACCTGGAACCAAAGCTGGAGAAAACTACATGTCAATAGTTCTTAGGACAAAAATAATTGGAAAACGCGGAGATGGGAGCCGTCAGTATAACATAATATAATATTTTATAATTTAAAAAGTTATTATTATTTTTGTTAATTTGAAATTTGGATATTGAGATATTGAGATATAAAACTCCAATAAATACATTGTCTTAATGCTGCAGTATTCACAACGACTGCGGATACTCCTTAATTATCTCAAGCCAATTAGAATTATCTCAAGCCAATCGATTAATTTCACAGCTTACAGGAAGTCCTTCATGAGGAAGATGCTGCTCGAGAATTCGCAGCTCGTCAAGGCGACGCGCAACGACGAGCTCTTTCGAATAGAGGCGTACTTCTACGAGAAATTGCTCCCGCTCCTGGGGCCCTTCGGACCGGACTGCATTCTCGCGCATCCGCGGGAGATTATTATGGAGGACCTCGGCGACAGGGATTTCGCCATCTGCAAGCGGCGCAATCTCCTCGATTTGGAGCACTGCCGGGCGGTTGTTCAGGTAATTGTCCTGAAAATATAATTAGTTCGTATTGAGATTTTTATTGCGATAAAAGGTGTTGCAACAAAGAATATTGTAGAACGTGCAGTTTGTTATTTCTTTTATTACATTTTAAAATTAAATTTTCAGAGCGTGCATATTTCTATAAGCTTTGTTTTAAGTAGATACAGGACGGGTATGGCAAGACACGGCGTTGTGTCCTTAAAATAAAAAATTCAATTGGCTTATATACGTTAATGTAAATCAACAGCAACATTGAAACCGTATTAAAACGACCCTCTTAACACGAAAATAACACTCTGAAAATCCTTCCGCCCTTAGACTCTGGCGTCGATGCACGCGTCCTCCCTGAGCCTGAAGCTGAACACGCCCGGTGAGTTCGCGCAGCTGGTCGCGCCGCTCTGCGAGAACATATTCCCGGTGGACGAGGAGGTGTCGATCGGCACCTTCTTCGAGTCGAGCGTCCAGTACGCCCGTCAGTGCCTCGAGTCGATCGAGCCGCGTAACGCGGAGCTCGAGCGCTCGACCGAGTTCCTCAGGCGCTACCAGGACAAGGTCACGGACACGATGAGGGAGATGCTGAGGCCGCGGAGCGGCGACGAGCGGTACTGGGTCATCACCCACGGCGACACCTGGAACAACAACATCATGTTCCTGCACGACGAAGAGGGCAAGGTCGTCAGGGTCAAGCTCGTCGACTTTCAGGTGATATTCAATTTATGAATCGGCGGGTGGCTGGTAAACTGGGGTTATTTGTTGCATTGTCGTTTGTGAGTTAAGGGAAGTTTTTAAATAATTAACTTCTTTTAATAATTGTTCCGCCACTTTGTTAGGTATTTTTTTATGCGAAGTGATATATTAGCGTAGAGAGCGTTTACTAACACGTCGCTGTTTTTATATCACAGGCTAATTACATGTAACATCACGCAAGCATAAACGGATCTTTCGTAAAGAAATAATGAAATAACTGTTTAATCACCACGGCCGAAGCACGTTAATCTGTGAAAATGCACCTTTCCATATTATATTATTAAAAAATGAATCATCTAAATATTGCATGTTTATAATTCATAAGTAAAATGAATGATTTCATTCTCTCGTCACTTCCTACAATATCGCAAGGAAAGATATAAATTTTTATAGCAAACTAATCATACGCAGTTTTACCCCGAGTAATTCCACATAATCCGATAATAGCCCCCGACACATAAAAACCTGAACTTAGCACTTAAGCTCCTCGCACAAAACCGAATCGGCAATTACAAGCAGCTCGACTAATTCCCGAGAAATCCAGGTCAGCCCGGCGTTAAAAAAAAAAAAAAAAAAAAAAACCAGCTCATCCGCGCTTTATCATCGAAAAGACATTCTCCGACGGGGCGTTGCGCAAGCCGCAGTCCGTATACGCACTCGTAGTAAGCCGGGTGTAACTTGTCTCGACAGGTGGCGAGGCACTCGTCGCCGGCCCACGACTTCACCTACTTCCTGTACTCGTCGGCGAGGTCGGAGGTCATCGAGCGCTCGACCGACGAGCTCGTCGACACGTACGAGCGCTTCTTCGCCCACGACCTTCGCAGGCTCGACGTGCCGGAGCGCGACCTCGGCAGGTTCGCCAGGCCCGGATGGTTCAAGGACGAGATCCGCAGGTACGGGGTCTTCGGGCTGTTCGGCGCTCTGGTCGTTGTACACGCCATCTTCATGGACGAGGGGCTCGCCGTCGAATTGGGTGAGTAGGAGGATGGATCGCTTCCGCCGGGAGAGCGTATATATTTTTTTTTTCTTTTTTTGAGATCTGGCTCGGTGATAGTATTGAGGCTGCGGAGTGAGATGTTTGGGTCGAGGAGTGTTTTTCTTGCGGGAGGTACATGACAGCGGGGTGTGGTTACGGGAGTGTTGGCTTTGATCGATTGTTTACAATTTGCTGCTGTTTCGTCAAGGCGGTTCGGTCGGAGGAAAAGATTTTTTCAGGTTTAAATATTTTTGATTGAGTAAATTGCAAGTTGAAATTATCGAAATAAAGTTATAGTTTGAAATTTAAATAGAAAGAAGATTAATTATTTGAAAGGTTTTGGGACTCGTGAAAGGTGCCAAGGTTTTTAAATAATTGTGAGCAACCATAGATTTAACAAAAAAAAAGAAACTAAATTTATTAAATCAAATAATAACTATGTTTTCCATTTTAATGTTAATTTCTTTGAGTCTAAATTAATTTCGTACTGTTACATGCGCGCAAGAGAAATACCTCGCTATGAGGAAGCTTCCCTTTTGCCAAGTTCTTCCTACTTGAGGTTACTGGCATCAGGAAGAAGGAGTCGCCGCACTTACCTCGTTTTCGAGCGTTCAGCGCGACTTGGACAAGACCTGCACATAGCCATCCGTTCTAGACAGGGATATCAGGGAAAGTGAGCCCCGAGAGCCTTAATTCGGCGACTTTTATACGCAAATTTCCCTTTGTAGTTGGATTTTAATTCTTTTCGTTTTTACTATTTTACAGAGCTTTCATTTGAACGTGCATATTTTCATTATGTGCACCGCGATGTGCGCTTCAGTTTGATGTGTTCCATTTTTACTCGCGTTTTTTCCGCGAAATTAATATATGCGAAAACGGGCTTTAGTCTACAATGTTCGTAAACACGCCCGATGCTAGTCCGTTTACGGACAGTGTAGTCTTATTTCGCGTCGAGATAAACGCGCCAGGCTCTCTGGTCGCTCTCCAGCTTCCTGAGTGTTGCACATTAAATTAAAAATATTATCAAAAATAATGGTTTTTGTATATATTTTTTTTTATTTATTGATATGAAATTTTTTTAGAGTGCAATTGTTCTAAATTAGTTACAGTTTTAGAAAAAAATATCATCATTAACAATTAATTAAACATTTTAGTTTTACCTGGATAAATGAATAACCTTTATAATATGTTTAGAGATGAACAAAACCAATAACGAAGTGGAAGGGTCGGAGGACAACCCAGAAAAATATTTACAAATGGCTCCTGAAAAGACAGAGAGGATACTTTGTGTCATCAATAATTATCTTCGGAACTTCGGGGAGTCTAGTTAATTCATTCTTGTTAGGAACTGAATCAAAGCTTTTGTAGAGAAATTTTGTTTGCAACGGGAATACCTATTTTTATATTAATGCCAAAGGAATTCTAGTGCTGGTTGTCATAAAAAATAGTATTTCATACAGACAAGTTTATATATTTTTTTATGAAATGTATATTATATATTTTTTGCACGATTAACTCTGTGCAGCATGGCGGTTGAAGTATCGAGTGTCTATTTGAACATCAAATGGTGCATTTTATCGCTGTTTCTTTTGATTTTACTTGAATAGGTGTTAAAGTACTGTCCGGTAGTAGCTTACAGCTACAGCTATGAAGTTTTTAGCACATCGCGGGCTAGAATTTAAAATAGTTAATTATAACATCATTACAAAATTTAAATATGAAAAAAATGCATGGTAGTAGTGGCAACGACGATGATCCTGAAGACGATGACTAAACCATTTTCATCTCAACAGGTTTCATTGGTTCTCACAATCTTTTGGATGCCATCTTGCAGATTTTTTGATAACCCCATATTGGCCGACTTTTTATTCAAACAACTATTTTTAATTTATCACAAGTTTTTCTTGTATAACAATACTGATATTTTTAATATGATATATCATCAAATATGATATATCATCATTATCATCAGCGTTATCAACATTGTCGTCATTGTCATCGTTAGGGTCATCATATGGTTATTTTTAATTTATCAAAAATTTGTGAAAAATTAAAAATAACCATATGATGACCCTGACGACGACAACGACAACAATGATGATGACGTTGATGATATATATACAAGACGTCATATATATATAATTATCATCATCATCATCATCATTGTTGTCGTTATCATTGGTGTCGCCGTCAGGGTCATCTATATATTATATTTGTTAAAAATATCAGAATCATAATCTGAGTTGGCACCCCCCAAAAGCTAAAATTTTCATTTAGCTAGAATCACCATAGCTTACCTATTTCTGACAACTTATATAACATATTACTAATTGTTTTTGAATTAATAAACAAAGCATTAAAAATTGATCTATCATCTGAAAAATGTATGCCGCACAGGGTTAAATGGCAATTTTGAAAAATAGATGATGCATGTAACACAAATATTTTAAAATTATCGCGCTAAATTGTATAATACCTGAATATTAATTAGTTTCTTATCACGAACAGTATTTATAATTGTATAATAAACTATTTAAGTTAAAATTGTATTATACCTAAGTGTCATGAAAATTCTTTAGAAAATTCTAAAAAGAGTAATGTATTATAATTATAAATTATAAATTAAGAATTAAAAAAGAAAAGTATGTAACAGTATAAGAAGAGAAAAAATAGCAACAAAAGTCGAATAACTGTTAATACTACACTGAGAAAAAATTTTCAGTAAAAATTACTATACCTTTTTGTAATGCTGGGACAAACTTGCATTATCCTAAAAAATTACTATATTACATATATTAAAATTTAATACAACTTTATTAATTTTTACTACATTTTTACTTCATTACAAAAAGGTATAGTAATTTTTACTAGAACATTTTTCTCCGCGTACCTTACCGCGCGAAGTTTTGTACAAAAATCTATTTTTACGAAAGAGCGAGATCATCGCGTAGGTCGAGGCGAGCGGCAGCTTTGTGCAACTAGCGAATCCAGCGCCCGATGGTGTGAGACGTTATTTTATACAGAATTTCCAACGTTCGCCGTCCGAGTGCGCTCGGAATGCCTTTTCGGAGTCTTTTCGCGGATTCCGCGGCGCATTTGATGACACTTTGTACCTGTTTACAGTCCAGTCGTTAGAGTCAAATTGTACGTGAGATATATTGTAATAAATTTTCGATTACAGTTGTTTTATTGGCAGTTCTTTTATTTTAACCAAGCATTCTTCTTACAAGTAGAAAGTTGATGTTACACTGGCAATTGACAGAGTATTTTTTCAGCGTTATTCAACAAGCTTATTCATACGATTCACTGGATATCCTTACAAAAGCTACCGCCGTTACAAGAGAAGGTAAAGGATTTTGAAGCTGGAACATTGAATTGGCTGTCAAATCGGTATGTATGATTTTCTACGTCTACAAGGTACGTTTAGAGGAACATGCAACACGCGTCAAACGGTAATTGAATGTTTTTCGAAATCCAGACTGTACTTACGCAACGTAAGTCAAAATTCACTATTTACTTTCTCCCCTCAAAAAAAACCTTCCATCAAGATTCTACCCGTATAAATATAAATCTAACTGCAAATAAATAATTCTCATTTAAATCTCTAATGAATCCTCCAATCAACTCAATTGTCTCGACTACCAAAATCTTTCAACCGCCAAACAATAATAGTCAACTACCTCCGCGTATATACACCCATTGCGCAATCTCCGTTTCTCCTCGAAACGAGCCACAGTTCCGTGCAGCCATATTATTTACCGCTAATCTCGTATCTGCAATTGGCCGCAGCGACATTCAGCGGCGGGCGAAAGACGCCGGAGAAAGGCCCGAGGGTAAGTCCCGCGCGACCGTAACGTCTCCCAAGATACACCGCAATCGCGCTGCGGACTCGCGCACTCGGCTCCGCGGCAATTAACGCAGGGGGGAGAGCCGCCTTCCGCGATTATCGTCCGCCGGAATGACCGCCGCCAGGCCGAAATCTCCGCGAGAGGAGTCTCTGGCGCCCGGGGCAGGTTTCCGCGTGTATACGTATATCGTCGTTTTGGAACGGTTTTTCAGGGAAACGCGACGTCGTCGTCGTGAGCGCGGCTCGGCCGCTAACGAAGCTTTTGAAACGCTCCGCGAGATATATGGTGGCTGCGTGCCCCGTTAGATTTATGAAACTGGTGCCTGCGCCATGCGGGGGTTTATGTAAGAATGCCTTTAGAACGCGAGTTTTTGTTTCTCGAGGAGGAGGAGGAGTTGGGAAATTTGAGGATGATTTTCGCGCTGCGATTTTGCAAAGTTTCGTTGTCAATGGGAATAATTGAAGCTTGCGAGTAAAGGACTGGCTGAAAAGTTTACTCGGCTTGCTCTTGGAAGTTGTGCCGGTGGCCTTTAACAGATTTAATATCGGCACTGAACAGGCTGGTAGGAGATAGCGCACGAAGTACCGCTTTACTTACGTCACGGTGTCGCGCGAATGAATGAAATTTGTGGGAAAGTGTGCTGCGCTTTCGAGCTGTATACTAATTCTGTGATTCCAAATAAGCCTTTTTAAAGAGCGACCTCTAAAGCGTGTAAATATTACGGGGTAAATTAATAAGACTTTGTAATTTATTATACTTCGGGCTTGATAAATTAATAAAATACAGCCTTTTGGAAAGTAACGCAGGTTGGTGAAATGATGGTGAAAGGTAGGTTAAAAAATTAAATGCAATAGGATTAGTGTAACTTACATGAAAATTGCCTTTAAAAAATATTTTATGCTTGATTGTCTTCGCTGAAAGCGATGATTAAGAATAAGTCATCAATTTCTGTTGCCATATATGCACCTGGTTAGAACAAGATTGATTTTAATGATCTTGACGAATAACTGACATCTGCCAATTATTTTCTACATGTACATTTCATTATTCGCAGGGCAATAAACAGTAAGTATAATGAGTTTGGTAATTAAGTATTGCAGAAAATGAGATAATAAAGCACTGAAAGAAAAATCTAGATAAACGTGAAAAAGATTGAAAAGAAAAATATGCTATTGTTCAAATTCTAGAACGGCATTTATGCGCTTTTATTTGAACATGGAATAAATCATTGAAATATTTTAAAGACAAAAATTCAAATTGCTAATTTTATTGGAGAGCAGCAATTCGACCCATAACTAGTACATAATTATTAAATTCTTCGTACACTCACATAATCGGCATTCTGTCCGTCGTTAAATAATTGAACACCCGCAATAAATTCCTAAATCACCGAATTCGAAAGCTTCAGTTACCTCGAAAAAAAATCCTCTCCCAATAAGACGTAATAAGCTCGAAGCTCGACGGATCTCCCCGGCGGATCCTCGCCGCTCTCCGCGGCTTCCCATGGCCGCGATTTCTCGGCGCTATCGACGACGTCCGTCAGAGGCCCCGCGCGCGCGGGCCACTTCCGTATTATATATCGCCGCGGCGCTTTCACAATCGGATCGCGATAAATTGCAGCCACGCGCCCCCCCCTCCCCCAGTCGATCTGCACAATACGTAACCCCCCCGTGACGGCGAAATCGACAAAATTTCGGAGCGCACCTGTCGACCGGCCGCCGAGATAACGCTCGTATTTGCCGACGAAGATGGACGGCAATCGAGTCGGATGCCGCGAGGGTAACGAGAAAAATTAACCGATCGTGCAGGCCGAACGACTGGGGGGGGGGGGGCAAGCCGAGCTGAAGCCGTTTCCGACAAGAGGCAGACGGGGTTGAGCGCAGAAGCGCGGTGTGGGAACAGATTTGAGGAAGTGCTTTTTCGGAGTACACTGGCGCCTGATGAGTCTCGTTACGGTTCTCGGCTAATTATTCATTTGTTGGCTTCGGAGATGGTTACTTTAAAAATTGAAATCTTTACACTTTAAGACGCCACTTTCCGAGGAAAAGTAAAAATCAATTTTGAAGGACAATGCCGTCCCGCTCGGATTGCGTACCCTTTCCGATTCTCACGTTCCGTATATCCGAAGCTTTTTTCCTTTGCGTCCGCTGATGCACATTTCAAATTCAAATGAGATTATCGCGAGAGAGAGAGAGAGAGAGAGAGCGAAGCGGAGCGTCAATCGGCCGAGAGTGACGCTCGTTGCCGCGCGAGATTTACCGACTCGAGGAGCTGTTAAATCGGTAAATCTCGCGATCACGCGTTTGTCAATAATCGAACGGAGATGCAGAGAGTAAAGGCGCTTTAGGAACGGCAGAAGACACACTCGCACTTGTCTTCGAGGGCATCTATAAACGTTGCAAAACTGCCGGCGGATTATTCCAACATTTTTTAACCGAGTTTCGCATTGTTTCAGGTGAAAGAAGGCTCGCATTGTCGTTTGGCGATTTTTATTTGAATATTGCACGTTGTTAAATGTCAATGTTATTTTAACAATTCCAGCGGCGAAAGTTCCAGCTTCGACAAAAGTACGCAGCCACCACCGATAATCTAAAAACAGAAAGTTCAACGGCAGGTAACAAAGATAAGCGCTAAATACTCCTGATTCACCTGGCAATGAACCCTATATCACTTATCACTCGGTGCGCCTCTGTTCCACAATCCCGGCTCGAAAATGCCAGCTCTTAGCGTGCGTTAATAAATCGCGTTCTCGCAACCCGCGGCCGCCGCGACAAAAGCAAATCAATCAATCCCCGTTTCTCGCGGCGGCAGCGACGCGCAAAGTCAATTACCGGCACACGCACTTTGTAACTTCGCGCGCGGAACGGCCATTCGATTATCAACCGCACTCGTTTCGGGCTCGCTCGCAATTTATTCTAATGGCTCATTAAGCGACGCGACTTCCATCGCGAGCTTAACGCCCGCGCAGCGCGGCGCGGCTCAGCCGGTTCATAGACGTCGCCGAGGGAAAATTATGCCCGCTCGAGCGCCGGGAGCTTTTAATGAAGCGGACGCCGAGAGAGTTTGTCATTCTTGATGTATTGTGCGTGTGTGTGTATACGCGGAACGAGCGCTTAGGGCCGGCGTGAGGAATGGACAGTTTTTGATGGATCTCCGAGAGTGCGAATCTTCGCCGGGCTCTTGAGAAACCGTGGCTTTGTTTAATAGAGGTGGATTTGGTTTCAGCGCCAATTTTTAGAAGCGGGCGGTTGCGCTTTCGAGTGGAAGAAAAGTAGAAAATGCTTTTAAACGGGAAAATAATAATGCTCGGAGCTATAAATTTTCTTGAAGATTGGTGGACGTGAGCCTTTGTACGTTGTAATAAACAAAAATTTTATAAAAAAGCTGTTTAACATGCAGTAATGGACGTGCAAAATTGTTTGAAATTGATTTAATATCATATAATTAGTAAATGATATTCCACCACGCGTACCTCCACAGTATTATTGTTTTTCTGTGTGCATCGATCTTACAGAAGACATTGAATAGTTCAGATATTCAAATCGATTAGCTATTAGTGCAATGAACGAACATTAAGGGCAATCTCATTTATCTTGCTTCGTTACAATTATTGCGTTAACAGAGGCGTTATTTATAAAGAGAATCGTTTACTCGTCTTTTAATCTGAGACGCGTGAGGTGCCTATATAATCACCGGAGTTCGTCCTGAGTAACTGATAGTTTGGATGCAACGTTGTGATATAAATTTTATCGCGGCTTATTATAAGCTGATGATGAAAGATAAGATTAAGTCATCGTTTTGAATAGTTAAACACGTATCATCGATCACGTTAGTTTAAGAAATTTTAAAAAATTCGCAAATTAAGATGAGCGGATCTCTTGAGTAACCGCGAATAATAAAGTCATTTTAAAAAAGTTATGAATCTTTAAAAAATGTTTGATTACACAAAATTCTTAATTGTAAATAGTTGCATCAAGAAAGTTTGCTTGTTTTTATATTGAAAACAAAGTTAAATACTTTCTGTGAACATGCATTAGATAAGCATTTCAATTTTAATCTTATCGGACAAAAGTTTGAACCCCAAACCCCCGTAAATAACCATATCGTCAAGGCCGACCCTCAGAACCGTTCGTAATATTCGCCAACAACGCACAACCAATACAGATCCTGCATCCAATACAAATAAAAAGCCATCAACGACTACAGGGAGTCTGCGGTCCCTGGAAACAGCAGCCGGCATCGCTGCATGATAAATAAGTCAAGGCACTTTGGCTCGAGCGCAAAGCTTGCGGCCACTCTGTACTTCTCGCCACTAATCGTCTACCTTATATCAGATAAAGCTGTTAATCCGATTGGCCCGCTTAAGTGCAGATTGGGATCCCTCCCCGTGCGATCGTCTGGTTAATTCGCCAGAAAGGCCCAAATAATTTCTGCTGCGCCGGTCAATTTCTGTTTAATTAACCGGGCTGCGAAGCTATATACTTGTATGTTTCAAGTTCAGTGTTCAGTTATCAAATCATCGAGGTGAAAATTATTATTGGTGATTTTTTTGGTTGAATAATTTCAGGTGGATAATCGTTGAATTAATTTAGCGAATTATTTATAAAGCTTTCAAAAGAAATATTGAAAGAAAATGACTGTCTTGAAGTAGGTGTTGAATGCGAAATGGTATTTATTTAGCGTTTTCAAAGTAGCAAGACATATCACTTATAAAGTTTCTTGAGTTATCCGAAAATTGAATATTATGCTTCTGCGAGTAAACAAATTACCCATCAACGTCTTTGGGTTTTATATGAAATTCGCATCCAGTATTTATGCAAATTGCAATCATGCAATTGGAATAGAAATGTCTGAATTATTGCAACCAAATTTATATTTATTACACAATATTTATCTAGAAAAAAAAATGCTTTTTGTTATTTCAATGTATAATAAAATTGCGCATCGAGTTAATGTCAAGTTCCCTTGACATTAACAAGTATGAAGACTACAATGCATCGTTCTGACTGAAGAGTACATATAAAAGTATTATATGCAACTTGTTTATATTTATTGCTTAACAGTTACAAAAAAAATATATTTCATAAATTACAGTTGTGTGAGATTTCTAAATACTCATTCGTCCAATAAATTCCAGCCGCTATTAAATCAGTAAATTTGATTAATTCGTAAAAATCCTCCTAACTATAAATCTTCCAAAAAAATCATTCACTTTATTACACTCATATAATTGCATTCCAATCATTTACATAACGAGCCAAACACTGCTCACAGGGAAATCTCCAAAACAGGAAGCGTCATCCTTACTAAATCAATACCAAGCCATTCACCCGAAGAATTCGAAAAAAAGACCTCGTTTTCGATCCCACATCTTCATACGCTCGCCATAAGCAGGTACAAATATTTACCCACACAAACTCGACACTCGCCGCGACGATAATTACGCGCGTCTCCTCACTCTCTCTCTCTCTCTCTCCCTCCTCTGGCGTTTGTTGCCGGCGATTATAATGATTCTGCACTCGCGCGCGTATCAGGAAAGGAAAGTGATCGCGGAGAGGCCGGCGAAAATTACACGCGATCCAATGTCATAACGCGAACATCTTCGGCCGTTAGGTAACTCGCGCGTATATATACATATATATATATATATGCACGCGTTGCGGAATATTATAACGCGCACTTTTTTTCAACGCGGAATGATGGATTTTCCAGCGAGAGAGTCGTTAAATTGTTTTAATTTCGCTCGATTAGCGGACTTTGGCCGAAACCGCGGCGCAATTTCAGTTATCATTGCGGATTCTCCGCGACTTGCGAAATGATAATTCATGCGTCGTCCGGGGGGGTTTTTATAAGTTGATGATCGAAAGCCGGCGTTGCACAATATTTTTGCGTTATAGTTCGCGAGTAATCTAAGTAAATGTTTACCGATTATGAAGAATTTATTCGACGGCTGCGAAGTCGTTGCAAAATTTCGAGCCGGGATATATACTATTTGGATGGGAAAGCTGTCTCTCTCTCTCTCGCAATGTGTGCATTAGAGATACATTAACGGACGGGTATTGGGGGCTTGATTAAGGACCGGTAGGCCTTAACAGAAGCTTGATTTTAATCGTCCGACGGATTGCGAGGAAATTAGAATAACTGGTTGGCTCCAGGCAGCCGACGGAAAAACTGCACTGAGGATTTGTAACGATTTTATATAAGAACGTGTAGTACATGATTTACCAGGTGCTTTTCCTAAATGGGATTATTACTTCGCCTTGACTCCCATAATGATTGATTTCTTTCTGTCCTTTTTGCAATCAGATGTAGTACAAGGAAGACGTTTGTAATTTCAATGATGAGTTATTAATATCCTCTGAAATTATTTGGAAAACACAATAATCTTCAGTACCGTACAAATGCATTCTTCAAGGATTGCTTTTCTAAGGTTTTCTTTGTTCTTTTAATAAAAAATGAAAAAGGAAAGTTGTCCGTCTAATACAAAATTGCGACGCGGATCATAATCAAAACTAATACTTTCTTCCATTCTTCGAAACATCGTTAATGCTCCAACTGCGCTATTATAATTTTTAGTAATCATAAGCATTGAGTAACAAGAGAGGCCTCTCATAAATACAATTATCCGTCGATGATTCACGCGACCAGTTTCGGAAAAGATTACGCGCGAGACAATAAAACTACATTTTCCTGAATTCAGCAATCGCAAGTAATCTTCCACTTAACCCAATCAAAGCCCCGATTCTCGCGTAGAAATTTCGTCGAAACCCTGAACGTCCCGAACCTTGAACCACTATTCACACCTCCCGGAGCAGCTAATTCATCTCTGCGGAACCGGCGTGAGAAGGCGTGCGCGCACAAAATAATGATAAACCGAAGAAAAAAAACTCGCGTGAAGTAACGCGCGGGGCACCCTGTAATCGCGAGGAATTAACGAAAAGTAGCCTGCTCGCAGCGCGAACGCGGAGCCGAGAGACAAAGGGAAGCGTGTCGACATCGACTCGTATATGAGCCGCGCGGCGTGAAAATCACTTACAGGCGGCTGCGCGGCGCGAAAGCGTTGTTTCTTTTTTTCGCCGCCGCCAGGCGCGATCTTAATGGGCTCGCGATTCGCGCGTATATACCAATTACGGACAATCAAAGCCGCGGCTTATAAGGCGTTTTATGAGGAACTCTCTCGTGTCGCATATGTTTTTCTTGCGCAAGAGGCGCGAGCGCCGCGTATAATGCGCAAAGGAGCTGCCGATTGAGCGGTCTAATAAAGTATAGCGCCGAGAGGATTGGATAAGTGGAGCTGCGACGCGGCGCGGCTCTTTAAGGAGACGCCGATTTCGAGGGCAGACACCGCGGAGCGCCGCTTTCGGCTTGGAGCTTGGATTTGATTTATTTTCAGTTACTTTTTGCCGGCTGATTGATTGTTTAATTTATAATGGATTTGGTTTAAGGTTGATATTTGCGACAAAGGTTTATTTAAGGATACGTTTATTTAAGGACGCGATTGACGATAGGTTAAACATTTTAACAGTCGTGGGGGAAAAGGCAATAAAAGTTAGCACGATAAAGAAAAAACACGTCGTGTTATTTGTTTTCGAATATCTCCTTTTATATCCTTTTACTTGTAATACAAATCGACATATGTCAACAGAATTTTTTGTCCCATTTTATAACCGTAATAAATATTTTTTGAAAGATAATGACACGCTATAAATATATAAAGGGTTCAAAGGCCACATCAAAGTCAAGGAAAAGATTTATGACTCCTAATCGTACATAAAACATAATTAATATAGTTTTGACTAAACATCAATTACCAATGCATTTATTAAATTTTTTAAGGAAGAGTGTAAGGACTTTCTTTACGATCTGCTATAAAACGCGCATACTTTACTTATCATAAGTTACGTACCGATGGATGAAGCTTTGTTCGCAGGAGACAAGGATTAAAAATCATAATTTTTTCATCCCAGTTTTATTCATACACGTTTCTTAACATTAATGCGAGGACTTTGACTGAATGCGCTACTCGACAAAAGGCTTCTATTGAAGATTCCGCTGAATGTTTCATCAGAAATATCATGAAATTGTCAGTAAAGTTTTAATTGCGTACATTTAAAAGTTTTTTTTTTTTTAATGAAATAATTAATGTTGGATCAGTTTTTAAAATAAAATTTTCATAAAAATTTATTTAAAATGTTTATTTTCTAATCTAATATATTATTGCTATATAAAACTTAATTGCATTATTATTTTAATGCACATTAAACTAGTGTTGCTGATTATATCATTTATAATAAAAATTATGATATAAACTTATAATCGACGAGTTTTAAAAACGTTATTACTTACTAATTATACGGACCTAGCATTTACCGTTATTATTAATTTAAAAAAAAAACAAAGTGACTCTTGAAAATAAATGATATTTTTATTAAAAAATGTAATTCAGAAGTATTTTAAGATTTCATGTGTGAGAAAGTAAATAATTTTCAGTGTACACAGGAATAATTAAAGGCGCATTTCAGGTAGATTATACCTTTTTAGAATGCTTACGATCCCACCGTAATTCACGGTATACGTTGCTCCACAAGTTGCTAAAATGTTATAGATTGAATATTAAAGTTGTACGACCTAATAAAAAGAGTTACGTAAGAAAATGATCCACATTTTGATGGCATATTTACTAGAATTGCGAATATATATTAGTGCAAACAAAGTGCAACAAAGGTTCCGCTCGCCGTATTATACTTCAAAGTACGAACATCAAATCGGAGCCACCTGCAATTTCATCTAAACGTTTTCGTTCCCTCTCGAACTCCCGTAAAAAAAAAAAACGTAACCCATAAATTTTCCATCAAGAAGTTCTTATATTAAATGCTTGAAAATCAAAATCATAAAACGTACGAGTTTCACAAAGATTTTCTCGGAAAGGCGCAATAAAGCAACCGGCCACTTAGCCCAAACGACTGGCGTCGAATGCATCTCCGAGCGCAGCGGCCGTCCAGCCATTTTCACGCACAATTATTCGCGCGGCCGGCTGTGAAAATAACCGCGCTCTCCGCGCGCCGCGGCATCGATTACAAAAGGCAAACGACTCCGGCGTCGTACAATATAAAAGGAATTAATTACCCCCGGCGCGACTGGACGCGCGTGAATAATGCACTTACTCCGTCGTGCCTCTCCTCGTTGCGCGGTATTGAATTCGCCGCTGTATGAAACAGTTGTGCGTATCGGCGCTTGGATTATCGAGGGAGTGTAATGTCGAGCCGGCAATGAAATCGACCGGCGCGCGTTGCGCAAAAAGGGAGACGCGCGACTGATTTATAATATTGGCGGCACGCGCGACTCGGGGAGCCTCGACGTGCGATACGCAGAGCGCGGAAAATGCGTTTAGGCGCGATTGTATAACGCCGCCGAGTCTAATTATTCACCCAATTACCCGGCTAAGAATCTGTTTCTTAATGCCTTTGTGCTTTGATTGATGGTCTGCTTTATTGGTCGCCGAAACAAAGGGTTTTCACGTGTTGGTACTCGGTGCTTTGTTGACGGACAGTTTTGGGCTAATGGAGACGGTAAGCGCAGCTTTAAATTTGATGTTGGCGCTTCTGGAAGTGTAGAAAGTTTGAACTTTAATTAAGGAATTGTTTAATTTATGAAATCTTTATGGCTTTTTGCGAGAGGTGTACATAGACGGTCAATATCCAATATCGAAAGTAATTTGCTCACTGCTCATAAAGAGGAAGCATTAAATAATAGTTCCCCGTTACAAGATAGTACACAACTATTTCGTAATTGCAATTGCAACGGGTCGGATTTCCGTTAAATTGTAGTAAATTGTATATTACGTTTATTGAAATTTTTTACACTTCTCTGAAATTCTTTGTAGACATTTGCGAAACTTAATTTGATTTTAAGTATAGTAATTTTAAGTATAAAATTATAAAAATACTAGTACATAATAAGGAATATAATTTTCAACTATAAAAAAATTTTATCAGTAAGCTAAATGAAGAGTGAAAGTTTTAAATGAAGTGCAAATTGCATGCTTCAAAAAATAACTTTCTTAAGTTTAAAATATTTTGCTTTATTAAAACCATCTTAATGCCTGGAACGTTTATGAAATCTTCGATTTACATTACTGTAGTATTTAACATATGAATAATCATAATGACCAGTAGTTTATAGCCAAACATAAACGTCAAACGCGATTCTTTATTTCCAATGACATTACTTTTAAGCATCAATTGGTGAAGCAGTTTACAAACGCTGTAAATCACTCGTCTATCGTTTCTTACCCAAAGAGCCACTGTCCCTTTTCCCTAAATCTTCGCAGACAACCGAGAAAACAAGCTCTCTGCCAATTTCGAAACAGCGATCGTCATAACCAGCAGCGGCGGCGGCAGCCTGCATTTTTCCCAACATCGCACGCGGAAATTCTTGCCAAATCGATCGCAACGCTCCTCGGTATATAACTTGATGTTTTCATCGGAGCATCGCCATGGGACTTTTTGCCAGGCCAGAAATTGCGGCAACTCGGCCGGCGTTTTCGACACGTCGCTCGTCATAAGCGAGAAATAAAAAGGGAAGAACAAGTCCGGCGAGTCGAAACGGCGCGAGTATATTAACATGCCATAAATAATTCAGCAAAAGCCGGCTCCGGGGCACGAAAAAAAATTGCCACGGGAATAGTACAGAGGCAGAGGACGAGAGAGTAATGTAGCGATGATGATGATAGTACGCTACAACAAAAGAGGAGATAATGAAGAGAAGCTTATACGCGGCTTGCACGCGAGTGTTTACCTGCTTATTACGCGTTTATCTGGCGTGGAGAAGGTCTGATCGCGCTTAGGAATGAGCAGCGTTTTGGTGGAGGCCCTTGTTAACAGTTCTTTTAGTATCCTGGAGCGAGAGATGGAGATTTTTTTCGGAACAATGCTGATGAAAATGAAGGCTGGTTTAATGATTTTTAATGGGTATGATCGTGGAGCGATGAAACGCTGATGAATTCTTGCAATGCAGTCGAGTTCGGGCTGTATTTTAGTTTTAACTCGCTTTTATTTGACGGGGAAGAAATTTATATTTCTTATTTGGAAGATAAATAAGTAAAAGTAATAAGAGCAAGTGAGAAATTAGAGCAGAACACTCAAATATTGCTCAAAATAAAAGCAGCTCTATTGCTAAGTTTCAAATTATGTAAGATCACTATTTATGTTAATTTATTCCAATTTTTGATAAATGACCAAACGCTGGCAATAATTAAAATTTGAAATTAAAACGCTTTACTTTCCCCATTGCCATCATGAGTAGTTCTCACTGTTTCAACATTAATTATCTTCTAAGAATATTTCCTCCGAGATTTTAATAGCAAATAAGTATTTTTTTAAACTGATTCATGTCGGTAATACAATTATTACAATTAAAACTCTTATTTTGCCCTCATTATCCGGTATAGTAATCCATATTAGAATCATAAGTCCATTTAAAGACCATAAACTAGTTTTCCCAAATAACTTGTAACAAACACCACAATGCCCACAAACTTGCATTGTGCAAACAAAGCGACCTCTATTACAGCAGCGCAGCTCGCAGCCGCCTTTCTAAGGTCAACCCCTCGAAGGCCTCCAAAATTTTCCGTACCGAGGCAGCCATAACAGCCCAATTTCCACCCGCGCCGCGCACCTCTCACCTCTCGTCTGCAAACTGGCTTGGACCCGCTCCCGAGAAGAAGCGCTCGTTTGCGTAAAGCGCGTTGCGCCAACTCTAACGAGGCTCTTCGCGGCAGCCGCGCAACTGTTATAATAATGTAACGGCAGTGCCTCGCGTTCGCTAATAGGTTTACGAGAATTATCGTCCTCGAGCACGCAATGACACTGCACCCACGGACCCGAGGTAAGTACGGTCGCGCGAATCCGATGCCGCCGACGGGAAGCGAGGGACTCTTGGGAGAGCGAGTTTTGGGTCAAAGGGGGCTTACGCTTTGAGAGAAGCTGGAAAAGTGATTTTGATGAAGGGAAGAAGAAGGAAATAGTCGATTGAAGGTTTTCTGATAGTTGAATACTGTAAATTTTTAATTGCAAGCTCAGATGTAAACTCGTGGACGAAGAACGAGCTCGTCGGTCAGGGTAATCATATTCGTAAATTAGCAAAAAAACGTGCGTTTTACAAGCCTGAGCGTACGTCAAAAATATTGCAAATACTTGCGGTCGCAATTCCATCCTCGAAGCCTATTAACGTATATTTACAGAATCCAGTAGACCCGAGGAATTTGAGTTACAACCACTTAATTTTAAGTGAATCTGCGCTCCCAATACATTTTAGGCGAAAAGCGCGCCGAAATTCCCGAGTATCGGGAGATACTGTCTATTTTCAGAGACCATTTACATATTTCACTCGCGCCAAAACGATGGCAGCAGCAACAGCTTCGCATCGCGCGAGCAATTACCGAAAGCGAGTTACATAAAATTAAACGAAGCAATATTACATCTTAATTTGTCATCGTAAAGCGCGTAATTGTACGAAATTTGATTGCCAGCGGCGCGCGTCGCTCGTAGAAAGTTCAATTTCAGGGAAGACGCCGAGCTCCAATCGCAGACCCCCCCCCCCCCCCCACACACACGCCGCGGATTGCGAAATTCGCGCGCAAAGCGACGCAGAGATGCATCGATCTCGGCTCATTAAGGAAAACAACCCCGTTCGTGTTCCTGCTCCGCCATCATCGGGCTCGAAATCGAGAGCGGAGTCGACATCGATATCGCGCTGATAATTTTACGCTTTCGCGACAAAAGAGCCGGCCGAGAGTGATTCGCGCCGACAGTTTCCCACTGATTGATGGAAAGACGCGGCTCGAGGCCGGTAATGTTCGATAATTGCGGGATGCGATTGATCGAAGCTAATACGCGCATGACGGACGTCGGAGTCCGGACCGATGACGGCGTCGCCGCGAATTGATAGATTGAAAAATTCCTGGCTGCCGGGGCTTTTGCCTACGGCGAGGAGCACTGGGATTGTACGGTTTTTTTTGTAGGAACTGTATGTTTGCCGAGAAAAAATTAAAGCTTGGAACTAATTTTAATTCAAATTTTATGATTATGATTTCCTGAAGCTTTGAAGATCGTTAATTTCGGTATTAATTAAAGCTTTCGTAACTTTCTAAAAATATCCAAACTTAGAATTTTTCTTCTGAATATTATTTCAGGAAATTTAATTAACTCCTTAAAAATCTTAGTAATATTGTGTGTACTAAAAATATTAAAGTATATTACTCTTTAATGCTGTAATTCTTATGCAAAATACAAAACTTTTTAAAATTTAATTACTAATTAATTCCTTCAAGTAAAATCGGAACAATAAAATTTATTGTCGCCTTTACCAATAACAGGGTCAACAAGCCAGCATTGCACCATAAAATGAATTACATCGCCATTAATGACAAATTTATTATAAAAGTAGAACAAAGAACGCCACTGCATTTATTCCAAACCGCCAACGTCTCGCGAATCGCTCGATTTACTCTTACAACAAATTGAAACCGGCCTCGCAGCATAATTGAATAAAAAATCGCGCTAAAACTAGGCTATCCCCATCCGTCTCGGCGATTCCTTCAGTCACCTCGTCCGCGGGACAGAAGAAAAATCGCTCGCTCCCCCGACTGATTATACGCGGGGAAGAGCGCCGCCGCCGTCGTTCCCCTTCGCGCCTCTTGCGCAATCGCGTACTTTCAGGCACGCGCGCGCTCGCGCTTTTTCAGACGGTCGAGGCAGATTCGCGGTAAGACACGTGACGGGTGCCGATGCTTTTCAGGGGGATCTCGCTCGGGGAGAGACACTTGTTACTTGAAGTAATGATCGGTTGTCGCGATGCGCTCGCGTGATTTTCGACGCGCGAAGCGGGAATCGGCTGGAGCTGAGAGAGCTGCTTCCGGTAAGTTTTAGAGCGCCTCTTTTTTTGTGTAACGTTGAAATGCTCATTGTATGAAAATGGATTGTTGTGGAGCAGGGAGTTTGTTGAACGTTTCAAAATCGAGTGGTTTTGGGCGCAGAAAAATTGGGTAATCGGATGTAGGCCGGTTTTTGTTTTCAAGCGTAAATGCGTCATTCATGACGGTGCAACGGACGGTTCGTAATACTCGTAGTAATTATTCTAGTATCTTATCTAACCGTAAATTTGCGTATCTCACGTTTTTCAACAGTAAAATGTTTATCTGCATGAAATTTGGAAAGCCGCTCTGCGCATAACGTGTCGGTCTTTGTGCAATGAACAGTTGAGTTTGAAAACTGTTGAACTAAGTTAATCGATTTTAACTATTAAAATGTTCAAAAATATTATTTTAAAAGCATTCTGTTTATTAGTTATCGTACACATTTCGTCAGGAGAAGAAAACGCAGTGAGTAAAGCTTATTTCTATAAATACATTTTTAAGAGAAAAATTCCATCTGTAATATTAAAAATTAAAACTTTGTATGTATATTTTCTTTCAGGCTGACAGTCTTACGGTAAGTAAACAAGTTTTTAAAAAATGGAAAGATAAAGGTTGAAATTAAATTTTTTACTGTAACTATGTAGGAAGCTGAACTTACAGAATTTAAGAAAGATATTGAAAAGCAAATTGCACAGGTAATTACAAAATTTTTAAAATAATTTAAATATTTATTCCTGAAATTATTTTTTATTTCAGGGAGGAATTACGTGTGAAAATTATAACGAAATATGTGAAAAAGACGATGGTAGTAAAGATCCAGACAGTCCTTGTCGGGTAACTAAATTGCAGTTAATCCAATGGCTTAATAAAATGCTAATTTAACAATAATTTTCAGATCATCTTAAAACTTTACATGTGCGACGGAAAAACCGACATCAAAGGTCTGAGAGAAATCGTGCGGACTCTAAACGACAAACTTCCCCGCAACACTTGGGTGCTTGACGATGATACAGAATAGTTTTCTACTCATCGTTAAATTCTATTAATCAAATTTTATTTTATTATAATTAATACATTTGCTAAAAAAATATCTCGCGCGATTAAACACCTTATAAACCTGCAAAAAACCACTCTTATTAATAAAATACGACCCATTCCCCATCCCCAAATCACCTTCCCTCGATCCCTTCATCATCCACAGCCCCGCCTCCGTTCAGCACCGCCGACGCGCCATAAAAAAAAAGCCTCGCCTCGGCTATATATATATATATATATACACGCGACGCGGCCCGCGTGGGCGGTCCTCGGCGTCCCGCTGCGCAAGAACAAGAAGAAGAAGAAGCTGCGGGCCCCTCGGCGCGCGAGAATTAACGGCGCCAAAGCGGGGCCTTCAATCGTGCCGCGCGGCGATGCTTTATACGACGGATCGCCGAGTCGAAGAGGCAAACACACGCGCGCACACAGACCAAGCTCGAAATCGTAAATTCACTCTCGTTTACTTAAGCGCGCGAGGAGAGACGGCCGTCCGAGTCGCGCGCGGCCTTGCGCAAGTGCGCCTCGGCGATGAAAGGGACACGTTTCGGCGAGCGTGATGGAGAGCACTCTGGCCGTCGAGAGGGGACTCGGTTGCGCGCTTTGACTGCGGAAACGGGCTCGGGCGCCTGATTGACTTTTTCGTACAGGGGACCGTTGCGATTTAATTGCGGGTGTCCCTGCGTTTTGGTTCGTTAGGATTTGTCGACGAGCTCTTTTTGTAAAGAAAGCGAGGTAAGAGATTGTTGTCTGACCAAGTTCTGCATTTTTCTACTGAAGCTAATTCAAGGATTGGTATTATCTGAGACCTTTTTAAAACGACAAAACAAAAAGATTGACGTTAATCCAAAGAAAAGAAAAATGTCCGATTTTCCATCTATTTCGCCTTTATTCGAAGAGCCAAGAAACTTTTTTCCCTCGTCCGCGCACAACAAACAAGTCAATCAATCAGCTCGATCGTGGCTCTCGGCGGTATTTACGAAAACTTTCAATTAACAGATTCCATCAAATTTTTAAATCCCGCATGCAGCAGAACGCGATAAAAGGGATACAGAAAAGAAGGCTATGGAACAAAAAAAAAAAATAAAAGAAAAACCCGAAGAAGATCCCCGCTCGCTCGCCTGTCAAGCGCGTCAGCTCGCTCTCGGAATACGGTAATAAAGCACGTCTCTCGGCTCTCCGGACGCCCCGCTCAATTACAACGTAATTAACGATAGAGGCGCAATGGATGCGCGCGCGAGTTATAAATCGCGGCGCGCGCACGTCGCTCGCCGGCGCCGAGTATCGACGTCGAGCGCGTGTCCGCTTCATAAATTAACGCGCCGCGACGTCCGCGCGCCGTCCGACGGGGCGTCAATCAATTGTAAGCGCCGCCGGCTCCTGGCTGTGTGCTCTTTTGGATTATTTCTTTTTTTTTTTTAGTTTTTAGACCGGGGGGGATTGAAATTTATCGGCGAGCGCGTCGGTTTTAGAGAGTATTTTCAGCTGAAAAATGCGTCGAGTTGAAAAACGGTTGAGATTGAAATTGAACCCGATTCGCTTGCGGGGGTGATAAACTTTTTTTGGTTAGATAATTATTTGTGTTGGAAACGTACTTTTTTTTTATTAAAGGCGATTAGAGCAATGAAAGTATGTTTATATTGAATTAATTTTGATACTAATTGCATTTGTTATTAAAGCAAGAAACTAGTATATTTGGATCGCCTAAATGAAATTTAAACATATGCAAGTGATTTAAATCAATTGAAAACGCTTGAGAAACAAATGATCAGGTACTTTGCGTGCAATACTAGCATAATTTAGGGCCCGGTAGAAAATCTTGGTGCATCGATGGAGCAATAGAATTACATAAATTAAAATCATTGGCGATTGATTGATACTAATTATCAATGAATTGCCCCTAATAAGTATTAAAATCAATATTCTGCAATATGTATTATATTGTCGATGGTGAAAATGCAACAGTTGTTCGTTTCAATGCATATTAAGAAACAGCATCACTTACAAGTGATTCATGCTTTAACTATGAGCAAAAAGAAACGTAACGTTCTTAAATACATTTGTAAAAGGGTCATTTAGATATTTACAACGTATCCCGACATATTTTATGAAAGTCATTTGAAATAATTACATATTAATAAACGTATGATATTTACGAAAATGTGAAAACTTTTGAAAAATTATGTAGGATATAAGTGAGTTGCTGCGCAATTTTATTTTGAAAGAAGGAAGGACCGGAAAAAAAATTCTATGATTTATTGAAATCTGTAAGATGTATGTCTTTTTTAAGATAATTTACACCATTCAAGCCTTCTTTATTAGGGATAATTGTTTGATTTATTTTTGTACTGATTTTAGAAAATTGTAATCGTAAAAATACTGTAAAGTTTTGTGCGAGGAATTATATTTATTCGTAATCGCAAAGAATTTATATCTTAATATTAAATATATGGCTGATGCTTAAATATGACTTTGTGAGCTTTATAATTACAATAGAAATATATTTTACAAACCAATTTAAACGACACAAAAGTATTCATAGTTTCTCGTATTTCACAATATTCTAATCGTTTTCTTTCGAAGCAAATGCCCATTACAATTTTATTATCGCCAACATATTTTAATATTTACAATCCTTTTATCTGTAGCATTTCCAATTGTACAATGATCAGTTTCGAAATGATCCAGGTCACGTACCGCATCAAAATTCCAAAACCCAATCAGAACCCAAACGCGATAAATTGGGAAATTCCTTTTCGCGAATTCTCGATTTACAAGACCCGCTTCCCAGATAATCCATCTAATCAGAGCGAAGCGGCGCCGAAGTCGAAGATTCTCCGAAAATTGCCTTAGGAAACGCGGCGGAACAGAATTTTCGCTCTCTCCCGAAGCCAGGCATTTCAATTACGTGCAATAATCATAGCCGCAATATACATATCGTACTTCGGCGAGCTCTCTCGCGATATTTATCACCGGGGCAAACGATGTCACGTATTTTGATTCCGAAACACTTCGGATGCGCTGCGCCGCGATGATGATAGAGCCCATCTCTCTCTCTCTCTCTCGAGCGAGTGAAAAAAGAGGGGAAGAAGAAAGAAAAAAAGAAAAAAAAAAAGAAATCTGCGGCGCCGTACAAATTTATACCGTGAGAATACTCGGGTTTAACCTTCGATGCGAATCGTGAGCGATCGAGCGGCCGAGATATGCGGCGCAATTCGCGCGACAAAACTATTTCCGAGAGCTATGCGCGCGAGCTTTTGTCGCAAGCCGATTCGTGATCGGATGAGCCGCGAGGAATTCCCGTTTTTTTTTTTTTTTTTTTTTTAATCGGACCGTGACGGCCTGCCGCGGAATTGGGCGATTTATCGGTGCGCCGGTATAACGTCATTGTTGTTTTTTCCGCTCGTGAGCTATATATTTTCGGAGGATCCGGGGGCTTCGTAATTGATTTAAAAAGTATACTAATAGCTTTCTTAAAGGGTGATTTATCTGCACTTGGCTTGATGCAATATTTCAATTTTTTTAAATAATTGCAGAGTAGATGGCGGATTAAAAAATATGATTTAAAATAATTTCTTTGCTTTAACCGATCGTTCATTACAATAACCATCAACTTCGTTTCATTAAATTTTAAGATACAATGCTGAAAATCATTAAACAACTTCATCTCTCTTGTGATTTATTATTAAAATCTCCCACAATATAATTATTATTACGGTAATTACAAAGGAAATCGTAATCGAAGGTTGCTTGTCTCTCTGTAACATAAAGGCGATAAAGTAATTTAATAGTAATAAATTAAACTTTACAATATATAAAAGGCTCAAATTACGCTATCATGAACTGAAATGGATATACGCTCAATGTATAATTGCAACATTAAAATTCAGCGCGAACGTCTTCAAAAAGCAAGACCCAATCAACGCCAGCCGTCGAGCTCGATTGCAAAACAACGTGGTGTAGCCGCGGCATTACAAAAAATAAAAAGTCTCAAACGCAACATCGACACCATACACAGCTCCCGTACATAACGTCATTGCGCGTCCGAGCAATACGTCACGTAAATCGATCTCCGATCGGCGCAAAAACCCGGCAAAAAGTCAAGACGACCCACTCGGGGCTATTCCCCAAAGAGAGCGCCTCTCGACACTCGGCGCAATAATAATAAAAGGATTGCGGCGCGCACAAAGCCCCGACCGCCGCGGCTAAGTTCGATTCCCCCGAGAAATAATTAACTCCCTTCGTACAAATCGAATTACCGGCGGCGCTTCCCCGCAACGCCGCTGCGCTTGACGCAACTTCCGATTATGCACGCTCGTATTGTACATTACACCGACGCGTGACTCGCGAGACAGCTTTGAGAGCGGCTCCTGCGCCTTTTTTATTCCTCCGGTGTACAACGCGCTTGATTCCGCGACGACGCGCGCCGCGAGGGACGAGAGAAGGTTGGGCAAAGTCTCACGGCGGCGCGCGTCGAGGGTAGCTGCGGGATACGTCTTCTTTGTGCGCGTCGTGATGGTTTACAAGGCTGCCGCGGAGCGTCGCGGGGAAAATTGCGGGGGATTTTAACGTTACCGTCGTGTTCGGCTTCGGCTGATTCGCTCGGATTCGCGAGGCGGCGTTGGGATTTTGCGGCGGATTATTAGCGACGTGATGGGAATGTTGCATGAGAGTTTATTTGCGGTGACTTTGCATGTTCATTGCAGGTTTTGGGGTACGGAGGTAAGTAAGGCCGATTCGCGTGGTTGTTATTAATTTATGAATTTGTGGAAAATGTTTGCTTTGAAATTGTGGATTTGAGTGGAAGTAAAGTTTATGACACTTTGCAATATATTTATTTATATGTTTTAACGTCTGTATTGATTATGATATATCATATTCGATTTAGAAATGAGTTGCAACACTTTACTGTCAATAATAACTACTTAATAGGTGAAGAAAAAGTGAAAAAATACAAAGTGTTGCACCAAGAAAATAGTGTCATATACTTCGAAAGAATTTTCACATAATAATGATATATGTAAATAAAATTATTTACAACAGAATGATGACTCAGCTTGAATTTATTGTTAATTCATACTACATCAAATTTTAATTCAAGTAGAACAAAACTGTTTCCTTTGAAAAAGTCACTGCGCTTTCTGGCATTCACTAGAAGTGGTGCAATATTGTGCGAAATGCGGGTTTCGACTTCTTTATTAGAAAAGAAAATTCTCTTTTTTCTGAAACTGTGCTTGTGCCACGAACGAACCTTTTACTTGAATTTTCTTTCTTATTGTAAAGGAAGAACCTCTTTTATCTAGTGTATTAACTTTGTTTGAAAAGACTAAGATTTTTTAAAGAAAGATTTTTAATTCATCAACTCCAGACCATTCGCACCTTCACGCCGATTATACACAAGAAACAATGAAAATTAACTGTCGGAGAGCAAGTAGCGCCGTTGCGCAAACGACTATCTCAACGCCTAACTCTTCCAACCCAAAATCCCCGTCAAGATACCCATCGATTTGACCAAATTAGCGTCGCACGAAGCAGCTTCGGCGCGTCATAAACTTGTCGCGCGAACCGTTTCTCCGTCCTCGCGATCCCCGACGAAAGAGCGACGCGGTAACCCGAGAGCGCACACGATCGGGAAGAGCCGAGACGGAAAATACGGGGGACCGCGAGGCGCGCCGTCGTGTCGGGGGATAATGTTTTTCGACATTCTCCGTTTCGGTAGGACGATATTCGTGCGCGGATTCACGCGCCCGTCAGTCAGTCGAGCGGCGTGTCCCTGACCCGAAGATCTCGGCGGAGATATTATAATGACGCCTCCGGCAGAAGGCCCCGTTTATATCGCATCCTACCGAGCCGTTGTCGAAGATGAACGTCGACGGGTCGAAGGAGGTCGATGGGTTTTTAGGAGCTTTTAGAACGGATGATCGAACTTCCTTAGCGGAAAGTCAAGCGCAGCGCGATTTCGTTAACCCGGTCGGGTCTTATGGAATGTGCCGATTGGGGTTACTTTTTTACGCGTTTCGATTGAATGGGAAATGTGATAATTATTGTTGTTTTTTAGAACAATTAGGAAATAATTAGTGAATTAAAGCTCTAATTTTTTAAAGCACAATGTTAGTCAAAGGAAATAAAATAATTCATTTTAATGTCTATTTTTAATAGATATTCTAATTTAACTGTCACCTCTCAATTAGAACTTGAATCTACTAACTTATTGTACACGCTGTAAAACCATTTGAAAAATTGACTGACGGAAAAAATATCTAATGGAATTCATACCAATAGTTAAATTTTTTCCATTAATATTTAAAAAAATTCCAAGTTTTATAAGTTATAAGTTACAGAATCCTATTCTTTCATTTTCGTAAAATATTTAATAACGTTACTCACGCGAAATATCCCGACATATTTACAGCAGACCTTTACAGGAGACGAAAAGCCAAAATTAACCACGAGAGGTCGAACGAAAAAACAATAATATTTTCAAGCTTGCGAAACGCATCGCAATATATTTTTTGACACCTCCGCACGCACCAACCAGCCCAAGAGGAACACGCGTCAATAAGCTGTAAAATCGTCGACTTTACGACTCTTCACCTCTCCCGGGCGCGAAATTAACAATCATCGGAAAATCCCCATCCCTCTCGTTCGCGCGCCTTTATGAAATCCAGTTTTGCACAATAGCGCGAAATTTTTCCCGAGCGCGCGCACGCGCGCTGAATCAACGCTCGCTCGTCGGGGGGATATAGGCGCAGCGCGCGCTGATCGCTCAAAACGTTATAAACGTCTGATCGTCGAAGGCGAGGAGGGATCGTCCCTTGAACTTTTCAGTCGTAAATATCTCGCTTGAGTCCGACGGAATTCCATTATGCCTTTGTAAATGCTCGCTGCAGATAACCGTCGTGGAAACCTTTTTTTAACCACTTTGTTCTGCCGGGTTACATCTTGATGACGGATGAAATTTTATATACATTTTGCTGGCTTTTACGCGCGAGGCGCGAGAACGCCTTCGGTTTTAATGCCTGATTATCTTGTCAATTTTGATATATAATTGTTCTTAACGGGAGCATCGGGAGACGCTCTTTCAACGTCGCGCCGAGTGTTCAATAGGTTTTCTCACAGGGGTTTTTTTTTATTATTTTTTTGTTTTTATGGGCTATTCAGGATCTTTTGTCCTTAATTAATATATTTCCATGAAGAGGTACGTTTTCCATCATTTGGATTTCTCAATTGCCCAATTAGGTTCGATTGAGTATTTATAAGTGAGATCGGAATGGAGCATAATTGAATAATACTGCTCGCTATTAATGAAATTATTATCGTAAGATCGAAGTTAGTGTTTTTTTTTAACTAATGTGCATTTTAAGTTCTTTCAATTGGTGAATGAAATATTATCTGTTACTCAAGTTTCTGATTCTGCAAAATTAAGTTATTTGTACATTTTACATCCAAACAGATGATAAAAGATGTAGATTCACTTGACATTATTGTTTATATATAATTCCAAGGAAAACTTATTTTTATCAAATTATATTTTGAATTTTGATTTGATTTTACAAAAAATCTTGCAACCGAAATGATTTCCGAATGAATTTCAAATATTTATAAATTTTAATTTAATATTGCACTAACAATAACAAATAATTGCAAAAAGCTTATTTTCTTAAGTCATCAATTTGAACGTCTCCTCCGGACTCGAGCTTATCTCTTGTTTCCTATACCGGCACTCGAAAGAATCTTAAACGTTCAGCAATTTACGAAACGATCAACTTTCACTAGACTCGAAACCTCCTAAAAGCTCTTCGCTCGATCCATTAATAGCTGGTAACAAGCCGAAAACCCGAGCGATAAAACGCGCGCACTTTAGCCGGTCGCCATGTAAGACGATCGCGTCGCGCGTAAAAGAGGTAGCCGAAATTCGGTACTTATCTGCTCCGGGTATATATACGTCGGGCCCAGAGATTTCACGACGCCGCTAATCGATGTTTGGCTAGTTAACGGTTTTATCGGAGTCGAGCGAGAGAAGAAGAGAGCTTTAAAGTGGAACTTTCTCGCCCGATGTATATGACGTGAAAGTGGCATAGGCGCCCGAGACTCGGTTACATTGTTTGGCATCGATGATGCCGCGTTATGTAATTTTGTTTGTCTCGGCCTAGACGCGGCACTAATTTGCGAAATTGTTTAATTTCGATGCGAGGATTTCTCAAATTCAATTAATAAGCCGAAGGAGCCATTGTTCCTGCATAATATCCGAAGAAAAGTAAACGGGGCAGTAGAGTCGTTTAGCTATTTAATGGGCATTCTTTCGACGAGAAAGTGCAATTAGCGTTTGATTTTCCGAGAAACGGGTAACATTTACGATGTTTACCTTTAATCTGCCTGGATAAGGCATTGTAATATTGGAATATAATAAATCTTGCAACTCATTTAATTGCACAAATATGGGAGTTTCAAATGTATTACATAAATTAGCGAATCGATATTGAAGTACTAATGAAAAAGCATACATCATATTCGAGGGATAAATTTTAAAATCTATAATGGAGAACGTTATTATTTAAGAAACGCGTAATGGACATAAAATACTTGAAAAATATCGATCTTATTATTTATGAATATTAAAGCGAAAAATAAAATCTTCCAATTTTCTCCGTTGAGACTTTTACAATTGAAATATTTTATAAATTTTTATCAAGTTAGATTAAACAATTATTTAACGAGTGTTTTTAAGGTGTGTCCACATTTCTATACGCGAAAGTTTTTTTTAGTTCAAACGCAAATCTAATATTAAAAAGTTGCACAAAACTACTTACGCATGCCGAGCTTGTCCGAGGAGAAAGAAAAACTTTCGTACTTTTCCAGGTAACTTCACAAAAGTATATATATTCCTTCTCGCTGAATAGCCTCCTTAAACAAAAGATAAAATTTGATTTTCGCGGCGCACGAAAATTGTCAGACTTCCGCGCGGCCAATAATTCATTACGAAAAGAACGACACGAGGCGAAAAAGAAAACTGAAAAAACAATTCGTCATCGACGAAACAAAGACAGAGCACAGCATCCATCACTCGTTACCGAACTAATCGCGGCAATCCATTCTTTACCCCGCGAAAAAAAACTTTCAAAAGGGAATAAGCTTTACGTCAGAGGCGCGCGTGTGCGCTCATTGAACGCGCTCGAAGAGTAATAATCGTACGCGGAGCAAAATGCAACAATAAAAGCCGCCACATCCGACTGTGTCGCCATTGTGGGAGAGAGCGAACTCTGGCCCCGCCGCATTGTCGAGTTCGCGCGCAAAGCTCATTACGTGACGCTGCGTATACGTGTGCGTGTATCGAAAAGCTGGGACGAGAGTTGCTCAACTCTTCGTAAAATTTCTTCGATCAATCATCGGCGCCGAGCCTCCGCCGAGCCTCCGGGACTTCCGCGCCGCGGTGCTTTCATTGTTTTAGGAATGGAGAAGCTTTCAGTGCGAATGTGTGCTGGCGGCTTTGGGATTGTACGCGCGCGCAAATCTCGCGATCGGATCGGAGATAAAGGCGAGATGTTTGGTGCGTATCTTTTACTGTAATAATATTGTGACTGTATTGCCAAGGTAGGTAAGGGATAATTCAAGTCGCGTAATCGAGCGAACGTAATCGTACAGGAATTTTAAATGAATTTATCACTGTTTTGCAGAAGATACTTTTTGTGTAACAACGGGAGTTATTAAAATAATAAACATTGACACATCATTTAATAAATAGACTTGATTCCTTTAAAATTTTGTTTTGTAACTTATATTTTTTTAACAAAATGCCTTTTCTGTTAAAAATGTAGTATATTAGTGTAAACCTTTTTAATAAATTTGCACATTGTTAGATACTTTAAATATCCATTACATTAATTAAGCAGTCAAGATAAATGTGTGATAATAGCAAGTATTAGAATCGATGCAAAATATATGGATTAACGTGGGAACCCTCTTACTTTTTCATGCTTTACAATATCCCCAGGAATGTGCAACTGATTTAGTAAGAGCACAGCTGTTTACTATACGTACGCGCAAACTTCATTTGCAGCTGAATAGTGGCATTGTCCCGGATCGACAATTAAATACAGGAACACGAACAACAAAGTGTACTCGTACGCCTGAATCGAGCAACTGTCGTGTTCCATCCGAAGCGAACAGTTAAAAAAAAGTCCATAGTCATGCGAACGTCGTAGATAATATTTTTGTGTGTACAGAATTCACGGAGATCTTTAGATTCGTCGATAAGTCGGCGCGGCATTTCTGTTTACTTTATTAAGACGCTAACATCGACAATGGACAAATTTTTTTTTTGTTGAAACTTCTCGTATGCAATCGTACAGGTGTTTTCTATAGGAATCACTTGTTTTCGGTCTTGCGTAAGTTCGAGGTGAGACAAATCGTTGTAATAAAACTTACGGATAATACGCGATCGATCTGTGATAAAACGAAATTTGTGAGGCCGTTGTGTAATTGTTTCAAAAATCGTAAAACAGAGGTTATTGTTCGTAAGTGAATTTATATGGGCCTTTATATAAATATATGAATAAATAATTAATGTAGTAAACGGGCAACAGGTTATAAAATCTTTAAAGTTTCAGTAATGGAGATCGTTCGAGCGATTATAACAATGAGATTCTCAAGAAATTTCATGTAACTATTTAAATTAGACGTACAAAAAATGAGAGAAGGAAGATAATTAGAATACATTGATGTTCCATGTAAAACTACTTTCGTAACGGCTTAGGTAAAGATCCGTAATTCTGGAAGAAATTTTGAATTCATTAAACGTTACGGCCTCTTGTGAGGTCGATCGAATTATCGCAGAAGTACTCAAGATCTTACGTAAATTCATAAAGCAAAAAAGACTCTCTCATTGCAGAAAGAAATATTCCTCGTAAGGGGATATAATGAAAACAAAAAATTTTTGAAGAGCTAATCCGAGGAAAAAACTTAATGCAGTACGAATGAGCGGCAGATGGTCATCATTAGGCTTCTAATCACTGTCTTTATTTCCAAGTAATTAAAATTACCCTGCTTAAAATTGTTTAGGAAGCATAAAGTTGCAATAAATCACGTGCTAATAAGACAAATGGCTGGGCATTTGTCTAATTTTGATGCTGGCGAAATGCAGCGCATTAAAGCGATCATAATGAGGGCAAAACACCAGAAGTTATGAATTACGATGCAAAAAAGTGAAGAAATGTATATAAGAAAGTGCATGAACTGATTACGTTTTCTACTATTTTATAATGGAAAATATTAATATTTCAATAATTTTTAATTGATATAAAATTTAAGCTTAATTTTCAAAAAGCATATTTACAAATTATGCACTTATATTCTCCTTTTTAAACAATTCTTTATTATACTTTTCAGTCAATATTAAAACTAGGATTCAAGTCGATTACTTATAATTAACAAGTACACATACATTTAATAATTATCTTAATTGCTAATACAATTATTAAACGCTACTGAATTTTATTCTGCGTTACAGATGTTAATGTTTACAAATTGTTTATACGAATATAATATAATATAATATGTATCATGTAGATAAAATGATATTACATCGAAATAAGTCGAAATAAGAAGTACCCAAATGTATTATGTGCTTCCCCACTTAAGCAACTGTAAAAACGTGCCCGAAAATCGTTTCATTCCGAGCCTAAAACGAGGATATCCCTCTCTCCAATATCAGTAAATAGAGCACTTTTCCCCGAGCGGCGCGCCGGATTGAATTTTCGCTCGGCGGAACAATTTCTCGCACATCCTTTTAATCCAGGGTCCCGTATCGCGGAGCCGTACACGCGAACTTTCCCATAAGCGGCGAGAAAAAGGGGGTTCCCTAACGTACACGTACACCCGTAGAGCGAAGAAGCGCAGCTCGCGCGCGAGGATAGTAATAAGACTATTACATAAAAGCCGCCGCTCGAGAGCGGCCGTGTGTCTTTGTCTAGTCGCAAAAGAGAGGAGAGAAGGATAAGGACGCGCGGTTATGAGGATGATGAGGCAACGTTACTGGTACGACTGGCTCAGTTTCTCTCGCTGCTGGACCGAAAGCCGGGGGGATAGACTTACACCGCCAGTCACGAGTGTCCTATTATGACGGCACGTGGGACTTGGAAGTCTGGGCTCTCTAAGTGGAGCGAGCGACTTTTCGTAGGATTTGCCATGGGGGATTTCTTTCTTGCGCGGGGGGGTTTTTTGGATAATATGCGAGCCTTGGCCGTTCGATCGGGTGAACTCTCTCTCTCTGTGGGTTTTTGCGGATGATGGGGGAATAAATGTGGGTAATGTACGTCGGTGATGCGCGGAAAATTGCGCTCGAACGTGGAGTCGGGGTTTTTCGACATCGTTGCTACGTGCTTTATTTAGAAAGGACGTTTCATAAACGTGGCTGTTTGATGCTTGAAATTCAAGTCTGGAGGATTAATCATAAAATCTAAACTTGCGCCGGGGATTGAAAAATTACAGTTTTAATCATCGTGGAAAGAAATGCGAGAGGATTTTATTTAATTTTTCTGTCGTTATTAAAGTCATGATACAGACAGTTGAGTAAACGTGTTCCTCAATGTGAAATTATTTTAAATAATTTGTCACCGCAGTTGACATTAATCTTTATCAGAAGTAAATAATTAGTAATTTAGAAAGCTCTGATCAATTAATAAAATTAACGATTCTATATGCGACCATTTTTGTCGTAATACAATAAAATAATTAAAATCAAGTATAAAATAGAAGCGCTCTTTTGGAACGAATATTCATCGTGCAATTCATCATCGGCTTTGAAAAGGACCAGGATTGATGTGGGTATTGCTGCATGAGCATATTGTGTGAAGGTGTTAAAATATTGATCGCAGACATATCGCATTAAACACTGTGATTTTGTTTTCAGCATATTAAAATATTGACACTTTATTTCGCTCCGAGTTGCGCAACGTCATTTTAGATTTGTAATGAACACCATGGGAAAGCATTAGAGACATGATCTCAAATTAACCGGGATTCGAGTAGTCATTAACGTTATTCTCGACGTGACGATGTGCGTAATTTCTGACTAATATTGATACTGGTTTTCAATGAGCCCGTCAGTTCAGCGTACAAAAATGCTTGTATCGTTATGCAATTAGTTAAATAAGTGAACTATTTATTTTATTTTATGAATAACGATTAATTTAAAATTAAGCTAAAAGTGTATGAATTGAATCTATTTGGAAAATATGCATTTATAATATACTGTCACAATAGTTTTTTCACAACTTTTTCAGTAGTGAACATGTTTCGATTTGATAATTGATAGTACTTGTAAAGTAAAATCCGTTACTTTCCCAAGGTTATCAAACACTTATCTTCCTCCATCTAAGATCAACCTAAATTTTCAGTCATATTCAAATGCCATCTCCAAAACAGACTACTCCATTAAATAATGACATCACAAACCTCCGTCCTCGACCTGCACGCTCAACCGCGAAAGCATTGCCTTAAATCGAAAGCCTCAAAAAACTAAGACAAGTGCGCATCCAAAAAAGCGTCCGGCATTGAATTCCGAATTATCCTCAACGGTCCAGCAGGTGCCTGCATTATACGCGTAACGAGCCGTTGACGTCACGGGCTATTTCTAATCGACGGCGTCTATTAAAAAGATGTTGCAAATTCTTCTCAATCATCGTCGGCGTCCTTCTGCTCTTTCCACGCATTGTCCACTCGAGAAACTCTCGTCCCTTTCATCGCTCGACGTCGAACAAACAAATCATCATCGTCACGAATCCGCGCTCGTCATCCTCTCGCGACAGATGCTTATCGCAGCGCAATTAAAAGGAATCTTTTTTCTATTTTTTTTCGTGGGCATCTTCTCCGAGCCACGAATATGTAATAGTTACGAATGCACGCCGAGAGCCATCGACGATCCGCGCGGTAAGAATGCCGCTTGGATATATACAAATGTGAACTTTGGCACCTGGCAATGTGCTCGGGAGTAATGAATGAGTAATTGTTGCTGTTACTCGGAGGGCTTTCACCGACGGCCAACCCTTTTATTATCGAACGTTACGCAATTTGGCCTTGCCGAGAGATGATTTTCTCCGCTGCGTTCCGCGGATTCTCGTGTTTACCTAGAAACTGCTTGAGCCTGCCGTAAAATAATTCAATAATTCTGTTATTTTAATGTTCGCTATTGAAGAGATTGATGAACACGCGCAAAGGGGCATCGTGGAAAGGAATTTTAAAGAAAAATATGCCGACGCTTGATTTACGCAGTGCTTCTTATAAAAATAAAGTTCAGCTGGAAAGGTGTTCATCAACTAGATGCGTACAAAGTGCGCTTTTTTTATTGACGAAGTGCTTGAAATGCTTGAAATGTTTTCATCATTAGCTAATTAAAATGCCTGTATTTACACTTATTAACGAGTGATTTAAATGTTTCAATAAAAAAAAAACGTATTTAAAAACAAAAGCTAAGTTATAAGTATTTTACAAATGATGCAGAGAGGTGTGACCTTTTTATACAGAAAAAAAAATCTTTAATAAATAGTTCTCATAATTTTATTGAACGGAATGTAAACATAAAAAAACTAAGGTCACTGATAAGTACCCTTCTGAAATGTTTAAAATTAAACGAGCAATTTGAACACATGACTATTCCTTTCTAATTCTTCGCGGAAAATTTATTCTCGAATTAAAATCTCTACATTGAATATTATAAATTTTAAATATTTGAACTACTCATATTTGAAATACTCTTCGTGATTTCTTTTAAAATATAAATAAATCATAAATAAGTAGTCAGTAGATTATAAGCCTACTGTAATCAGATGAAAGATTTTATCACATGAAATAAGATGCATATCCAGCATATCCTTTAATAGTTCAATTAAAATCTCTATTTTCTTTGCTGTGATATAAATCAACTCTTATTTAACCTTAATACCTCACGCTTTTCAAATTATTAGACGTAATAATGCCAGCAATTAGGATTAAACATTCGTTTATCATTTTTTTTTCTTTTTTCATACCGCTCTTGTACAACTGCTTTAAACCAATTTAATAACTTTTCTAATTGTACTGCGTACCACATTACAATAAAGTTAAACTTAGCACAAAGAGAGACATTTTTTACACCAGCAGTCTAACCTCTGAATCCTCGAGCATCGCCGCGCAATTTTTCCAACCCCATTATACCCGCGTTCGAATTAACAAAAACTTTCCCGGCGCTAACTCCTGCACCCTCGCCGCTTTAATTCAGCAGCCACAGCCCGCGGTCCCGTCCATTGTCCCATCCTCGCGAAAGAAGGGCCGGAGAGCCCCGCTAAATGGTTAACCGTCGGAGCCGTGCAGTATCGTCGCGTTAGTTGGAAACTCGGAAGGTTGGCGGATTCACCTTCAGCTCGCTCTCGGTTACAATTACTCCGGGCTCTCGTGACGCGCCGCGCGACGTGTCGGGGGGGGGGGGGGAGAGTTGAGCAAGTTCCTGTGCCAGGAACCGAAAAAGCCCCGCGCAAGGTGCTGCTGCTGCCGCTGCGGGGGGAGGCTGTAAATCTGCCGATAGAGAAAGAGAGAGATTTCGCGCGTGACTGACCGCGATATCGGCGCCTCGTTAATGAATATCCGTTGCGCCACGGCGACACACAGTCGTCGATAGCCATCGAAGCCGTCGTTTTGTCCCCCGAGCCGATATATCGCGATCGGAGCCACCGTGGGTAGAAAAGAGTGAGGAGCACCGACGCTCTTTCCGAGCCGTCTCTCGTGCATTCGTTGGGATCGCGAGCGGCGGGGAAGAGGTGTCATAAATTTGTCGCTCTGCCTAGCCGCGGTTTTGTAAGTTCTGCGGAGGATACACGGGGATATTGCTGATGAGATTCTCTCTCTCTCTCTCTCTGCGCAGGAAATGTAGCGCAACGACGCTACATTTCGAAAAATTCTATTGTGGTTAATTGAGCGAGGGAAGAATATAGCGGGGGGAGCTCTCGCTAATGGGAATCGGACTTTTTGCCGACGAGGGGGCCGCTTTTGCAAGGATCGGGGTAGCGGTAGTATGGATAATTCAGCAAATCGATTGGATTTCGTTGCGGCGGCGAGCCGCGTCCTTGGAGCTTGTGGTACTTAACATTTGCGTACATCGCTCGCGAGCGTTATAAACTTTGTGAAAGAGTCGTTTATTAATGAGCAAGGGGTATAAAGCGTATATACGTTCTGATGAAACGGTTGACCTAAAATTGAGAGGGAAAAAACAATTAAAAGTATTTTACAGAGTGCAATAAAATTGAGTGCCCGAATAAATTTATAAATCATACCGTCTCTCTCTCTCGATTGGTCGTCAGTGAGCTTCTCGACATTGATGAAAGTTCTACTTTAACTTGAAAATTTCAAAATAAAGTGACAACAGACGCTTCTAAATTACAATTACCCCAGCTGACAACCCATATAACCCATCAGACATCAGTGCCGATAAATTAGCCGTTTCATAAGCGATTCTCAGCTAGAAAAATGAATTAATTACCGCACAACAAAAGTCTTTCCCTTTCCCGCTAAGTAGAACGCACATCCACGTATATATATATATATATATATACTCGAGGAGCCGGCATAAAAATAGCAACGCTCCTTCCCCCCGTCGAAATCTCATAACTCTCCGAATAGCCCCCGGTAAAAAAAAGTCTATCGCAATAATACAGAAGCGCTACAGGAAAAAGGGACTTGGAAAAAAGCCGCTCGCGCGCGAAAGAATGGTAAAGCGCGACTATTATAAAAAAAAAAAATGGCAAAATAATGGCCGCAGGCGAAACGAATGACTGCGCGTCGCCGTACGTACATTGCCGGCTCCTCTCGGCTTTTAAAAGAGCGGCCGCTTTGTGCCCTTTCCTCGGAGGCGGACTTCGTGTAGGTGCCAGAGAGAGAGAGAGGAGAGGATGTCCCGCGTCTCTCGCGAATGCCTACGTACGCGAATATCTCGCATTAAGATTTTAGCGGCTCGATCGACGCCGCCGATAAGCGGACGTATTAACGAACGGAGGGGGGGGGGGACGATGCGCGCCGATGGGAAATGAATAGACGGGCATGGATTGTCTGAGGTAGAGTGGCGAAACCTTGTAATGAGTTTATGCGCAATTAGAATTGTATTCTCCTACGCGATCGACCGATTGCCAGTGACGATACCGGGTGAGAAACGTTATCATTCGGGATCGTAAACTAGTTTTTAGTTTCAGGTAGACAGGGTTGGATTTTCTGACGAAACTTTGTTTTTTATTTTTGGACTTATTTATTGTATATTGCCCTGGTAGAAATAGAAAACATTTCTTACCTAGGAAATAGGTAGTATAAAATAAGATTGGGTAGCAACGAGCTAAC
>JAWWEO010000021.1:12610252-12667587 GCA_035582975.1 Ormyrus labotus | reverse complement strand
AAAATACCTCTTTTATAGGTAAAATTTTTGAAAATACCTTATAAATAGGTATTTAATGTTTTCCATCTCTACCAGGGAGAGAAGTATTATTTCCGTTCTTCTTAGAAATTCACGTCGCTTACCGCGGCTAGAGTGCGCAAGTTTTGCTATATGCAAATGACGTCGATTGGTAGCCGCCACGCTATTTTGCCGAACCAACCCGGCACCTCTGCAAGATCACTGCCGTACGAAATATTTTTAAACGGTTCCATTCGCCGCTTTTTCATTAGCGGACCAAAAATTGAAATATCTTAGGCTGCCGCGCACGAAGCTTTATAATCGTGCGTGACAACCTATAGGCACGCCGGCCATTATATTATGGTAACCGAATACTTACTACAGTGCAGGAGAACTGAAACGCTTATCAGCATTTTTTCAGGCTGCGACGAGTTCTCGTCATTCGTCAACGAAACATTGGAGGGTGAGGTTTGCTGTTTGCTCAGTGAAACGCCAGTTCTGTGTAAAGTGAAAGTTATTAATTTGTGAATTTTTTTAGAATTATTGAGTGGTTTATTTGCAGTGGCAACATGATTAACGAACAGCCAACTGATAGTAAGTAAAGTGATTATCCTAAAGTTATGTGAACATTGCCTTTCGTACATTTTCTTTTTAACTGTACTTAAAATTAAGTAAAATACAATAAAGTTTTTATATTTTGATACACAAATATTTCAAGTATTAATTCGGCATGTTTTTGCTTACCAAATATAAATTTACAGAAAATTGCGACTGTTAAGTTAGAAAAACGAGAGTGACTTTTTAGTATAATAATATTTTCATAATAAATCGTAAGAGATATTTATAATTCGTGCTAAATTTTATTTAAAAGCAAATGTAAAAATTTCACAAATATTATTAACATTAATAATATATAGTTAATAATATATAATAATGATCCACAGAAACTCTAACAATGAACTGCGAGAAGGTTTCCATAAAGAAAAATCGAAAGCAGACAGACCTTGCACATTTTATTATCTTTAACGTGCTTTTAATGTTTTTTACCGGAATGTGTATATATGGTAAGGAAAATTTGTTTATTATTTAAAATTTTTATCCACACATTATTTAATTTCTATATTTTTGCATCTTAGCATTTTGTGTTTGTGATTTTTCAAAAATCTTTGATGAGTTTCAAAAATCACTAAGTAAGACAAATACAGAAGCAGAGATTTTGAACCTTATTTATAATGCAAGGTATTATATTATTGATACATTTATTATTTATAAATAAATTTATATGAAAAAATATTTATTTTCTATTTTGTATACAAAATTGTAGCCAAATTCATTACAAATTTCAGATACATCATATATGGCTTTTCTGGTTTAGCTCTAACATTATTTGTGTTGACTATGTTCATAATGCCATGGATTTTGAAATTTGCAATGTTCATTGGGGGTCTCGAAGATTTCCTATTTATTGTGTCAGTAGTATTTGGCTGTATCTATAGTTTTACAATTGGGTTTAATATTCGAATTGTCGTGATTACTGGATTGTTACTATTTTGCGGAATAATAAAGTATTATTTGATAAAGAAAGTAGGTTTAACCACGATCTCTCAAATTCTACAGGAATCATGCAGGTACGAAAGTGATTTTCTTATTATGGTACTTAAAAGTAATTATAATCTCATTATAATTTTTTTTTCAGAATAATTTTGAAATTCCCAAGTTCCATCTTGCTATCACTCTTCGCTTTTTTTTTTAAAATAGTAATTTCGTTTTGCGGAATACTCGTGTTTATTTTCTTAGTATCAACCCAAATTCCAAAATTAGGTCTAACGATGCAATATGGTTTATTCTGTTTCGCTTTTATAATAAATATAATTATGGTTGCATGGATTATAGTATTTATTGATAAATTTAATTACATGATACTATCTGGAACATTTTCAACTTGGTGCCTAGCTGACAATGAACACTCAGTGCCATTATTAACGAGTCTAAGATGCACTCGTACAGCATTCATGTAAATATTTATAGATACAATTATCAATCAATAATTCGATCATATAGTAATTTTATTACAATTTACTTTCAGGTATCATTGGGGTACTTTAGCTTATAGCGCCGCTCCTTGGGTTATTTTTACAAATATAATTACAGTTTGGAGTTGTGCTCGAGCCAATATATCCGAATTCTACAAAAATCCTTTCATTACTGTGTATTGCTGGTTAAGCATATTCGCCAATTTAGAATATAGCAGCTTAATACCATCTTTCATTCATGGTACTGAATATAGAGAATCAGCTAGAAATGTTTGCAACCTATTTATGAAGAATTCTTTCACATACGTCATCACGATGAAGGTAAATATTGTGATTATTTAAATTCTTTAATTTTGGACAAATATGATTCTTTACAATGTGATTTGAAATTATTCGTAATATAGTAATAATAAGAAATTTGTTATTAAATTGTTTAGGCAGCTGAATGGGTGATCGCTTTTATGCTAACATTTGTATCTACTATCGTATTATTATCTGCGTGGGCTCATTTGAATTCTTCTGAATTTATCGAGAAGTCATCAATAATGTCGGCAGGAACAACAGCACCAAAAATGGTGGCAGCAATAATAACAATGCTCTGCATAGCACTTTATACTCTCTTATTCATCTCACCATTTATTATAGTACTTAGAGCAGCAGTAGAAACTGTTCTTTGTGATAAGTTTAAGAAATCAGAAATCCATTCTGAATCACAGAGTATGGATTTAAACTTTAGATTTGTCCCGCTGTGAGTACATAACTGTGGAAGTATGTATAATAAGTATTTTTTTTTTAATAAATTCGAATATTGTTTATCTTAAAAATTAGAATATATTTTCTACGTAAAAGGAACGAGTATTTAAATGTATAATTCTAGGAAGTAACAATGCAAGCCTTTTGCAGATTTCCTTGAGCTTACCTTCAATAGGAGATATGGGTTACTGTGGTTTATGTTATAAACGAAAATGTATTTTTATATTCCAAATTACTTTTACATCTAAACAAGCTTTGCTATATGAATGCTGTAAAGCAAAATGTTTAAACATTTTAATGAAAATATATAACAACAAAAAATGATTATAAATTACAACTCACGCGCAAAATTGAAGGCAGCTTTAAAATCTGTTACAATTGGATATTAATTTTGTAATTTTTTGTAACGTACTCTACTTATTCACTCCTCATCTTATTTACTTTATTATTTTATTTTATTAAATTTGTAAAGTCATTTTAAATTAAAGAAAAAGTAATAAAGTATAAGTACATAAATAGACAACCATTTTTTTTAAAATTAATATTAGATTTAAGTTAATTGTTCAGGAATTTGAAAATGAACGATTAATTATAAAAGAAGTGAATTGAACTATATATTTTATTATTATTAAAATTATTTTAATTTATTATTAAAATTGTTAGACGGAAATACAAATACAAATGTAAGTAAGAAAATATTACATTATCCAACTACTTAACCAAAGTGCTAATATACTAAAAATCGTTCGTTCGTTCAATATAAGTAATTCGTTTGTAAAACATAATATACGATTCAATCATTAACGATGAAAATGTTACATCTAATTAAGTCTGAAATTGATTTTGATCCTTAACTTTACGAAAATGTTGATAATAAAAATGCATAATTGTTCATTACGAGATCAAAACGTGTGCTTGGTTGATAATAAATCATTTTTATCTCTATAATTTTATGTATTTTAATGAAGAAATTAGTACAGTGAGTTTTCTAATTATTTTGTAAAAGTATTCAAATATCGTTATAAAACAAATCTAAAAATTTTCAGATAGTTATTTCTAGAGAGGTATCTGTTTTAGGTAAATGATACATGTAGCCAAGCATCTCAGGTACAATAGAATTTAAAGTTCAATTTGATTTAGTAGTTTTAGACTCCCAACAAAAACTGTAATGTCTCTCGAATGATTCATTATACCGTACTACGCAATGCTACAGAACTTCGAATCATTGTTTTGCAGATTCAAAAGAAATTCTATCTCCGCATCGTGAAATTATTACCAAGTTATAAAAATTTGCCTAGCAAAAACAAAACGATGAAATTGTAGTCATCAAATTTTCATTTATTTCGCATTATCACTTTCCTAGAGAAAAAGTAAATCAGGTCTAATGGAAGATACAGTGCAGTGGAAAGATAAACGCGGAAGCGAATTTCTCGGGGCCAAATGAAGGTTGAGTACATTTGCATATTATTGCTGAGTACGATGACTTGCTGCATTCATTTTAGTGCTGCAACCGTTCGACTTGAAGCGGTTAGCATGTAAACTGCCTATTGTCAACAGAAGATTAAGCTTTGGCGACTTTCGTTAAGAAAATTTCTTTTTCATTATGTGCGGCAGCAAAATTATGGATGGTTTATTAAAATAATTTGTGTGATAGTTTTCTAAGCTTTATACAAATAGAAGAGTTTTTAACATTTGGTAATTTTTCTTAAAAATTTATTACAACATAATTATAAATTTGTACAATATTAAAAATAAAAATAAACATTAAGAAGTAGTTGGTCATACTGCGTGTAATTTATGATTTCTAATGATGATAACTACGTTACTTGAAAATAGTTCGTCATTGAAAATGTATCACAATGGGTTTCCTCCAGCATCCCTTTTCCAAATATTAAAAAAATGTAATTTTGATTGTCTTCGATACACAAATTTTAATTTTATAAATGTTAAGATATAGAACAGACTGAATGACATAATCCTATTGTATGTTAAATGAATAGGTCTAAAGATTTTCATTAAAATTCATTTTGAAGTACACTTGAAGGTGACAAGTATTCGAAATTACAGGTTAGTAGAGGTACATAGTTTCGAAACGTTATATTTAGATGACTTAAATTAAAAACGGAAATTGAATAGATCTTTTTAATAAGAAAAGTAAAAATTCAAATTCAAATAATTTTTATGTGAAAATACGAATTACAGGGAATCAAACAGTTAATTTAATAAAAGAATATAAATTTCAATGCAAAATTCTTTTTATTTATATCTGTTCACCATATATCATAATAACGCAAAAATAATATTTTTAATTAAAACATTTTCTATCTTCATATTACTATATAATTACTTGAACACGGAGAAAAATGTTCCAGTAAAAATGACTATACCTTTTAGTAATGCGGGGACAAACTTGCATTATCCTAAAAAATTACTATATTATGTATTAAAATTTAATGGAACTTTATCAATTTTTTACTAAAAATTCTATTAAATTAGTCGTATAGTAATTTTTTAGAATAATGCAAGTTTGGTCCCGCATTATTAAAAGGTACAGTAACTTTTACTGAAAAATTTTTCTCAGTGAACAAACCATTATTTTCAATACTAATTGAAACTAATTTACTATCGAATTTATTTCAAACACCAGAAAACTAAACCAACAAAATCCTCTGAAACTCCTGAAAAATCGCCGTAAAAAAAAAAACAAAACAAAAAAAATCTGCCTTCTCACTCGCACGTCTCTCGGTAGTACTCAAAGGGCAGATGCACTTGCAGCTTCTCACGCTCGCGAATCAAGCCTGTAAGTGAGCCGTCTAGTCGCGGACGAGCGGCGGACGCCGCGTGCGGCCTGTTATCTGGCTGGGCCGCGACTCCCGCGAGAGAAGAGAAGACGTTACTCCACTTGCGCCGGGTATTTCACTTTCACTGTAACCCCGGCGCTTCGCCTCCCACGAGCGCTCATCTCCCGCAGATGTTCTCTTCCCCCGCTCCGAAGTCCCGTCGACGGGTCACTTACATCGCAGCCGTGAGGTCGTTCTCGAAGCGGGCTCCCCTCCTCTCTCTCTCTCTCTCATCCTTACGCTTTGTCGCTCGCACCTTTTATTCGGGCTCTGCTTCTCTTTCTCTAACTTTTTTTTTCCTCTCGCGGCTCGTTAGCCGCCGGAGTTTGGCGTTTCTTTGTTTGACGGTGCTTCCTTTTTTTTATTGATTCGGGAAAAGAGCCGAAAGAGGCTCAATTCAGACAAATTGTTGGTAGATGAAAATTGGGAAATAGTACAGTGATTTTATAATTTGTAACACCGAAAACGGGGTAACCTTATCTTAGGAAGCCAGCTTTACAGAAATAATTACGATTACAAAAAGTTTTCTTACATTCGTACGCTTAAGAAAATTACTCATCGAAAGCTCCGCGATCACTCGCCGCGCGCCGAATTAATCAACGCGACTCATTCACACTCCTTCGCTCCCAATTAATACCTCGAAGGATAATTTTTCCATCCTCCGTCGTCCTCCCCCCCCCCTCCCACGTCCCGCATGATACACGCGTCCTCTCACACCTTCTTTCCACCTCTATGTACTCCGAAAAGCGGCGCGTAGGAGTAGGGGCTGCTCGAAGGAAAAAAGCGCCAGCCGCCGCTGTACCACCTGGAAGGAGTACCCACTCGGAGCGAGAGAGTAGTAGAAGGTAGAAGGAGGAGGAGGAGGAGGATTCGCCTGCTCTCTCTCTATCTCTCGAAGGACGAGTCCGCGGGAGGGAAAGAGAGCGACGCCGGCGGCATCATCATCATCCCCGACAACGACAATGACACGTACGTATACGTACGTCGAGAGGAGGCCCCCCGAGGCTGGTGGGGGAGGCCGGAGAGGCAAAGGAAGAGGCGGCCGCCGGGGTGCCGCGCTTAACCAGGGGGGCCCTATATATGATCAGGACGACACCTCCACCATCAGTCAACTGTCTGACTTGAGACCGAAGTTAACCGTAGTCGCGATCCCCCCCCCAACCGGACGGCCGATTCAGCAGTGTGTCATTTTAAGTTTTCAGAGTCGAGCCCGCCTTTACAAAGCCCTCGCGGGGATCGGTTGGGTGAGTGGAGCTTGCGGTTTAACCTCTCCGACCTGTGCTCTACGGGAACTATTTTGTGATATCCCCCTTGTGACTCTTGTACCTCCTCTTACCTCGTCGTTAATCTTTGCGCGCGCTTCTTGTACGTAAGTAAGAGAGACGCTGACCCGCGTGTGAACGCGCGACGGTGGACGTCTTCTTTTTTTTTTACTTTTTCTTTTTTTATTATCGCGCTTCGGCCGGAGATTTAGTGACTTTTCGTCCGCGAGCCGATCGTTCGGCTGATTTATGTGTTTGGAGATATTTTATGTAAAAGGCAATTTTGACGGGAAACTCGATGCGAACTTAAAATTAATGTGTAACCTTTTACATAATGAAGCTTTCTTCGTTCCATTATCTAATGCACGGTGAATCGACTCAAGATAATTTCTCATGCGCATCACTGTAATTTAGGATAGCGATAAAAGTACCATTTTTTTTTCGCTGAAAATCCAATCTTCGCCGTCGAAAAAGCTTTAATTAAAAGAAAATCGCAAGCGCAAACAAAAGAGCCGCGTGAATAATTCGACGAGCCGATCCGAAGCCGCGCGGATATTCGACGCCGATGCGCGGGGAGATCGTTGCCCGCCGCGCGCGCGTCAAAGAGAAACGATTCCGATTAAAATTCCGGGGCCGCACCGCGCGGGAGGCGTCTCATTGTCGTCGGCGTTGAGATTACAGCTTTTCTCTCGCGGAAGGAACGGAACGGCGAGTCCTCCGACTGTCAATGCCACGCTCTCGATCGATATCATTATCTCGCGCGCGCGCGCGCGCGTTTTTCTTTTTCTTTCTTTTTTACACGGAAACGGAAATAAAGAGCCTCGGCTTCTTCTTCTTCTATTGCAGACCTGGACTTCGAGGAAGGCAGGAGCGACAACAAGCATGAAGCTGTGTTTGTTGTGGATAGGTAAGTCCATTGTTTTCTCTTGATATACCTGGCGCTAATTTTGAAAGAGAGAGAGAGAGAGAGAGGTAGACGTGATTTGGTCAAGTTTGTTACGGTGTAATTGAAGAGATCGGTATCGGCGCGGGGGCTTAAGAGGGAACTTTCTCTGATCGTCCGTGTAGTTATCAAAATGAATGCGGTTCGATGGATTGTTTGATCACAAAAGCAATGAAAGCGGCGTTGATAAATAGAAAAAAAAAGGATCGAGGAGAGTAGTTCCGTCGTTGGTTGAAGGGAAAATTTTGAAACGTACGTCAGTCAACGAGAGAATCATGGTTAACCGTGAATAATCGCGTCAAGCGCGTTAATCTTAACTACCGATCGGGCGAACCATTCTTTTCCCCTCGCGGATAAAAAAAAAAAGTTATCAGAACGAAAATATACTACAAAGGAATGCAAGCCACACACACACACGTCATAATGGAATGGAACTTCGGCGCAGATCGGATCGGAAACAGAAACAAGCATTTTGTACTAGATTTTAGCAATGCAAATTGCATTACACCGCGGCGCTGTTGTAGCGAATTTTATCTCTCCTCCGCGGCTCGATAGAAAGATAAGCCGACGTCCTCCTTTGCAGCGGCGCGCGCGACTCCGAGGCGGATGATGCAGCATTTTTCCGCCGCCGACGTTTAAACGGTTATATTTTCCCTCCTCTCCTCGCAGTTCTTTCTCTCGGTCTCGGCTTGGCTCTTCTCTTCTTGGATTTTTTTCTCTTCTTTTTTCTTTTTTTTTTACTTACCTCGGGCACGAAGCCTAGCAGCCTTCGACGCGGTAGTTGCACTCCTCCGTCAGATAAAGGGGAGAAGCTCTCGGGCTGCTTGGCGCGCACGCATTGTGAAATAATTGCGCGCATCGATATGTGTATTGTTCTGCCGCGGACGCGAGGCTTCAATCTTAATCAGAGTGAAACTGTTGACACAAGCTTTTAAGATACCCTGACTTTCTTGAGTTGGACTGGCGGGGGAAATGTTCTCGTTGGTTGAAATGTGGAGGCTTTGATGTAACTTTCGAGAAACTTAACGAAATTAGAAAAAACTGAAAGAGTAAGGTTAATTTACTTGTGGAAATTATGTATTGTATAAAAAGTTTGTCAAGTTTTTCATAAAACGAAAAATGATTCATGTGTTTAAAATGAAACTTTACCTAAGTAAACAAAAAATATTAAAATGAAAAATGTAAATAAAATATGCTGAAAATTTTGTATCAAAAAAATAGAGTATACAGGGCTTTAAAACTACATAATTCACATACCTTGAAAGATATAATCGCGTAAAAAGTTTATGGTACACTTAAAACATTTTAATTAGGTACCGCAAACAATAAGGATGTCCAAAGTAATTTAATATACATAATTATTAAGTTTTGAAACTCCCTTAAATTTATTAATAGCTCTCCATGTTGTAAAGACAGTTTAAAAAATTGAGTATAAAGTTTTCCCCTCTCATCGTAATTGAACGCAATTATGAAATAGCTAAACAATACAAGTATCACAAGAAATTCTCCAGGAGATTTTCGTTTCACTTTCGTATTCGGTAATTTTACGGTTCAGAGTAATTGTACAACGTATATTAAGAGACGCTCAAATTATATAATTAAAAGATGGTATCTGGGAAGATCCCACTGAATTCTAGAATAGATTTAAATCTCGTTAGAAGGTCAACGATGAAATGGGTCAATTAAAAATTAGACTAACTCTATTACAAAAAATGTAAACATAATTGTAGCTAAAAATCTAATTTTTTCTAAGCACAGAGTTTTTAACGGAAATTAGCCAACTTATTTTGCTAACGAAACAATTTGTACGCCATTCGATCAAGGAGAGTGTATACCAACTATCGCAACGCTTATTTATAATACCGCATCCGATTTTGACGCAAGCCGCGAAGAATCCCAAAAATTTCCCGAAATAACAAAGGGAATCGCTCCCGCGTATCGTATAACATCAAGGACCGAAGCGAAAAAGAACTCTCGGATTTACGCAGCCTCGTCCTCGGTACACATAGACGAGAAAGCAGCGTCGGTACCCGAAAAAAATCGTGAACCTTCCAAAACAATGAGCAGATTCTATAAGAAGATCCCCCGCTCGCGTATTCATTAATCGCGTGAAAAAACCGGGACGGCCTGCGCACACACCCACACACACACATCGGGAGTCGTTGCGCAACGAGATCGTCTCTCTCCTTCTCTTGGGACCGAAATTTTCGTGGACCCCCGCAAGTAAGAGAGAGAGAGAGAGAGAGCGAGGTGTGATTAGCGCGCCGTGGCTTTTTCGTAACTTCCTCCCTAATTAAAATAAGTAGCAGATAAGTTCCACGCAGACTCTCGCGGCTGGGCATTGTTCGGGCCGGTTTTTTTCGGGCTCCGCGCCGGCTGCTCTCGCATCCGTCCGTTTCGGGGCGGCGGGGGGGCCCAAAAGGATGAGGCGGCGCGGCGCGGCCGCTCGCGCGACTGGAAATAAAGGTCAAGTGTATGCAGGAGCCAAGCCGCCCTCGATCTATAGTCGACCGACGCCGCGAGATCTGACGCAATTATTTCGGACCCCGAGCTCCTCTACGAATTTACGGCTCGGCTGCACAGATTTGGCCTAACGATTCGGTGGACTTTTTTCTCTTTCTTTTTTTTTTTTATTTGCTTCAGGGGGGATTTTCGACATTGGGAAACGGCGCTTTTCTATTGACTCGGGTTTCTACGGGGCATCGTTAGGGGAATTTCGGATTTTAGCTGGCCTTCCGGGAAATTCGTACTCGTTACGGCGGGGATCTGTATTTTAAACCGAAAAGCTTCCTGCGTTGTGGCGAAAGGTTTCCAAATTTAAGCTTTGCTAAGCTTTTTGAATTTAAAAATTTTGAACCTTTGCAATTAGCACGTTGGCTTTGTTAAGCTTTTTAAATTTTCGTCTAATATAATAAAGTTACTAAAAAGAATTTAATTAATTTTAGTTATTTTGTATTTTTTCAAGAGAAGATTAATATTCATTGAGTTAGTCAAATCTCTTATTATTAACTTGCACTTTACGAAGAATAGGTCATTAAAGTCTAACCATTAACATCAGTGAAATGAAAGATAAAGAAAGAACATTGCATTTTGTAAACTCAAAAGAAAAAAACATCAATTATATTATTATTTAATAACATTATGACTAAATTCTAACAATACCTTTTTTTGGCGCAAAAAACTAAAAGCAAACAGAAAATTCTTTAGACAAGATTGAAATGAAACGTCGACAACTCAATCGCATAATTAAACCATCAATTACGAAATAAACGGCACCTTAAGTCACTTTGCTCTGAAATAGGCTCCGTCACCCGAGCGAGCCTTGCTCCCTAAAACAAGAAAAAAAAAAAGAAAAAAAGGCGGCCGCGCCGCGCAAAAAGAGAAGCAGATCACTCGGCTCGCGCGCCGCGTAACACAGATATTATGCGGCGCGGGAAACCGCGTGCGCCGCCGTGCGAAATTCTCGCGCCTCCGCGCTCGCGCGCAGTCGCGCGAGCGGTGAAATAATTTGAAAAATCTCTGACATAACTTCCCGGCTAATTAATTAGGGGCGCGTGCGCATTGTCGGCGATCTGCGCGCGCGCAGTCCCGTTCTCACATATGACGCAGAAAGCCCGCCCGAATTTTTCAGCGCTCACCGGGACCACCTCGGATTACGAATCATTGTCTCTCTCTCTCTCTCTCTTTTGCGCAAGCTCGAGCAGGCGAGCATGCGCAAACGCCACGTGCATGCGTATATATATACCTGTACTTATCTCTGGGTTTTTGTTTTTCTTTTGTTACAGCTGTGCTGGCTATCTCCCGCACATCATTGGTAAGTTTTGTTTTTTTTCGTTACGAATGTGCGCACCGATCGTTAAAAAGCGCGGGGATTCCGTAATTTTGTTTGCCGAGTCCCGGTGTTACGATACGTTCAAAGAGCAATTAAGCATTGTCTCTCCGGCTTTTACTGTATATTGCCGCCGCGCCGCAGTTTGGGAATACTTTCTTCTGCCGCACCGAGAGCGGCGAGATAAACCGTTAGATTTGAATTCGCTAATATTTGCGCGCCGCTCTTGAAGGTATAATATTGTGAGATTCGTGCCGCGATAGGTGAAAAAAGAAGCGGGATTCGTGCGAATAGATTCCTAGATAATTATTAATTTCGCGAATTCTCATTTCACAATTGTCGTAAAATGGATATATCTTTCGTCTGCATCATTGGCAAATGCTTTAAAGTCTTCATATATTTAGGAAATTGCAGATAATACATTAGCTCATGAACAATTTTAGTAGTTTCGTTTTCAAGAAGGTGTTAAAAAGCAAAGAAAATTGTATTAAATAATATATTCAAAAATATTATGCAAATAAGGGATAAGATTGAAAAATAGGATTTGGAAAATTATAGCTTTTAGACATTTATGTTAATTTCGTATAATTAATTAGTCATCAATGCTACTATTTAAGCGTAATTCGCAGTTTTAATATTTACTTTGAACGTAGCAATATGCGTCAACATAATATAATTAATTACGCACTAATATCATAAATCAAATTAAAACCGTGGTATTTCAATGCTTCACAGCAGCAGCAGCTACTTTCATCGGCTTCGAAACCTCTCCGCATTCTATAAAATAGAAATATCCCGTTTACGGGGTTTCCATTACACGAATCGCCGATAAAAAAAGCATCTCCGCGGCAGTAAAAATACAACATAAACGTCCGTACATATAATCGCTTAGACAATCGCTCGAGTTTACTGGGTCGCTCGCACATACCTTATAAAGATGCTCGAGCCTCGGCTCGGAGTGCCGCGGATTTAGCCGTGATTCAGGCACTTCTTCTTCCTCGGTAGCGGCGGAGCATCGTCTTCTCCGTGCCTGGATTATTGTGCAATCCGCGGGCCCGTAAGTACGTTGAACGTCGCGCATTGATCAGCAACGACGGGCCGCGATCGGCTCGCGAGGAGCCGGGTGACGTAATCCTCGCCGCGGAGTCGGTGACCAGAATGCATTGAATAGAACATCTTCTCACTGTCTCTCCTACTTTCTCGCGCGTTTTAGCCCCGGAGAAAAGCGTTCCGCGTCATTTGCATAAGCGACCCGGGGGCCGAGGATAAAAACTCGGGATCTATGCTGGGATACGTATACGTATGCGCGCGCATGTGGAGAGGAGATCTAGCCACGTGCGAAACTTTGCCGAAGGAAAGTCTTGAGCTGTCTGTCTTTCGCGCACTCGCGCTGGTTCCTTTTGCGAAATGCTGTGCTGCAATTGGGTAGGAAGATATTCCAGCGACACACCTGATTCAATAAATTTTTCTTCGGTCTCTTTTCGACAAATTTTTCATTTTATACTCTGTATAAATGGAAGTAGTTTAAAGTAACGTATGTAGAATATTAAATTAACTACATCTGAAAGCGACCATAACTTTTTTTATAATTATCTGTATTAAAACTTTTTGAATCTTTCTATTTTAATTCACAAGCACAATGATGTATTTTATAATAAGATTAGCCATGCAAATATTTATAATGCGTAATTCGGTATATACTTTTACGCCAGCAATAATTTTAAGTATAAAGCTTAATGTTATAGACGCTTACATTTTATTAGGTCTCGTAAATTTTTATTGATTATTAAGTAATTTGCTTATTCTGCAACCTGTTAGATTACGTTAATAGATAAGTGAAAGAAAAGGCGACTTTTACTTTTAGGCTCAAGAGGGCTACGACTACCCCCGACCAAACAATCCCCTGATTCCGGGTAGGCCGGCGCCAGGTGGAAGTACAACGAGACCCGGGGGACCAGGTGGTGGTTTCCCTACAACTCCATCGGATGAATATCCTTCGGGAACACCCTCCACACCTTCTGGAACTAAACCACCATCGGGAGGATATCCGTCGGGAGGTCCAGGTGGCTTCCCTGGAGGTCCAGCACCCGGCGGTGACAGCGGATATCCATCTGGTGGTCCCGGCGGTCAGAGACCGTCCAGTGGCAATGGATATCCCTCGGGTGGACCCAGTGGTCCCGGTCAAAGACCATCGGGTGGTAATGGATACCCATCAGGGGGCCCTAGTGGCCAAAGACCTTCTGGAGGAAACGGTTATCCCTCTGGTGGTCCAAGTGGTCAGAGACCCTCTGGTGGCAATGGATATCCGGCGGGTGGTCCATCTGGTGGCCCTGGACAGAGGCCTTCAGGAGGTAATGGATATCCTTCTGGAGGACCAAGCGGTGGTGGACAAAGACCTTCAGGTGGTTCCGGATTCCCCTCTGGAAGACCTGGAGCTAGTGGACAACGTCCATCTACGGATGAAGGATACCCAAGTGACAGACCTTCGATACCTTTTCCACTGCCCGGTGAAGGAAATCAACCTCAAGGACCCGGCAGTCGTCCAGGTGGAGGATATCCCTCTACCCCAGGTGGCGGACGTCCTACTCAGCAGCCTGGTGGATCATTCCCAGGCGGCGATGAAGGTTATCCAAGTGGGAGGCCTGGTGGGCAACCCGGTTCAACAGGTCCCACTGGAGGACAGTCTCCTTCTGGAGGTTATCCAAGCGGAGGTCAAAGACCTGGATCTGGAACTCAGGGGCCCTCAACCGGTGGATACCCAGGTAATGTATATATTTCTTTTTGTGAGACAAATGAAAATCTTATATTTATTAGAAAACAAGTTTCAAAATTTTTTACTCCTTCAATAATACATTTGGCAGTAGAAAAAAATCATATGAAATAAATAAATATTATTAAGGGGGCCGACCGAGCGATGATTTTCCCAGTAGCGGTTCAAGACCCGGAACACAGCAGCCACCCTCTGGTTCGTATCCAAGTGGAGGACCGAGTGGGGGATATCCCAGCCCTAATCAAATACCTGGTGCTGGACAAGGTACTAAGAGACCACCAACTGGCGGTTCGGTAGGACCCAGCGGGGGACAGAGGCCATCAGGAGAAGGATATCCCAGCGGGCGCCCCTCTGTTCCCTTCCCAAGCGAAGATCAGCCAAGACCTGGTGGTGGTGACCGTCCAAGTGGAGGATTCCCGTCTACTCCCTCTGGTTTTCCATCAACCCCGTCTGGAGGTGGCTTCCCGTCTACTCCATCAAGACCAAGACCTCCTAATGGACTTTATCCTACTCCTGATAGTGGTGCAAGACCAGGCCAAGGACCATCAAGACCATCTACACCTTCTGGTACGCCGAGCTTTCCCAGTGGAGGGCAAAGACCCGGTGGACAGGGGCCATCCACTGGTGGATATCCAAGTAAATAAATCTAGAAATGAATTAATTTGATAAAATAAACGTTATCTATAAACACAAGTTTTTTTTGTACAAATTGTTAAGAGTTTTATGCGAATTCTTAATTTTTTATTAAGTAGTTTTTGTTTCAATAACAAATTTGATGTTTTATATATTAAAGGTGGAGGACCAGCCACTGATGACGAATATCCAGGTCCAGCTCCACCGCAAGGTCCGTCTGGAGGATTCCCAAGTGGTGGCCAAAGACCTGGTGCTTTCCCAGGTACTGACAAATTTATTTTTAATTTGAAGAAAATTGGATTAATAAAATTTAAAACGTGCACGATTAGGTGGTCAAAGTAACGAGTTTCCCAGTCAGATCCCCGGAGGATCTAGACCTGGAGGTCAAGGGCCTTCAGGAGGATATCCGAGCGGTGGACCTAGTGGTGGATACCCAGGTGGTTCAGGACAGAGACCGGGACAAGGACCAAGTGGAGGTCAAGGTCCGTCTGGTGGATACCCTAGTGGTGGCCCTGGAGGTTTTCCAAGTGGAGGTCAAGGCCCATCTACTGGATTTCCTAGCGGTGGTCAAGGTCCATCTGGAGGCTATCCAAGTGGTGGACCAGCACCTGGCCAAGGACCATCTGGCGGACAAGGACCATCTCCAGGATATGGACCTCCAACCGGAGGACAGCGACCCTCTGGTGGGCAAGGACCTTCTCCAGGATATGGACCTCCAACCGGAGGACAGCGACCTTCTGGTGGGCAAGGACCGTCTCCAGGATACGGCCCTCCAACTGGAGGACAGCGACCTTCTGGTGGACAAGGACCATCTCCGGGATACGGACCTCCACCTTCAGGTGGAGGACAAGGCCCATCTGGTGGATTCCCAAGTGGTGGACAAGGTCCATCTGGTGGATTCTCAAGTGGTGGACAAGGCCCATCCGGTGGATTCCCCAGTGGCGGACAAGGTCCATCAGGTGGATATCCTAGCGGTGGACAAGGACCATCGGGTGGGTTCCCAAGTGGAGGACAAGGCCCTTCAGGTGGTCAAGGACCATCTGGTGGCTTCCCAAGTGGAGGACAAGGTCCATCTGGTGGTTTCCCAAGCGGGGGACAAGGACCTTCAGGTGGATTTCCTAGTGGTGGGCAAGGACCATCTGGCGGATTCCCAAGCGGAGGTCACGGTGGAGATGGTGATGATGGCTCTTACAATGATGGCGACTATTCTGCTATTCCAGGAGAACCAGGACAAGATTACCCAATATACTCAGAAATTCCGGAAACAAGTTTCAGCTGTGATGCTCAGCAATTCCCAGGATATTACGCTGATGTTGAGGCCCAGTGCCAAGTATTCCATATATGTGCAAATAATCAAACTTATGATTTCTTGTGCCCGAATGGTACAATCTTCAATCAACAATACTTTGTTTGCGTGTGGTGGAATCAGTTTGACTGCAGCTCAGCACCAGGCTTATACTACTTGAATGAGAATATTTACGATTACACAATCATGGGAAGTCCTGGGACTGGCGGTTTCCCGCAAGGACCGCAGGGTCCACTTGGACCACAAGGCCCTCAAGGTCCTCAAGGACCTTTAGGTCCACAAGGTCCACAGGGACCACAGGGACCTCAGGGACCTGGAGGATTCCCCGGATCGCAACAACCCAGTGGTCCTGGTGGATATCCAGAAGGTCCAAGCGTTCCACAACCGGGCGGTCCTGGAGGACAACAACCGGGTGGTCCTGGAGGATTCCCTGGTTCTCAGCCATCTGGTCCTGGTGGATACCCCAGTGGTAGACCTCAGCAACAGCCTGGAGGACAAAGACCAGGAGGAGGATATCCCGGAGGATCTGACGGTGGATATCCAGGATCTCAACAACCATCCGGTCCAAGTGGCCCAGGTGGATTCCCTCAAGGACCAGGCGCCGGATATCCGGGTAGTGAGAGGCCGCAACAGCCGGGACAGCAACCAAGTGGCCCTGGAGGATTCCCGAGTGGCGGAAGGCCACAAGGAGGATTCCCACAGACAAGTGACGAAGGCTATCCAAGTGGCAGACCTAGTGGTCCTGCTTTCCCAAGTGGACCTTCAGGTCCCGGTGCTTTCCCTGGTGGAAGACCCGGACAGGCCGACTCACCTTTCCCGTCGACGGGCCCCTCGAAACCCGACCGTGAATATTTGCCACCCCGTGCAGGATAATCAATTAATCTTGGAGTAATGACTACCTGCGCACGTTCGTTGCGTTTCTGGTGCTAAAATATAATAACTGTAAATACAAGCATTTTCTTACCTACTAAGTTAAGTCATGTGCGTTTCAGATGTAATGCGCCTGCATTTATAGGTTCAGTAAGAAGCAATACAACGAATGTTTCTGTCTATATCAAGTAATGCATTTAATGTATGAGAATAATAGATATCGAAGCATTGCATAAGTAAACTTTTCAAAATTCTAGCTACCGTTTTTTAACAATTGCAATGCAGACCGTTTACAGCTTTTTGTTTTTTTCGTAAGTGTTTAGTAAAAAGCTACGAAGCACAGTTTTAAATTGCATAGCGAACTTGAAGGAGCCGCTCAGCTCATATAAACGGACCTTCATTTTCTAGCTGCCTATGAGTATTATTACTGCGTATTTATTTATTCAGTTTCAATAGAAACGAAGTTACCATAAAAAGTTACCATCAATGATTTAGTTAAGGACAGAACGAGATATCGCTACGATTTCTCGCTAAGCCTTCTTAAAAGAAATGTATATAATAAAACATTTTGATAATAGCAAAATGTTGGAAAAGAATGCGCTTCTATGAATCTAAGGTCGTATCACAAGAAAATATCAGTTGCGTGTTAATCCAAGCAATAGCTCGTTCTCATTCAAGTGTATCATCATCAGAATTAGCCAGTATATAAAATACTTTTAATGATTTTATATAATGTATTTTTTTATAACAATGGTTTGAGACTCCTACGTGGGATGCCATTATGTATATTTTATACGCGAAATAAAGAAAACACCTCTGCAAGTCATGTGCCATTCTATTCTGTAGCCTGAATTACTTAAGCCTTTAGACACGTCCTCATTCTTTCCCTTCACACTCATTGTTGTATAAACATCAAACAGAACATAAATTTCAATCAAAGTCAACAAACAGCTGTATATACGATTTCCGTTTCTCTTAATGCGACGTCTTCTTTCTTGTTTCTTTTATTTATTATATTGATCTTTGACAACCACCTGGAAATAATGAAAACTTTGATTTTTACAAAGATAAGCCTCGAGTCCGCCGCTTCCAACGTATTGTAAACGAACCGCCTACTTCTCTCCTCTTTGGAATCTCAACGAGTAGCGTCGAAATCGCTCGGTAGTCACTTTAGAGTTAAATTATGAATCCTATTTACAGACACGCGCAATGTCACGACTATAGGCGCGATGGATGCATTCTTTCGACCGCAGCCGTACATAATGCGCGGATGGTTTCGAGCTCTCGGCAGCAGCCACCGATTTTGTAATTATTCATTTCGAGAGTGGAAAATAAACTCGCAATCGCAAATTGCACCCGGTGCGCGTGTATACATGCGCAATTCTCGAGGAGTGGATCTTCTTCTGGACGATTCGCGCGCGGCGCGGCGCGGAGGGCGGGATAATAATGTACGCACGCGGAATCGTTAAGTAATACGCTGATTACACACGCCGAGGCAATAAGTCGTGATCGAAGTCGAGGAACGAGACTCGGCGGCGCGTCGAACTTTCCACGATTATCGGGATGAGGAGGGAATATACAACCGCGTCCGTCGTCCATCATGCGAACGTCGTCGATGCTTGGTGTAGGATCGAGTCCAATCATAACCGAATGCCGCGGACGTGTAATTTACGGGGGGGAATTGGCTCTGCGGGTATAAGCGAGCGAGAGAGAGAAACGGAGAGACGAGAAAAGAATGATCTCTTCCATCTGTTTGGCAGTTTTTCTAAGCCGGTGCGAAATTTCGCACGCTCTACAAATGAGCTGCGGTTTGAAAGGTCGCGTTTAAACCGTGCGGTATTTAATTATTTGGGTAGAGTTAATTATCGGGTTTTTGACGTTGCGTGCCTTGCAGTTTGAAAATTGAAATTACGTTTAGACGTTTTACGGGTGTCGGGTGTAATTTATAGGAAATTGGTCATTAAAGTTCATTTTCTTTCAATACGTACACTTCAATAATGATTGTATAATAATTTACGGAGAAGAGATGCAGCTCCGCACGCATCAATTTGTTAATATATTTGCAACAGCATTTTCCTTTCAAATATAAAACTTAGCTTCATTTTACTTTTATTAACATTATAATAAATACGAAAATTTCAAATTAATTCAGCCGCAAAAGGTCTTCCCTTAAAATAGAATTTTCAATGTTTCACCAAGAGCACAAAGTGCTCAAATTGCATTGCTCTTCAGTATATAACAGTGCGTTCTTTCGCGAGACTTCGCAATTTCCTCCAGAGGCCAATTTTCTAACCTAGCGTATCAAAAAAAAACTGCCTTCCAAAATCCATCATCGTTTACCCCGACGGCTCGCGACCGGCGCATTAATTCCTCAGCTAAAGCTACAAAGCTATCCCCCCGCGCAATTTCAGCAGCGCCGCGTAATAATCATTAAGACGCGCACAACAAAAGATTTATTACTCCGCGTTTGCCGAAGAATTAGGAAAGTGGGTCGCCGGCGCACGGCGAGACCATGAAAGCGTCGGCGGCGACGGCGTCTGCGGTGGCGGCGGCTAAGTCTCCCCCGGCTTCGGCAACAATTGCGACAGTTGGTTTTGTTTCCGCGCGCCGCGGCAAAAATGGCCCGCCGCCGTCATCGTTCGATTTCGTATCGCGACGAGCCGTCATATCGTCGCGGCATCTTGGCCGCGGAGGTAATTCGAGAGCGAGGGGCGAGCTCGCGCGCGCGTGACACGCGTGCATCTCCACATCACACGACACCGCTCTCCTGCACGTGGGAATGGATGCAATTACGTTACGTTTGATGTATATGCGCTCATCATCGCGAGCGCGGGGGCCGCCTGCCCGGGCTGCCGCAATACACGGCGGCAGTGAGGCCGCCGCCGAGGAGAGAGAGAGAGAGATACAATCGAAAGCGAGCCGAGCACATAATGCGCCAGAGATGCGCATCGTTTATCGGCCGCGATGCCCGGAATTGTCTAAATGAGAGAGAGAAAGAGAGAGAGAGAGAAGCCTGCTGACACTGATTTGGCGGCGGGCCGTTTTCGCTGGATTGCTGCTGCGTCATGCGGCCGGTTTCGGGTTTGGAATGTTTGGCCGGGGAACATTGGTATGTAGGTGGATTTTCCGGGTTTTCGAAATATTGTTCGAGTTGTTAATTTGATTTTTGTTTCTTGGACGCGGCGTAAATAATAGTTACCGAGAAAAATAATTTTTGGGGAGAAAAAGTTGCAGACTTTGAACTTAGGAGAGAAGGTTTGCTTGGAAAGTTTACGAAATTGAAATATTGATTTTTTTTAAACCTTTTTTTTTAAAATCTTGAAATAGTGGAACTGAGCAATACGCGACTCGCGCAATACGTTTATTGTGAGGTATCTGATATTACGAGAATCTTCTCTAGTTTAGTCTCACATTATTTTACAGAAATACATCTATCTACCATCTATTGATTAGTCGATACAATAACAAATCTATTGAAATTTCAAGTATTGCAAGGATGCGAACGATAAGATACAATTTTGAAATCTTCAATCTTATTTGGACATTATTACAAATCTATTTCAGAACTTCTTCTCTTGGGTATAAAATAAACTCGCTTCTCCCTAAAATCGCGTTTATCTAAATTTGCTTATCAAGTTATCTTCTCGGGATAATTTTATACTTTCCGCGATTATGCAATATTATCCCATTCAGTTACACAATTGCACGAACAAGTTCATATTTATAAGCATTCGTACATCTTTCTCCTTTTTACATTGGTATATTAAGAACCTCATTTTTGTAACTACATCAACTTTATCATCCAGGACCGAAAATTACTTTCATCTTTCAAAACATTCTCATTTATAGAAACGTGCGATACTAACGATTTTCATCGCCTCGAATCGACAAACTTTCATTTTGAGTTACGTACATTACTTTTACTCAAATCATATACGAAGTTAATTATCGACAAATTTCGCATGTAAAACATTTATCTAAATCTTCTTCAGTACACACTTAAAACGCCAGCGACATTCTCCACTCGGCGCATTCGCTCAATTCGGTAAGCAAAAGCCACCTTTATAAAGCATTAAATCTGCATCACGTAGTTCACAATTAACGGAGTTTACTCGCTCCTCGTACACTCCACCGATCTTTAAGACTCTCTCATCCCATTCATCACCCTTCTCAGCACAATAAACTCAGTCCATTCCTCTCGCGATCGCGGCACCGGCAAAAAAAAAAATCCCGTCTCATTTTCAATCTTTTTTTCCAACCTGCAGCGACGTCAGCCGTTCCAGATTCGTCAATCCTCGACGCGTCGTGTCTCTGCGGTTGCAAATACATCCACGGCGGAGAGAGAAATAAAGAAACTGTAACTCAAAAAGCGACATAATGCGCTCGGCGAACGCGGTCAAGTATATGGAGGAGCAATCTCCGACGCGGCCCATATAAGCGACGTCGTCTCGCGGGAGAGCTTTCTGGTGCATCTTCGCGACCTCGCTAAATCGCTGATTTATATATATATATATGCAATACCTGGCTGACCGCCGCCGCGCGGCGAAGGAGACGAAGCGGCCTTCTTTTCTCCCGCTATTATACCGGCGTTTAAAATTCCGACGCGCGGCGCGGACATGTCAATTTACCATCGGACAAGTGTAGCTTCGAGTTTCTCGCTGCTCTTCGACGACGCGGTGGAGCGGAATTTTTCTTGTTGCCGCATTGCTGGAGTTTTTTTTGCTGTAAGTGTAGTTTACTTGATATCGCGTTGGGTAATAAGATTAGGATAATTCAGGTCATTGTTAAGTTGTAATAGCACAATGTAATCGTAATTTGTTGTTTGATAACCTTAAGAGAATGTTAATTTAGAAAACTGACGGGATTTGGGATGGCTCGAGATTGTGTATTACAATATTTTTTTTCGAAATGCAGATTCATTTTTACGTTGCAAAATGTATGCATTTCTTAAATAGAAAATTACATTAAATTCACTTTTCTTAGAAGATTCATCAGTTATAATTTCATTTTTTAGTTTTAGTATAACTTTAATTATTTATTTTTAGTTTTAGTTATTCATTCTTTTCAATAAACAACAATTTATTTAAACTGTCCTTCGACAACGAGCTTCAGAAAAAAGTATAAGCATTAATCTGCAATTATCATCGTCTTTTTACTAATAATATAAAAAGTGCTAATAATATAAAAATATTTAAAATACGAAGGATCAAGGAAGCAACAAAGTAATAGAAGCCATCGTTGCACAACGAAAAACCCACGTCATTACACAAGCAAAAACGATTCCCAAGTAAATTTTCCGTTATCCAAGCGCTCGATATCATTTTACACGCGTTATCCCTCCATCAGGCTCGAGAGCCATCCTGCCTCCTCGGCTCCTCTCTCACGCAGCGGCAGCCGTTCAATCTCTTTAAAAAGTCTCGGAAAACGCTCGCTTATCCGAAGATCTCAATTGTCGTTCGCTCGGACGTGCTCGCGCTTTCGTATATATGCGTCAACCGCTTAATCCCTTAACCGGGCATAAATCTTTCGAAAATTCGCCCGTTACGAAACTCATTACACCGCAGCAGCGCGGCTGCGCGTGTGTCTCCGGGGCTCACGTCGAAACGCGGCTTTACATGGCATGTCGCGGAAAATTAGCCGCTTCGGCTTCCGTCCCTTCCCCCCGGTAGCTTCGCAGGCGAAAGAGGAGACTGCTGAAAAATCATCCGCGACTCGGCTAAATCATTTTGTTCGCGCGCGCAAGGGAGTTTGTCGCGCGTTTATGTAATCGAAGGAGTCGGATTTTGATTAACGGCGCGATTTCCCGGGTTCGGGGGATAATTAACGTGGCTGTTGGCGGCGACGAGCAACGGACTCTCGAGTGACTAATGCCGCGTTTTCGATTCGAGTTTGGGAGAATAAATTGAAAATCATTCGGTGATTTACGCGGATGTTATGGAGTCGGGATTAAGGAGGTACAAGCAATTAATTTGTCGGATAAACGTTTGAGAGAATCAATAATGTTTGAGATTAAAGGACAGGTTTATTACCAGTGTTTTCAGGCACTTTTGTGCAAGGCGAAAGATAATAGAACGACAGTGTAGGTAAGTAATTGCGAAGAATGGTTTGACTGCGTAAAGCAGTGCGAAAAAAATGAACTAATTAGTAACTAAACGTTTTACGGACGTTCAAGTTTTATTTTCTTTTCTTGGAAAAATTATTTAGCCTATTACTCAATAATGCTCAGCTTGTGAAATAAGTTGACGAGCATCTTTATACATACTGTATATTAAGAACGATAATTTTGATGAGCAATAAAAACGGATGCTATTGCCTACGTCGTGAACTTATATGTGACATAAATCACTGAGGATAACATTATAAATAAAAGGTATAATGCGATCTTTGCATAACAAATGCAAAGTCGTAAAATTTTCAGTACGTGAAAATATTCAACTTGTGAAATTTAATAAAATTCAAAAGAATGCAACTCTTTATGGTACATGAATTCGTTTTAATTTAAAAGCTTCTAGTGAACTAAAAACCATAAATGTATTATCTTCTAATAATAATATAAATATAATTCATCGATAACGCCAATTTTAGTACCTAGTAAATTCTAAAAATTATTTAAGTATTGCTGAGATGTAATTTTTCATCTCGAAATTGTTCATAAAAAAGTTTAACGATAAAATTCTAATATGCAATCAATCCCATTTAATGCTCTTTACACTTCCACGAAGAACTAAATAAACTCGCGTAATTGAACCCGAGATTCTCATTCACGATATACGTAATCGTTCAATAAACGCTCGAATTTCTTCTCCACTTTCTCGCTTTTCGATTTCCATGATCATATACCCCCTCCCGACGCCTTTATGAATGACTCGTCAAACTCCCGGCTACCTGAATAACCACACTGGTCAAACAAACCACCTTCCAACAAATTCCCCTCCAAACAGAACGATAAATAACGAGCCTTCCGATCCTTTTATTTCGATTCTCTACGCGTCGATTCGCCATCGGCGATATTAGCTTATCCCCTCATTACAGGATAATTTATGTAAGTCGTGCGGCGCGATTGAATAATACAGTCTCGTTCGACGTGATGAACGAGCGAAACGGCAGGGGCCGAACAATCAATTATTCGCCCCTCGCGGAGCGGAGATAATTTAATTGTGACGCGAGCAGCCTTTTTGCATCGGCGATTCCTCGACCCATTGAGAAACTTTAACGGCGGCGGCGGTGGTGTGTGCCCAGGTGGGGTAATTAAAAGCTGCTGCCGCGCTCTGCGTGCGAGCGCGGAAAAATGTTAACTAGTGAAAGGCGAAATTAACGGAGAGGATAAGACGCACGCGATTATTAAAGTTATTTATAAATCTTTGGTTTATTATGGAGGGATTCTTTTTTTTTAGATCGCCGATATGCATTATTCAATGCGCGCGTAATAATTTCTGCTATTTTGCCGCGATACGCGAATGTTTCAATGGATTTTTATCTTCCTTTTGCGTTAGTTGGACTTTTATGTTGCCGAGTGCAGGAATGGGACGGGTTGTGAAATATGAATACGGCTGCGTTTTGTTGTGATTAATTGCTAATAATATGTTAACCCACATTTATCGGGAATCCGAATTACGCTTTGCGTAATTTTATATTATGAAAATGAACAAATTTTCTTTAGTTGGAGCTATTTTTATAGTTTATACATAAAAATGTTTACTAAAGCAAAAAATATTTTAATTGGGAACTTAATTAAAATACTTTCTTGCTAACGGCGACAAAAGATTTACAATTTTACGAGCACTGCATTTGCATTAAACGTTACATCTGCCTTAGCACACTAATTAGTTCGCATTAGCATTTACAACTTATTTATACGAAGCAAGTATACGTTAACGTTTATGCAAGGAATTACTTAAAGACATTAAACTATATATAAAATCAATTCCAAACGTTCGTTGAATTTGTCGCTCAATATATTATCAACCTTAAAACGCCCTCAAACTAAATCCACGCTCTCAATCTCAATAAGTGCAATCGCACAATACGCCAATATGCAGCAGTCTTCCACGCGATAATACCTTATACAAGTACGGTCAGTGTCAGGGTCGCCGTCTCGATTATCACGATTATCTGCCGGCGCAAGTCGGCGCGCTCGGCCGAGTCAACGTCTTGCCAAGCTCCTTCGGGTCACTGGACCTGAGATTCTATCGGCGTGTGTGTGTGTGTGTGCGTGCATGTAAATCGAGGCGCGCGAACGCGACACGGCTATAGCATTCGACGCTAACGAGCCGCGAGAGCCGTCGATGGACCGCCGAGATTCGGCCTGATCGATCGTTTCTGCAGCGATACCTGCGCTAATATTGATTAATCGACCCTCTCGCCCTCCTTTTCCGCCTGCTTTTGGCGCGATTCCGCGATAATGGAGTTGTGATTAGCGACGAGGAGAGGGGGGGGGGGATGCTTTCGATCGTCGGTCAGAAATTATTGTGGTAGCACAATGGTTGATTAGAATTTTTATACGAGTCGTTATTGATGCTTTATTGTTGTGTGGTATTATGCAAGTGACATTGTTAATCGAAATTTAAATTAAAGATTGTGGTTATTATGTATAGTAAAAGTTATTAAAAAAATGATTTTTATATAGAAAAACAATAATTTATTCTTGTAATCAACGATATGGTAGACATCGATGTCTCCTTTGACATCAATTACTGCAACGTGTATATGTATCTTGTGAGGAAATTTCATTCGTAAATTTCTTGGTTTACAATAGAAGATATAAGCGTCTTTGTAAACGTTTAATTTTTTAAGATATAATTTAAAATATGTTAAAACTGCTTAATCATTTCTAGCTAAATAGAGTTTTTAAGATTAACGTTTTGTTTTATTAAGATTGAATAGAATCGTAAAACAATCTCAGCCTAAGATTAAGCATTTATAGCAAGCTCAAGTTCCGATTATTATATTTAAAATTTTACGTGTGAATTCTTGCGTTAATAATTACAGCTTTCGTCATTGCATTACGTCAGTGTTGCCATCGAAGTACTGTATACGTAAACTGATATTGCCAATTATAAAAATTAGCCAAAAATAAAAAAATATGTAAACTTTAAGTTTGAAATTTTCACTCAAATTTCAATCTGTATAGTCTTCACTGTGATTTCTCACCAAATTTTTTTTTCCAAATCAGTATCAAAAAGGAAGCGATCAAAAAAATCCCGGCGCAAAATCGATATCCTCGAAACATTTATTTCATCACCCAATACCACAATCAAAACATCAAGCGGTCAGTTATCCTCATTGATCATTTTCTCCCGAACGCACATTCGTTTTACTGCCCGCCATTATTTTGATTGCCAACGCAACGCTTCTTCGCGCGCGAAACAAACTTTCTACGAGGCGCGCGAGGCATTTCTCAAAGGAGGAGGCATTTCTCTCTCTCTCTCGAGTCCCCGGCTCGAGATAACAGATTTATAATTACAAAGTCAAGGCACTTATCTCCCCGCAGATTAAAAAACCGTAAAGCCCTCCGCTAAAAATCCAGTAGCTCCGCGCGCGCCGCGTTACATTAAGCGAAAATCGGTGACGCAACTATACTGCAACTCGCCAGCCAACGTAAATCTTGGCATTCGTTAGAAGCTCCGGGATTACTCAACGTATATATATACATATATATATGCCGCGCGGCAAAAATGAGGATCGTCACACCGCGCGGCTTAACGACTCCTGATAACGATAGCGTCCCCACGTAATAATTGCGTTTTGCCGCGCGGAGAGTGAAATCGCCGCGCGGATTATAACGAGACCGTCTTTATGTAGTCGCGCGCGAACGGGGGCCCTTAACGAGGAGCCGCGCCGCGACCATTATGCGCCGAGAGGCAGATAGGTGAGAGCTGCGGCCTGTTACCTCATTGCGCCCGGCGAGGATCGAAGATCGATCGATCGATCGATCGGCGCTCGGCTCTCCGCTGGAAGATCGGTATCGGCGCCGACGAAGGACGCGATATGCCGCCCCCGCGCGGGATGTGCTCTCTCGCGAGATGGAACCGGATAACGTCGTGTCGAGCTTTTATATAATTCGTTCTGCCGTTGACTTATTTAGTCAAGCTCTCGGATCGATTGTTATTGTTATTATTGTTGTTGGCGTTTTTTTTTTGCATTGTTATATTTATCGTTTGGCTTAAGGTGTTAAATAATGGTTAATAAATTCTCTAAACTATCGAATAATTTATTTTCTAAACTGTATAAAAAATGATATTTAAGTGCTTGGAAAAAACTGAATTTCCGAAATTTTTGTTTAAAAGCATTTACCGACCCGAAAAGAATGTGCATTTTTACAACCTCTTTATTTTTTATATATTTGCAGTTTTTATTCCTGAAAAGTAAGAAACTTTTTCGGTTTCCAAAGCTAATTTCAGCAAAATTTATACTTTTAACTAACGCTACAACCTCATGAATTTATAACACCAATAAATATGCAATTACTTTGACTGCTTTCTTACATACGAAAACCTTAAAACACGTAGAATTCACACACCAGGAAACGATTAACTCACTAGACCGAAGCCAACCAAAAAGCAGCGCCTCAATATTTTTCCTCCAGAAAACCCTAATTACCCGGCGTTCGGCTAAAACTCTCGCTTTCTTGTCCGTCCAAAAAAAAATAAAAAATAAAGCCCCGCAGAAGGAGCTGCGCGGCACACGAGGTTGCGACAGCCGCGGCGTGAATCGAGACCGAAATTAATCGCGGCCGCGGCGAATTTTCGATTTTAACGAGGACGATCAATTGGGGAAGTGCGACCTGGAACGGGGGAGAAAGTATCCTCCTCGGTCATAATAGACTGCTTCTGCCGCGTATCTCTTCGCGGGGGCTCTCGTTCTTTTTTTTTCTCTCGCTTACGGCCAGAAAGGGGAATCGGCGCTCGGATCGATCGGCACTGCAGATATTTATGTAAGCTCGGAGCCACGATTTCGCGCGATCTCGCGCCTCGATGCATTTTCCTGGCTCCGCGCGCGGAGCGGAGAGAGAGAGAGAGAGAGAGAGAGAGAGTTTTGGAAAGATGTGGATTGTTTAGAAGCCGAAGAAAGTTCGGCAGGACTGTATCGATTGTGATAAGGAGTATAGCTTGAAAAATTTGGAAAGGTGAACTAAAATTTGATTTCAAATTTAAGTAAAATCGGGGAAGCAGTTCAGAAGATTGTCAGTGATTTGTTTTATAATTAAACCTCAACTATATTTGAATAGATTATTAAATATCGATTAATAAACTATCTTCTTCTGATCTAATTTAAAAGTTTTTGTAATAAATAACCTTTTACCTAATAAGTCATTGTTACGCGCTAACAACAGTTCCTTATTAACGACAGACATACAAACATAATGCACTTATTATAATCATATTAGTCTTCCTTTTTGTCACATCCCAAAGCTGCTTCCCACGCCTGTGCGCAGTCGTTACAAACTGGCAATAATATCCCCTCACTACCGGGTGCATCTTCAGTTCGTTCTTTCGTTCAATCTCGCAGCCGCGGACGCGTCTACTGGAGCGTGAAAATGCCGCGCGGAGACGTTACAATCGACGAGGACGGCAGAATTCGTCGCGGATGAAAATGCAAAATTTGCGATGCACGACAAATTCGCCTCCTTCTCCGAAAGCACGCGCCGGCAATTTTGACGCCGCTATAGATTTCGTCGCGATATATTGTTCCCGCGTTTCGCAATGAAGAGAGAGAATATACTTTTGCGCTTTCGATAAGAATCTTCCCTCTTGCTGCTAGAGATCCTATATTTTTACATTATATTTTTACATTATCGTAATTGATAAGCGGCTTTGCTTATGTTTCTTGAAACAACGTATATTATTCTCCAAACAATGTTACTAAATGCTGTCAAAATTTCAATAAACAACACTCGTTCCTTTTTCTAAAGACCCCCTTGCCTCCCCGGGATTAGAAGCACGCAAGCGTTACACATTTGTCTAGCGTACACCTTTTCAATTCCATACGTGTACTCGCAGTCGGCACGCTCTCGAGCTTACAGATTATACATATTTCCTTATTAATACACCGGGCTCGCGCGCAGTCATTTACGCCGTAATATAAGGTAACTCGGCGGAAGGTGTTGCGCAACGTCGCGAATTCCGTTCGCGCGCGAGGCATTTTACTTTAATTACATACGTCTTAATAACCCACCTAACTCAATTATCTCGTTTAAGCGAGCCGCGCTCGTCAGTGTAGGTGTGAATTTTTTGCCGCAATTTTTGGAGGCGGCCCCTGCTATATATATTTTCGCCGCGGCGTCGGAACATTTTCCGACAGATTGCGGGTCGGAGGCATAATATTTCATTAAGGCTAATTTATTAAGTTGCGCCGAGGAGCTTTTCCTTAATGACGAAAGACGATCATTATAAGTTTTGCGAGTTAAAAAAGCTAACGGTTCGTAGGTTAATGACGATATTAATGCACGAGAAGGAAATCTAACGTCGCGAACGTTTTATGAAGTTGATTAGATTTTGCTTAAATTTTAATCGCCTGCAGAAGGTAAATGATTGATTTTTTTTGCGCGAAATAAGTCATTTTTTATTTGATATAATTGTATGTAATTAATCAAAGTATATAGTTACAATTTACTTTGAGCTAATATGTAAAATTCTTTTTGATTGTTATATAATTATTAAAGTAATTAAAAAATATTCTTGAGATATAGTCATAATCAATTACAATATTAAAACTGGTTTATAAAAGACAAAAAATATATTTGAAAATCACATTATTATAATATAAACGTTGCTGTTAAAAAATAAGTATTTTCCATCTCTTTTTACAGAAACCATAAAACCAAAAATTATAGGCAAAAGGCGCTTAAAATCAGTACTCAAATTGAAGAGGTCGTTCTTGTATAGTTTCAACATTTGAGCGTTTGAATGGCGCCGTTGGACACTTTTATATGCCCAGGTTAAAGAGATACTTTTCTATGCAACATTTTAAATATGCAGGTTCGCGACGTCAACCTCGGTTTCAAGTGCACATTCAAAAACTTTTACAGTCCCGTGCAACGTGCAACTCTCGAAAAAATTGCAAAAAAAGAACGCATTGATTGTACATTAAACGGTTTATTTAAAGCTTTCCTCGAGGACGATAGACTGTATCTCCGCCGACTACAGCCGAATCCCCGAAAAGTAGAATCGAAAGTAAAGCGCTCGGAGCGCTCTCTTTTCGAAAGCACACAATTAACAGTGAAGCCATTTATCTTTTGAATGACTCATTCAACTTCCAACTCGCTTCCTGGTAGTCGGGATCCCCTTCTGCTCCGAAAAAAACACGCACAATCCTCTGCGCTCCGGTTCATACAGCGCACAGAGAGCGAATCGTGCTCTCCTCCAACATCCCTCTTCGATATGCATAAAATCCTCGCTTATCGATCGCCGCGAAGCACGAAGCGTATATGTATATACATATATACGATCGCCGAAATCGATCTCGCAGCCTGGAATTATACTTTCCGCGCATCCTTCCCCCCTCTCCCTGCACTCTGCAGGCGTATGATGCAATTACTCGGCGCTGCTCTTTCTGCCTCGCGAGCTCATGAAGTTAGTGGGACGCGCTTAATTAGCCTCGAAATGCTGCCGAGCCGCGCGGCGGCGCGGCACACTGCTTTCTCCGCGTCCTCTCGGCGCGCGCTCGCATATTTTATCCCGCGGGGCTCCTCTTCCGCGATTCGATTTGCCCGCTGGAAATTGTTCGCTCTTTTTATTACATATGTTTTCAGCTGAGGTACAGCTGAAAAGAGCCCGCGCTTCGCTTAGGCCGGAGATAATGCGATTATCGAGGGGGGGACCGTTTCGTTCGACCTGGCGAATGATGCAAAAGGAACGATGCAACGGTACGTGTTGGAGGGTTTCCTTGTTATTGAATTAAACATTTTAAGCGATTACTGCATTACGTTTTAAATGACGAAATGGTTGGGAGACGTGTAACTGATATTACATTACCGGTAGAGGTACCCGGGTTGCTTTTTTTTTACCGATTCGTATTGAACTGATTTTTTCGTCAACTTTTACAACTGATTAAAAACCTTGTCATCAATGAGTTAATCGCTGAATGTAGCAATCAGATACTCATGACTCAGGAGGATGGTTCAATATTGTCTTTTCATCCATTTCTTGGGATACCATCATAGCTAATTACAACATTAGCTCACCTTCGGTAATCTTAGCACTCGTATAATGAATATACCTCACCCTAAATAAGCAAGTAGGCCATAAGGGCCAAATCGCAGGTTCAAGACTAAACGGCGCGAAGGGATAATCAGCTATTTATCCGGCAGTGCGCAATTAGGCGGCTCGACGTGGGCCCCACGTTCTTGGGATACTTAGAGACGCCGAACTCTCAGACGACGCAATTCCCTTGCCTTCCCACACTGCCGGAGCGGCGAACGCGCAGGCGCGAGCTCGCGACTCCGAACGTATCATCAGGAGGAGCTTTATGCGCCTAAATCGGCGATTGCGCACTGGACTCTCCCCCCTTTTTAATGGCGAATTCGATATTGCTCGTGGGGTCTTCGCTCTGGATGATCGTTGATGGGGATTGGATTCGAGCTTGGATTCAGGTGGCGCGTTGCGTTGATCGATCAATTAGGCTTTATTAATTACTGTAATTAAGGGGTTATTTTTACTTATTTTGATTGGGAATTATGAAGTATAATGATTGGATATTTTTGCGTTAGTCGACAAATCGTTTACTTGGGTATTAATTAGAATAATTATGCAAATCGTCCTCGCTTAATTTCTTTTTAAGCAAATGTACTAATGAGCCAATTTTCTTGTTACAGTTCTTTCTTATTTGTTTTCATATTCTATAATTTCGCCTAATATCATATAATAATTAACTTGTAATTTCTAAAAAAGAATGCACTATGAAAATTATGAATTAAATTTACCGTTTAGAATTCTTTTCAATTTTTCGCTCAACATCGACACTCGACGACCGTTTTCTCATCCCTTCATCTTAAAAAAAATAAAAAGGAAATAAAAACTTTTATCCCGCGATCGGCTGAATTTCAAAACCCACAAGTGCTAATCGCTTCGCGAAACCGAGTGCGCGCGTGTCTCGCATCCTTACGGGCAAATCTGATTAATTGCGCGGCGGCGGCGGCTTTAATGATCCGCGTCGTCGGGAGGCGCAAATTTTCGTGACAGAATGCAAGGACACACGGCAGATCGTTCGCCGTCCGTTTTCCAGTTTGATAATTGCGTTAGACGTCTGCGAAAGTGAGTCTTTGACTTGCGATACTCGAGCGGTGTGCGATTAATTGCCTGGATCTATACGGGAGTGTTTACACGGCTCTCGGGACCTTGAAAACTGGCACTTATGCCGATGCGCGAGCAGAAGCGTTTCTATTAGGGTAAAAGACGGCTGTCGATGAGATTTATTCCCGAACGAGGCAGTAGTTTGGCGCTGCGGTTGGGTATTAGTTGGAAAAAATGTTTACCGAGGCGGTAGTAATTGCTGCTTAGTTATGCGTGCTTCGTGTCAAAGATCTGATTACGCGGAATGTATACATCCCCCGATTGTTAGGATGGAAATGAGTTATTGCTAGTGATAGCCCAGCGATTGCTGTTAAAACCGTATGATTTTGCAATTAAGTGTGTACAAACAACACTTAAATTTGACATTTTAGATTGATAACTCTTTTTGCGAAACGTCGTTCTTGTAATTGGGCTGAAAAGTACTGAAATCAGAAAGAAGGTTGAGGCACTAATAAATTTTAATACAATTGTTATTTTAGCAATTGTGAAAGCAAAATCTATTAACATAAATTTGCTTTTTATGGTCGATTTTTCTTGTAAACTAATTTTGAAAGTATTGTGCACGAATTTGTTTTGAAAACCAATTGAAAATTGTAAATTAAATCTTTTCATTTATATTTAATAGTTTTCAGATTTTATTTATTATCCATAATTTTTGTTTTCTCCGCTACTGCAATTTTACTATTAGCTCTTCGCTACTGATTTTTTATTATAGATATTCATCAGAGTTTTATATGTTACTTTCGTATTAGTACTGAATTTAATGGGTATATAAACTAAAGTACAAGCGATAGTCATTTATACACTCTGCCGTCGACAATAAATATGCAAAGATCAGTATTTGCAAAATAAAGATAACGCAACATCAAATACATCGTGAAATCATTAAAATACGGAATGCTATTGATTTTCTTTCAATTATTTCTAAGATATTGGACATTAGCGTCTTTGATATTTTACTTACTTTATCACTTAAACCTAAGCACCTAAAAAATGTTATTACAAATTCAAGGCCCATTCCTATTTTACGCCTTTCGTCGCGAACTTTGACTGCTTATTATTTGCTTATCATTCAACTTTCCCTCAGCGAAACTGAAAACTCGCGCTTCAGCATCGAAAATGCAAATCTCCTCGGCAAATCTCAATTATCTCCCGATAATAATTCAACGGCGCACGACGCGCGCACTTGCATAAAGCGCAATCAAACGCCGACCTCGATAATGTTCGACATTCGACGAATTGATGGAGACGAAGATTCTTACACCCGCCCGTATTTTACGAGCGGTCCGATATTACAACGAGTCGAGCTTCTATCTGGACGCCTCGCGTCACAACGTATATATACGGCGCCGCTGTACAGATTAGACTCGGCGGTGGTCGCGCGCGGCGATGTAATACCGAAAAATCAATGCGCGTGCGGATTCGAATTTATGCGCGCCGATTTCGATTGAACGGGGGGCGGGCGGACGGGTCGCGCGAACGCTGCGGCCTGGAATAATGGCGAAAGTAGAGGTCAGCGTTTGCGGAAATTGTGTAGTTCCGAACTACGTGCAAACTAATGCTGGATTATTATGTAAATAGCGAGTGGCAATTTGGGATTTTGCGCGGTTTGCCGGCCCGCTGCCTGTTTACTATTGTTTGCTGGTGCAAATTTCGTCGGTAATGCTTATTTTGAGACATATTGGATACTCTGTAAATTACCTGTTAATTTCGTATGTACTAAGCGATTACGAAAATATTTTTCTAAAAATCTGTACTTTTAACATAGCTTTACCGATAGTCCGGGACGATCGATAACGATCGTTGTTTTGATTTTTGAGAAAATAAGATACTATTAATTAAAGTGTCTGCGAACACGTTCGATGTATGTTTTTGTGTGCGATTGTGATTAGATTTTAACGAGTTCAGTATTGCTGCGATCTTCGAGTAATAAGTTCGTCCGAGTAGTTTTTCCTTAGAGTTGAGTTAATTTAAAGTGACAATATTTTTGGAGTTTTTCGTTGGAGTTGGTTAAAGGTGTTGGAGTTGCAAGCTCGGCGATCAAATAGCATTCGAGGATTGGTTGATAGAGGTTGCGAGTGTGAAGTTTGAGTTCGGGTAAGTCATTTTAATTAACTAAATTAAAGACGTTGATGAGAGTGTGTGTGCTGCCATATTAGCTGTAAAAAGTTAAAGAATATATATACAGTTGTTAATGTGTATGTTTTATTTACATAATCATTCAAATTCGTGTTGATTGCCCGATCAACTACCGGTTCTGTAAATAAATAAACAAATTGTCAGATACGTTAGACAATAAACAAATGCGTTTAAAAACACACCGTGACAACTTGCACTACAAACGCAGAAAAGTTAAATAAACTTTTCAATTGACATTATTTTCAGCTATTAAACACTGATTCAACAGTAAGCTGCATAGTTAATATTCTCATAAACAAAAAGCTAAAATAAGTCAGAGAGCGTAACCGGCCGCAGTAACTCATTCGGATCCACTTAGGCTGGCCAAGATCGAGCGTCTTTCCTCAACTCTGGACCTACATCGGCAATAAGGCCGTCCGTTTCCACACCGGCGACTTCCGCCAACTCCTCGCGGCGCGTCCTTAGCCCAAAGTCCGGCGAATGCGCCATATCTCCGCGGCGTACATGTGTGCGCGACTGCGCAATTCATTGAAATCAGCCGGGGTCTCATTTAAATACAGGCAAGCGCGCCCGCAAGCCGTATATTTAAATGAGAGAACATCCGACGGGAAGAGAACTTTGGCCCACGGAGAGCGGCTCGCGCGGTGTGTCTCCCGCTTATGCGCGCGGGGCGGCACGAAACTTTCTCCCGCGCGGCGTCGTGCATTTTTGCAAAAAATGCTTCCGTTTTGAATTTTAAGAGATGCCCATTTTTATCTATGCAAATTGTGAGAATCGATTGAATTATATAAACTTCTGCATCGCGCCGGAGGGAGATAGAGAGAGAGAGAAAAAGGACAGGAGGTGCTTTGAATAAGGCTCTTTTGCACTTTCGGGTGTTACAATTTCATCTGATATCTCATCGCGGGGCTTTAAACTTTCATTTTCTATCATACTATAAATTATTTTTAATTTCAACAGTAAGATGAAAATTCTTATAGAATCGATATTATTACACTCACAGAATAATATAGTAAAAATTACCGTAAAAATTATACTTACTTCACCAAATTTTATACCCTTTCATTTAATTATCCTGGAAGAATCAAAATATAATTCAAGTGAATAATTTTTAATACATGCCTTATTACATTAAATGTTATTTTTTGATCATTGAAATAATTTTAATATCCATCCATTTTATTATTCATTATGTAAGTTCAAATTCAAAATCTATTTTCAACCCCAAAAAAAATCAGGCGCCCGCTCAATAAAATAACAATACCATGCATCATAGAATACAGCTTTCATCGACGCCTCTCACCACTCCGCCTAATAATAACCATATAAACCAACTTCCTTATCCCTAACCCCCATCGATCAACCGATTCCACTCGCCGAGCAAAAGGACATCTCGAAAACAAACAGAATCATCGCTCCATAAAATCCGGCGAACGGCCGCGATATTACGTAATGATCAGCCGCGGCGAATTAAAAGGAACCAAGCGAAGAGGGCTCCAGCGTCCCTCTTCCCTCTCTTCTCACGTGCTTCCCTCCCCCCTGAAGCCTTTCTTCCAGCTTGCAATTATCTTCGCGCTCTGCTGCTGAGGCGGTAAAAGGTCGGCAGATTGCATCAGCGTTCGCGCGCGCGCGCGCGCCGCTTTAGGTACAGCCAACAATATATAGGCGGTTGAGTTACAGCTGTTGGCCAACTTAGCCGCGGCTCAATTAACTTTAAGGCGAGTTAACTCGCGAGGAGGAGGAGGCAGAGGGACTCCTTTATCGATCGATCGGCGACTCGCGTAAGCTGCAAGGACGCACAGCTGCACAGGTGCGCAAGCCTTTTCGTGCACGGCGCCGAGAGCTTTTTCCAACCGGGTTATATTTCTGTGGGTGGGGGAGAGGCGCGGGCTTTATGAGCTGAAAGCCGAGGACAGTAAAGAGTCTTGGCGTGTCTTGGTTTATTGCTGATTTCAGCTCAGATATGAACGACGGAATGTAGGGAAGAAGATCTCGCGGACTTTTTACTCTTTGAACGTGCATAAATTCGCTTTTATTGCCTCTTTAGGGGAAATATTAACTAATCGAAGTATTTTAGTAACTATTTATTGTTTGAAATGAACAATGTATAAGTTTCATGGAAATTTTATAAGAAATTCAACGTTAATGAACTGTATTTTTAATATAAGAATATCTAAGATTACTAAAAATTGCAAAGATAAATTTTATTTTAAAAAACTTAAGTTAAATATTATGAATATCTTTAATTTCAAGCGAAAGTTTTAGTGTTATTTAATCTATTTATTTGCAGATCTTGTATTCCGCGGTAATAAACATCCGCCATTCCATTTTTGTAAATGGTTCTCTTCTTCTCTCTACATTTCTCTATTCTTTCACTCGTACCTGGAAACATACTATAACATTTTATATCCTCGGCACGCATTCTGGTCTTATTTCAATGATACAACAGCCACAATATCAGTTACACTTTACGAGGGTGAAAAGAAAAAATTCACTTAAATACAGTTTCTTCCAATATGTGTGGCCAATAAAACCTTATGGTCTATTCACGATTTAATTTTTAAAACGCGTGATTTATTCGTTTTGTATAAATGATGACGCGCGACGCCAAATTGAAGAATAAAAACGTTAAGATCGTTGAAATTTTAAAAGAAAGAAGTGTTTAGTGTGCGTTAAATGCGTGATTTTATACTTTGAAGAAGGAAATTCACACGGTATTGGAAAAATGGAAACAAATTTATACGCTAAGCATATTTACATCGCTAACTCTACTGTTTAATGAGCTTTAGAAGGTAAATCGTTTGTTCCTTTAAATGTACGTGTAAGGACTTGCAATTTCTACTTATAATTATAATTTAAGATCACTTTTATGACGTTTAAAAATAAATCTCACCTAAAATTTCGCAATTCGCCGACTACCCCAATGATCGTATCCAAACGCGTAAATTAATTTTTCTGCAAAGGCTCTACTTACGTAACGAAATGCGAATCCTGCCATTTCATCACTCACAGCAGACGACTTCCCCAAATCCAAAAAATTTACAACCGTCATACGCCACCGAAATATTCGGCCTGCCCCCTTCGAACCGTAACCACCGTCGGCCCGCACAGCCATAATTAACGGTCCCTAAAAACCGAAAGCCGATAAATCCTCGGCGCAGCCGCGAAAATTTATCGAGCCCTGGCTTCAACGACAGGCCGCATTACCGCGACATTGCGCAATTCCAAAAATCCCGGCGAAAGAAACAAAAAAAAAGAAAAGCGCAACGGCGCGCGAGGATGTGCTCATGCGGGTCTTGAGGTCGCCACGATCCCCGCATTTGTCATCTCCGGGCGCGACAGAAATCTATTTAGCGCGTGTCACGTCGCTGCCAGTCTTTTGATATATTCCTCTCTCTCTCTCTTTCTCTTGCGGCTCGCAAAAATAATAAGTGAAGAGAATTTAATCCCGGAGCGCAGTTCGTTCTGCACGACGAACGAGGCATGCGGGTGGGGACGGGCTGAATTTCGAGCTCAGGTCGATGCTTCGATCGCGGGCCGAAGATGGAATGAGGAATTAATATAAGGAAGGAATTGATGGATTGGATTGGTGAGAGTATTATGTAAAGCTTTGTTGAAATGGTAAAGTGTACATTAATTAAGGGTGTTAACGAGTAAGAGACTACCTTTTAGAAACTTGGTAGTCTTTCAACAAAATATTATTTTGTAATGTTTCTCGCTTTATTCAGAAAATATTGAAAAGTTGATGGACTGAAAATAATATAATTGCATGATTCATTAGTAAAAAAAAACTATTATATAAATAGATAATGGTACAGTTTAGTTCCCAAAAAAATAAAAGTCAAGTATTTTTATTTCTTAAATTTTAAGCCGTGCTTGCAAATTTTTTTATTATTAAGTTGATAACATTGTAGAATTGAAGATTTCATCTATTTAAGATTTTTGGTCTTCAGCGACGCTTTTGTAATTGTGTCATCCCAGCGAAGCTCGATTAGTCGTGCACTCGGATGAGAGCAATCCAATTTCGAGTAAGTAGCTAAAACTTCCTGAAGCAAATTTTTGAGATAAAATTATGTCTGGTATACATTATGCGTTTTTATACTTCCTTACTTTTTGCCGTCTGAATATTTTTAATTAAAATACGTTACATAAGATATAAAGCAACACAATTTAAATTTTAACCAGAAATTTTTTTATTTTGTGTCTCATTTATCCATGAACCCTTAAAAAGCGAATCCAAATAATTGTTGTTTGAATTATTGTTATACCTCGCATTTAGTGGATCATAAATTCTAATTTTGTAATGCACAATGCTAAAATCAACGTAAAGCACTCATTAAAATTTATCGGACGCAATAAACGTTATTCAATAAAGGTTTTCAATCAATCCTTTCAGTAGATCAAACTATAGAAATTACCAATCAATCTTTTACGTGCGGCGCATCGCAACTCTTGTCAATCAATTGCAACACCGAGCAGCCGTAAATCTTTCGTACGCGTGTCGTCGCAATTATAACAGAGGTAATTACAACACGCCAAAACCGATGTATAACTTTTCAGCGATCGCAGAAGCATATTATTTATTTCGCGTATCCCCACGCCTATCGCCCTCCCATTATAATTGCATTAATAAACTATTAGATCCTCCTCGAGTGCCAAAACCGGCGGCGGTTTCGTCAGGTTATTAAAAACACTTACGCGGATCTACGCGCTCCTTTTCAGAAGTATTCCAGCTCTCGCGGAGTTAACTCGCCCGAAATTGCAAGCGTGTATACGTACTCGTGTAATTATTATCTCATCTCCCCTCCCCGCTCTCGGGAGCGTCGCAACCCCGGGTAAGGATCCTTGCATTATGCATTCTACGCGTCTCGAACACGTTTCAACTTTCACGATGATTATCCGCATTCGCATTTTCATAACTGCCGCGTGCGACTCTCGTTTGGCGCACGCGCCGCCGAGGGAAGCTCGGCTCTCCGTGTGTCTCTGTGTGCGCGTGTAGGTTTGCGCCGCTTGACGGAGCTCGGATGAGGGAATCGCGAGGAAGAGATGCGCGAAGCCGAGGAGGAAAAAATCGAGGAGGAATGCCGAATAAACTGCTGCCTCTCCCCTCGGCTGCAAAATTGCTAGATGCCGAGATTCTCGCCGGGAGTCTTTTCTCTGGTTCTTTCTTTGTTTTGCGGAAAAATCGCGGGATTGTAATTGCCTTTCTGAATTAGAATTTTTATGGTTGCGTAGTTTTACGGTGATAAGGTGTAAGAAATTTAATTTTAAGTTTTATTTTGTCTTTTTCGCGACGGGATTTTTTTAATAAATATAAAAATTTTATGATATGATTTGATATACAATTTTTAATCGAAGCGCTTTGATGTTCAGGTTTCCGTTTTAATATTAAAAAGTTTTGAATAAAAAGTAAATCGTTTTGGAATATTGATGTTTTTTCATGAATATTCTAACTCCGCTTTGTTACAATATTTCTCTTTTAAATAATTCAATTCTAGTTGTTGATTTAAATTTGTTATATAAATCTGAATTTTTTCAATATTTAAGTTCAATATTTGGAAATATATATATTTACAATATGCCATGTATATATATATTATTTCAATATAAGTTTTACATAAAAATCGAGTCTACGTATTTCAAATTTAAAAATTATTTTGAAATTACAAACTTTATAACAATAAAATAGCAACTCCTATTTTAGACAATTTATTCCTAAGAAATCGTTCATATTCATCAAACTCAAGATTGACACAATAAATCCTCGATTCTATAAGATTATCAGGTCACTAAAATCCCCAACTTCATCCAGAAAATTCGATCAGCCAAGTCGCGGTATATCCTTCAGAGTGTAAAACGAGAGCCATACACGCCTGCTTTACGAGCCTCTTCCTCCTCCCGCTACGCAAACGCATTCCCGAACACGTCAGATCGGCTTGCACTCGGGTTTATCTTCGCGGTGAATTTTTTTTCTCTCCGTTCCCGAAACGCTCTCTCGTCGGCGAAATTGCCTCGAAATATTCGAGCCGCGGCAGCTGGGCGCGTAAAGGATTTCCCCCGGGTGCGAGAGGAGCCGAGAGGCCCGATAGATACGTCTCTCGTCGTTGGGCAATAAGCCGTTTCCGCGGCTTTCGGTTTTAACCGCCTTCGGCTCGCTGCCATTGTATGCAAAATTCGTGATAATATAAAGTTTAAACTTTGTCTTTCGAGATTAACGCTCCGGGAATGGGTTTGCCGCGACTGCCTGACTGTATGAATATTTGTCAGAAGCCGCGCCGCGAAAGCGCCTGAATTCACAATGCTTATATATACGGGAGTCTCGGGCTTGTGGGAGAAGACTCGTTAAAAATATTGATTTATCCGTCGAGTTACAACATTATCTGGAGTGTTTCTAAAATTTTGAAATGAATATGCGCGGCTGAAGTTTCAATTGGCGGGATACGAGGCTTCTTCTAATTTATGCAGTGAATTATCGCTTGTATAAATTAACTATTCGCTCTTTTGTTCTTCTGCTTGAGAATTTCTGTAGTCTACATTATTGCTATTGTATTTTAAATTGACTGTTTTTTGAAAGCAATTATAAGCAGTTTTTAATATTCAAAAAAACATTAATTTCAGTGCTGTTCGTTACATATTAAAGCAATGACATGAAGTAATCATTTTTAAAAATTAATGTTTAAAAAAAAATCATAAAATCTCTAAAATAAAAAGTAAAATAAAAAGTCTATGAAATGAAAATGCAAATTGTCCATAAAATAATTAATCTCTTTTCAATATTTTTGTTTTATCACTCGATATATTCCGTTTTACATGATATAAACGATGCTGTGGAGTTTTATTACTTTTAATAAGGCAGACATTTCAATTTGCAATTCGGGAAATATTTTACAACATTTTCAATAAGCTTTTTTATGTTCTTTATACATTCGAGTAACAAATTTGCATTTTTCATTATTCTGTATTAACGTTCTTGAAAGAGAATTCATTTTTTCAACAAAATCGAATGGGATGAAAAAAAAAATTAATTTTAAAAATGTTTTCACAAAAACGGTATTTCACGTTAAAAGCATATGAATTATTATTAAAGATAAAGTAGATTTATACTAGTTTTTATTTTGCAACATATATCATAGATTATAATTTTAAAACACGATTTTATTACACACACTTGATTAAATCTGACTGAATAAGTTGCTAACTTTAACTCGTGCCTGCATTACATTATGAATATATATGTAGGTCCATTAAAATAAACAAATATCTATTGCTTAATATATTATAACAAAACCCTCATTTATTTATTCACATTCTGTACAAACATATTTTACATAAAATCGATACATCTACTTCATAATCTCACGCATTCACATCGAAAAAAATCGGTTTACTGCGCATGCGCTTTTTAAGAAAAAGAATTATTGCCGCCCATTGCGACGCTTTGACAATCACTGCGGTATTGCAAAGTGACCTTTACCAAATCGACGGTACGACAATTGATCCTCTTAAACTTTTGTTTTAACCAACACCTTACACCTTTATTAATAATACATTGTTCTCTCGAGTCTTAACGAACATTGACTTAATAATTAAAGGAGGGGAATAAATAATTTTGATTCACAACGGTCTTATAGATTTAACGTCTTTGCTATGGCGGATAATCAGCCTGCTGTTTTAGTTTTTCAAATAGTACGCAATAGACCACTTTATCCAAATTTGTAAATCAAACGTCGTGTTCTATAATAATTTAAAGTTATGCTTTTGAGACAAGTATTTAATAGCTGCATTAGAACATAAATTCAACGTAATAAAATTTTAACATTAACATTTACAATTTAACATTAATAAATTTAACGAAAAATTTCATTTTAAACAATAATAACTATTTTTCTCTCGAGTTCTTGATTCTATTAGAGCAAATTCTCACGCAGGCTGAAGAGTTAACATTAATTCTTCATATATTGTGCAAATTCACTATGTTTTAAGTGTAAATTATAATTGAACTACAATATTTTTACTATATTTTGGAATGTTATCTCGCTCGAAGTATTTCAGTTCTTTTTTCGTTAAAAGACGTCTCATCGGTATTTTGACATGCATGCTTTTACGCATATAAGAGGACAAAGTTTGTCATTGACTACACTACAGTTTAGATGTAAGTACTTCATGGTATAACCTGTTCAGACGCAAAGAACAGAGTATAACGAATCATAATTAGGAACGAGAAAACCAAGGCGTCTTCTCATTTAACTGTCGCGAGGTCGAAACTCGAGAAGAGGACTCTTTTACGAATCGTCGTTTATTTTTTCTTTCTTTTGTTAATCGCTTTTTCGTTCAACTAGAATCTATATATTTATCATTTTTTCCAATAATCAATCGCATCCAATGTTATCGTGCGGTACAATTAAAGATCAGTAATTATAAATATGCACGCACGCATTTCGGTTTATAATACAAGTTCTTTCTTTTTTCGTGGAGTTAGAGTCCTCGAGTTTCGTTCGTAATTATCGCTAAAAGTTACTTAGTCCGTTTATGCTGGCCAATAATTTGCTTTTTAAACAAAATTGGGCGCACGATTGGTACTTGATGTCTTGCATTGAATTTTTTTTTTTACTTAAAAAAGTCGTGCTTTTATCGTCAATTATTTTGCGCGATTGCAGTCGATAGTTTTAATCCTAAACAACTAAAGTACAAAATTTCGTCTACGATTCTTAACGCTAAGAATAATTGTTCGCCTGCAACGAATATGAATATTATAAATCGAGCATAAAAATTAGACAGTTAGGCATCAATCATGCATCCCAATCGACATAAAGACGTTCAACCCCACTTGGCAGCTATTGTATAGAGCGACCTGAGAAGATCGAGTGCTCGGTTATCGGAAGCTGTTCCTTCCTCCAACGCAACGGCGTTTCTTGATGCGGCAGGGGCGAGTCGATCGGATCTCTCGACTACGTTCGACGAGACTTTGGCGTAAGTCGTCGGTTTGGTCGTCGTTGTTTTGAATTTTCTGCCCGATCTGCTCCTAAACGTTGTGACTGAGGGCTCACTCGGTGCTGGTAGTATTGTTGTTGTGGGAGCGGCGGAAGGCGTTGTCGGTTCTGCTTTTGCTTCTTCAGCTGCTCTACCGATTGGAAGGTGAAGTTTGCTGATGCCGCGGATGAGTTCGCGAGACTCCTCGGTTGTGAATTCGTTTACTGGCATTCGTAGGAGAGCATTCAGTAGTTGTTCCTTCTCCTCTTCCATTGTTTTATTCATGGGACCGTTGCAGTGACTGATTAGCAAAAGAACTAGCTGCCTAACGGTGGCGTTGTTGTCTGCTTGTTTCATTACTTTCATCAAAGTGTTCGAACTCGTTTCATTGAGTTTACCAAACATTTCTTGAGCCTTTTGGATTTCGTTTTCAGTCACATTGAAGACACTAATTCTTGTGGGTATACCGTTATCTCTAGGAACAGCGTTAGTTGCTGTTATCGAAGACGTAATCGTCGTTGTTATACTCGATCTCGTTGTATAAATTGGAGTTGGAGTTCCTGTGTTTTCCGAGTTTGGAAATGCATTTGGCAACAGAGTAAAAGCAGTTGGAGCGTCGTTATTGTTTGATGCCCACTGCCATGGAGTTGAAGCATCGCCGTTAAAATTCTGAGGTGTTACTACGTTGTCGCTATCCAAGAAATCTTTTCCAGAAGGAGTTGTACTTCTGTAATCAATGTTAGATGACTGAGTTATCTTGGGATCGGTATCCAAACCTCGGTTAATGTGATCAGGATCGATAAACACGGTCGTTTCCCATAATTGTGTAACTGATGGTGAAGATGTCCAGTGAGCAGTAGGCTGGTTAGTATACCTTTGATTTTCTGATGGTTTTTCAGTTTGGAAAGCATTGTTTAGGCTGTTAAAGTTATTTCCGTATCTCGAGTGAATACTATTTGCTGTAACCAGAGATTCAGATTGAGCTGGTCTTGGCGTAGTCGTATCATAATAACGTATTCTAAATGGTTCCCTTGTGGTAGTGACACTTTCTTGAGGTCGTTTATATACTGGTGTAACACTGCTACCTGATGTTCCTGCATTAGTTACTTTACTCGTCTTGGCTGTGCTACTTGTAGCGGCACTAATAGTGTTGGAGGTCGAATAGCTTGTGTAGCCCGGAGGCGTAAGTTCGTCGCGAAGATTATCGCTCACACTGGCGCTAGGCTTACTTGGCACGAAACTTTGAGGTGCTGCTACTTCGTAACTTGCTGGTGTAGAAGACGAAACGTAATTGTCACTAATTGGAGTGGCGTCAGAGGGTTTGACGTATTTACCGTAAGGAGCATGAGTATTAGCAGAATTGTTTTGGAAACCTCCGTATCTACTCGGTTCGTTGGGGAAGTAGTTTTCGTAATCCTTTCCGGAGCTGCTAGAGCTGCTTACACTGTATGTGGTAGATTTGTAATTTTGAACTTCGTTCAGCTTTTTAGAATCAAAAACAGTATTGGCTTGGTATGCTGCTTTGCTATCTGAATTTTGTTGATTTGGTTGGTGAAGGTAACCGCTTTGAGCTTCGTTCAATGATTCATCGGGATATGGCGTTGTAGATGAAAAATATTCAGCTGTATAATATGGCTTGTAAGTCGTAGTTTCTGTTAAACTCTCAATTGGTTCTTTAGTTGTTTCTGGTAAAGAAGTGGTAGTGGGTCTTCTCCTTCTGACACCGTTAATATCATCCGAAAAGTCTAAGACTTCGTCTTTTTCTTTGGTAACAGATGGATAATCTTCTGTTGTAGTAGGTGAAGCAGTAGTTATTTCATTTTCAGATGTTTGAGGCGGCTCTGTTGGTCGTATTTCAGTTAAAACTTTCTTAAATGTGTCTGGATCTTGCAAATAAGCAGATAATGCTTGAGTAAAGACTTGCGCAAGTTCTCTTAATTTGGTATTATTTGATTTTTTTACTCCGCTAAGAGGACCTTCACTTTGCTGTATATCCAAGTCACTGTTATCTTCGTCTGTCAAGTTTTCCTCGCTGTTATCGTAGCTGGTATCGCCAGTAATGTTATTTTCTAATGCATTATTCAAGTTGAAAAGTTCAGCGTAGGAGCTGATAGTATGCTGAGTTAAAATGCTTGATGGTAGTTCAATAACTGAGGTGTTTTTCTTTTCAAGTGGATTTGGCGTTGTTTCAACTTTAATAGCAGAATCGGTTGGAGTCTCACTTTCGTAACCATCGTCAGCATTAGCAAAATACAAAGCCAAAGAGTGCAAAGTAGAAGGTCCACTAGAACTTGGTATATCCAGTCCACTTCTAGTGTTATTAATATTATTGATATCTAAGTTTGGCACAGTTCCTTCAAGGCCTTGAAGCGATTTCAACATTTCTAAAGCATGCTCTCGTTCATTTGGTGGCCTATTATCAAGAATGCTCTTTTCTGTGACAAATGACGGTTGAGTCGTTTTTTCTGGTAAATAAGTTGCTCTATTGCCAGATTTTCCAAAATTCGATGAAACGTAGTTGTCAGATGACGGTTTTAAATTTCTGTTATTGAAATTTGGTTTAGCCGTAGGACTATTAGTTGTAAACGCGTAATTCTTTGTAAAGGGAATGTAAGGTCCAAGAGTAGACTGTATTATCTTTCCGTGCTGGTAGGTCACACTTTTATCATAAGGACTTGGAGTACGACGTGGAATGTTTGCATCATAAGTTTGGTTTTCTCGGCTTGGTTTTTCTGTAGATGAGCTAATGAAGTTTTGTTGGCGATAAGTCTGAGATTGAGATTTTGGTGGATTCTTCGTCGAGAACTTAGATTGAACATTTGAACCAAACTGAACATTTTCAATAAACGAAATAGAAGGAGTTGTCGAACCGTTATCTTCAACAGTGTTAGAGGAAACAGTATTTTGGCTGTAAGCATCGTTGTAAACTGGTCTCAATGTCGTAAAAGAGCCTGAATAATTATCTGTGTATCGGGTGGTAGATTCACCACTATCGTATCTTGTAGTAGTCGTAACGGCTGGAGTTGAAGTTTCTCTAGAAAAGTCCCTAGTAAAGAAGGATCTTTGAGTAGTTAGATCAGTCGTGGTATATTTTTCGTTGTTAAAGGTGGTCTGAGGAGCATTTGTATTTCTTTCCCGATATGCACTCGTAGTGTAACTAACTTGAGATTCAGCAGTTGTGTACTCAGGGTAAGCAGTAGTAGTCTCAAAATTACCATAAGTTGTCGATTCTTGAGACCCTTGCCTGTAATAATCTGTATTTGTATATGATCTCTGTGTGGTCGTAGGAGCTTCTTTAGCTGGCAGCGTGGTTGTTCTCGGTTTGTAAATAGGAGTGTAAGTTGGTCCTGGGAATGAAGGAATACCAACACGTGATCGAACAAAACTTTGCGGACTGGGGCGATCTTTTGAAGAGGTTAAAGTTGTTGCAGCAGTAGAATGTTGAATAGTTTCTTGCGTAGGAACAGTAGTTGCTTTGTTACTAGTATAAAAACTATTAAACTGATTCGAGCTGTGAGGCTTATATCTATTACCTCGGCTGGAAGCAAAAGCTGCGCTCTCCGCTAAATGTTGGAATTCTCGAACCGGATTGGCAGTCGAGGTACGGAACGTCGTGGTTTCGGTGTATGATGGTGTTACCTTCTGAATGGGAACATTGAAATTTGGACGAGTGAACGTTCGTGGTTTCGTGGAAGGCTTAACATTTTGTTTATCCTCACGCTGAGCATTTACGTTTGCTGCTGAACCAAAATACTCGTCTTCCTGACTGGACTTTACTTGATTGTTATTATAATACTTGTTCGAGCCCCTTTGATCAAAGTTGTTAGCTTGATTGTTCTTACCATCATTTGATAACAGTTGATTTTGTTGTCTATTATTTTGGGGTTTGCTGTAATCGTCCTTGGCACGAGTTACAGAAGTCTCTTGATTGTATTGATTGTTTGTGTGCGTCACCTGACTTCCCGACCGAGTACTCTGTCGCTCATAAATTTGATTAGGATCGAAGGATGGAGTGGACTTGGTATTCTGACCATTAGGTAATTGATTCTGCGAAGCAGATTGACCGTAAGGATTCATTCTTCCATTCTGACGTCCATCGTAGTTCGAGTTTTGATAGAAACTGTTGCTATTATCTTCGTTATTGGTTCTATGGAACTCAGAGTTCATCTTCTTATGCTCGATGCGCTTACGCTCCTCTTCGGCAAGGAATTCGGCGCTCTGCTCGTAGAGCTCCGCTGACTTGCTGCAGTCCACCTTGAACCACCAGTCGCAAATCAATTGCGACTGTTGGAAGATGGTGCCGTTCGGGCAAAGGAAAGATATTTTTCGCCCATTATCACAAATGTGGAAAACCTAAAAATTAATTAAATAAATAAATAGTATAAATATATTAAGTGTGATTTGTGTAAATGTATTCAGAAAGATTATTATTATTTTTAAAGTAAAAGTAAAGAATTTTAAAGAATTGTACTGTTAATAGTACTTCGTGAGAGCAGAAATTTTGTAGATTATACCGTTACATTTTTTTTATTACACGTACTTGGCAATTTGTTTCCAGATCTGCATAATAACCACCCTTCTGACCGCGGCAACTGAACGAGGTAGCAGGAATCGTTGTCAATGCAGGATAGTCCACTCCTGGTTGACCCGTTATTTCTGAAAATTTTCAAAATGTTAGAGCATTCATGATAAATGAATCCATTTACATCCAAAAAAAAAAGAATATTTACTTGAAGCAAAATGTTAATGCGTGCAGTTGTATTATAAAAAACGAGTATATTTTAAAATAAATATGTATATCTATGTTTTCTACTCTATTATATAGTAAAATATTAGTACAAAAACTGTAACTAGAATGACATTAATGTTCGAAAAAAACCAAAATAAATGTTAAGTATAAGGTAGCATTAAGCCAATGAACAAGAATCTCAAAGCGTTACGAAATACTATAGGTTAGTAAGTGGATTAATTTTGTACCCGCTCCCTTAAGCCAGTTCCTCAGAAGTTTTGCATTTCCAAAGAAAACTAAGAAAAAAATGATACTTTATTAATTATATTAATCCTTTGCGATGTTCTGAAGATTAATAATTAAGCTTATAAAACCTTGTATTCCTAGGTACTCGCCATTCTTTTCGGGTGCAAGCCTTTTCACCAATTTACTTAAGGCATCAACGTCCTCCGCCGATGCTTCGGCACTGGCCATGTCCAACTCGGTGAGAAACTCCGGTATTCTCGCCCTCTCCTCATCGTTGGATGTCTGGAAATGATCAATAAAGTGTTAATATTGTACAGCTGGTAAAATTTGTGAAAATAAAAGATTTTCAATTAACATTTATTTATCTAACAGGCAGCCGCGGTAACAAGATTAATCAGAATAAATAAGCAGCGAGCAGCAACTGATTGAGATTATTTAACCCGATATATCAATGCTAATCTGATCGTGTTCAGCGATAGAAACATCTTTCCGAACAGCGCCGATAAAGGCCTTACACACCATTGTATAATACAACATAATCATCATCGTAATCCCAAGAAAAGAAACGTGAAAACCTCAGGAAAAAAGGAAGAGGCCTCTCTCTTACGCAACCCGAGCCCGAGTAAAAGCTCATGTCTCTCTCTCTCTCACTTTTCCTAATCTCAGCCCCGCAGGAAGCAGCGTCGGAAGACTCTCCCTCCCCTCGCCAGCCTCCTTTCCCTAATCTTACGTCCGCGGCCGTGCAGTCAGCTGCGCATACAATGTCACTTCTCGCGCCCGAGTTTCTCTCTCCCAACGACTCGCTCATTGTTATCTCCGCGCTTGGCTCTAAAACCCCCGGGCTAATGGAATCGCGCGTGAGAACCCGAGAGACAGAGAGATGCTTATCGTCGACGCAGCGCGCCTCGCGCGTAATACGCGCCGATGAGCGTTATTCGCGATAATTAAATGGGCGATAAAAAAAAAGAAGAGGAACGCCCGGCGCGCCTTTTTATCGCTTCGTTCGGCGCGCTTTTATTTCGGAGCGCGCGACCGGCTGGTGTGTCTGCGCGGAGCCGCGAGCGCGCGCCTGTCGAACGGCAACCTTTCACGCGCTGGATTACGGCTGACTGCGAGAGTGAAGGCTGAGGAATTGATAGGTCGCGTCGGAGGCTATGACTTTAAATGAGCTCTTTTTATGCACTGCCGCGTGTGCAAGGGGGACGCTTTATTCGAATTGTGTATTATGGATTTTCTTGATCGAATGGAGGAAGTAAAAGAGCATTTAATTGTAAATCGCAGCTGTAAACAATCTTTGCTGGACTGCAACTTCTATAAAAGGTATCGAACGAAATGTTTAAACATCTTAAATTACAGAAATATAGGTCTTTTAAAGGGTTGCAAAAAGATTGCAGCGATGAATTTCAAAATTTTTTTCCTCTCGATAATTACGCGAAAATTCGCGATATTTCAAAAGCCCCGAGTTTTCGCAACTAAAAGGGTTCTAATTCCGTTTAAAAACAAACTTTCACTTTCCGCGATTTAAAAGTATAAACTATTCGTGCAATTGTACCTTTTGCGTGCCTTTTTTACGCGCGCTTGCCAAAATCAGGTTTGAAACCCACTCCAAACTAGTTACGCGCGCAATTAAGAATATTTCTATCGAGCCGCTGATAGAGATACCGTTCCCCTAAACGAAGCAACGACCCGGAAAAAAAGTCCGCCTGCGAATGTCAAACAAAAAAAAACAAAATACCCGTATCAATCCAAGTGTCGAGCGAGCAGCTGGAAACGTCTCGCGGATAACCTTCGAACGGGCTAATTAGCTCCCCCCCTTGAGCTAATTAACGAGCTCGTCTATTTAGTCTTGAAACTTCTCCCTCGCGCTACCCGCACTTGCGTTGCAGCTCGTTGCTGTAATGCTGCTGAAGAGAAAGAGAGAGAGAAAGAGAGGAAAGAGAGACGGAGCGACGCTTGTTTCGGAAACTTTTAAGAAAGTCGTAAACTCGTATGTCTCTCGCGCTGTTGCGGATTTTATTTTGCCTGTAAGCGACTTTTTACGCGGTAGCTGGAAAAAGGACACCCCGTTCAACGACATTTAAGTCTTGTAATATGTACGCCGTAAAGTTTTAATGGCTCCCAAGCTTATAAAGCGATTGAATGTGCATTACCTCGGTGTTGTTTAAAACGAGCGTTTTATGCAGTTTAGTAGGAGGATTATTAAAAGACTTCAGTTTTAATATCTTTAATAATATTCGCTCACTTTACGAGCTTGTTCAATTTTTCTTTGAAAATTAAAATGGAAGCTTAGAATTTATTTTTATACCAAAATACAGGACACTTGCTTGCACTTATAAGAATACAGATTTTACAAGCACGAAGCTTCGCGTAGAATTTTTAGTCCAAAATTTACAAAAAGACAAAATTGTTGAATCTTTATTAAAAATTTTATTACTTAATTTTATTTTTTTATGGATTTTATAATGAAACCTCTTAAAACTTATTACGAAAGTAGATTACGATTTTGTGCAACATTGCAGAGAAAATGTAGTATACTATTTTAAAGATGAATTTATTTATTTAAAGGATAATGTCCGCGGGAGTATATGAAATCGAACCTGAAAGAAAAACGTTAAAAATCCTTTCCACGTATAAAGAGAGCAAAAAATTATGAATTTTAAAAGAAGCTTGATCGCTACACGTGAATCTATATCTATATGCATATCTGTATAAGTAGAAATATACTGAATATGATCAGCCGCATGATAATATACATAGATATACTACCTGCGTTACTTTGTGAATTTAGGTCATGTTTTTCTCAACCTTCCCTCCAGCTACAGTGATCACAGTTTTTTTAAATTCATAATTGTTTATGCTCTTTATAATGGAAAAGGTTTTAAATGTATTTCTGTCGGGTAAAATATATTCCATGGGTATATTTTAAAGATCCTTTCTTTCTAAAATTCCAGAATTTCTAATTATAATTATTATTTAGAATAAATAAACTACACTACTTGTTAAATATCATTATTATCTCCATAAAAACATTACACTAATGCGCGTACGTAGATAAAGCCAGATACAGCAAGACATTTATGTTTATCGGCCACTAACTCTGCCATTAATATCTATATAAAAAATCTTCCACAAATAAAACACTTCACCTCCAATAAACAATAGCCCCTCTAATTTAAACCCAAATAACCAAGAAATCTTCCGAATCCGAGACAAAAATCTGAAGCCCAGAAAAAAAAGCGTCAGCCAATACATATATTCCAGTAGGAGAGAAAGATCCATCCGTCTGTCGAAAGCGGATTGCGCAGAGATCGCCGAATGCAGAGCGAGTCAGCCTCTCGGAGAGTGCTCCAGTTCCGCGGCGACTCGGCGCGATAAGTCCAAGGTCTCGAAGGGAAAGGCCTATTTCGACGGCCGGCTCTCTCTCTCTCTCTCTCTCGCACGTGGCAGATGTTTCGCTCTCGGCTCCTCGATCTCTAATCTGCCTCCGCGTGCCGATCTGCGCGCGGGATTCGGGGATCGGTATTTTAATTGCCGCCGCTGCCTATACACACTGTCGCCAACTTGTAAATGCGGAGTTTTTTTTCTTTGCGGCCGGGGAACATTGTGTCCCGTGTGAAACTTTTGCGCGCGGCGTTAGGAATGAGATTTTTTTAGCCGAGGGGAGCTGAGTTTTCTTTTCGGTGGAGGAGGTTCGGGCTGCTTGTTCGGTTGGGAATTATGTTGTCGGTGGCATTGTAGTGGCTGATGAGAATTTTAGCAGGCTTACTGGCGGAAGAGAGAAGTCGTGCCGTGTGGTTAGAAAAATTTGATTTTGTTACATCGTGTTCGTATGGTAGAAAGAATTTAAACGTTTAATTTGGAAGTATGAAGAGTGCAGTGAAATTTTAAAAGTTAAACTGTTACATAGAGATAAAAAAAGTATAGAGAAATAGAAAATTAAATTATGAAACAAAATATTAATATGGAACCCAGCTAATGATAATTGTTCTACATTTTCTTGAATATTCCTGAATTAGAATACGAGAAATTCGCAAAATTTTTATGCAAATTCATTTAATATTTTCCATCAAATGAAAACAACTCTTGAATTTTTAATGAACTTTTTCAGCTTTTTATATTATTCAATGCAGAGTGAAACTGAGAGATGGTTCAAACCTATTTCGACTCAAAATAAACTAAAGAAAAAGGAAGCAGTAATGAATGAACTCGGTCGAATAAATCAGAGCATCAATGCAAATTATTCTCTACTGAAACGATGGAAATAGAAAAGGAAATGTCGATAAAAAAATTTCAGTTGTCGTAGAACTACGAGACCATAAAACATACAGATTATCTACGAGTAGTATTGATTCGTTGAGATGAAGATTGAAATCTCCAAAGGCCAAAAGTCTCAACAACATAATAAAACCGCTGCCAATTCATTGGCAGTTAGCTTCCTCCTAACTAATTTATTGTTCCATTAATTATCTCGTTTGTCTTATTATTTTATTTTTATATGCTCATTTTAGAATTTAATGAAAAGTTAACAAAATTTAAATATAAATTTTGTTATTGGAATATTTAAAGTCCTAAAACACAGAATTTTTGAAACTCTATGTACAAAGCTTGATTTCGCGCAAGCTTGAATAAAAATGCATGCGCTAAATTAAGTCATATAAAAATATTAGTCAAAGAAAAAAAATTCTTTTTATTTTATTTGAACCATATTGCTAAAACTAATGTAAAAATCATAATAAAATAATAATAATCTGCTCAAAAATCATTTATTCTTGTTCCTGATACCTTAAAATATAATTATAACCGATTTTTCGAACAACTCCAAAAATTACTATCATAATACTTCCTCTAGCAGGAAGCAAATATAAATTTGGATTAATTATAAAAGTTTTATTCATTTCGGCTAACCAAAAAAATAAGTCATACCAAGTGTTTCAACCAGTTTTTCTTCCAGCTCTTCAACTTCATCCAACCCGTTTTCCTCAAAATTAACAAAATCTTAAGCCATAAACAATTAAAGCCAGCTTTATTAGCAGCGCCAAAAGTTGAAGCACTTCCCCGAGAAAATAAACTTGGAGCAGAAATAAATTGTAGGGTAGCTCTCCCCGAGCGTACAGTTCGTGCGAAAACCGAGCAATGCAGCCCGGGCTGAATTATCGGTTGCGAGCACCTTCGCAGGAAGTTTAATGAAAACTTGGCTCGCGCGCGGCGGCGGCGCGGCGCGCGGGCTTCCTTCGATTCTTCGCGACAGCGGGGCGAATGTTTCCGCAAAGCAATTAAGAAGTTTCAACCTTCCCCTCCTCCCGGCTCCCGGCTACCTCCGACGGCTTGTTTATCGAGTTATCGGTTCGCGCGCAATTTTACGCATCTTGATTAGCTTTTCAATTTTATAGTGAAAGGTGGAGAGCGCGACCTGACGTTAATAAAGCTGCTTCTTTTTTTCAACTTTCGAGAAGATTTTTTTTTTGTGCTGTTGAGATGCGAGGGCTCTCTGCTTTCTTGATAAGTTGTCGAGTTTTTTTTCTTAATTAGCCATCTTAAAGTATCGTGATGATTTAATTGATGGAGAATACTGAAATTGTTGAGGTAACTAAAATTAATGAATTTTAGGCACGTTTTTAAAATCTGACCAAGATAAAAATTTACGGCTCAGTATTTGACTGAAAGATATTCTGTAAGAGAAGTGCAAGATCTTCACATTGTTTGTATCAACCATTGTATTTTTTATTAAACTTTCACGTTAAACCATAAATTATGAAATATTTTATTATATGGTATAACACCTTCTTTTTATCATTCTACTAAAAATAAGTTTTAAAAGTTACTCAAAACCTAAGAAAAAATTAACTAGTTTTGTATCGCAAAATCATTCTATTGTTTAGCCGGCAAAATTAAAACGACTAATCTGTACCAGCAACCTGATCAGATAAACGCCGCACTAAAATCACTTTAAACTTTTAGCACACTTATTTTTAGAACGATGCCTTTCGAATTTTTATCGGGCTGTATAATTAAATAGAGATTGTTTTACCCGTTTTATTGTTTCTCATTTTCATGCGACTAATGGCTTATCCTTATATAATACATGATTAATACTACTAAATATATTTATTGTCGTTTCAAAACTTTAATTACACCTTTCGGCGTAAAGAAATGGATATAATGCATTAGTCTTAATTGTTTTTAATTAGACGGAAATCTTCGATCTGATTTCATTAGGGAATTATATAATTCGCTCTCGGGGGATAAACGTAATTAGTTTAGACTAAAACGTAATTGTCGAACGAAGGAAATTATGCTTTCTAGTTCGGAGCGACTTTTGGGATCGAAAAATATACTCGAAACGCACGTCAACGGCGCTTGAAAATGCAAGACGGGAAACGCATGCACAAGGAAACTACAAGAATCAAAGTTTGATTAAATTGCTCGAGGAAGCTCCAGCATGATGTTTGGAACGCGAGCGAATCTCGCCGCATAATAAGAAACTCGTCTAGTTCAGTTCCGAATCCGCGTTGGAATCTCAATTGCGTGCGCATAACTGCCCCGTGAAATTTCTCTATTAAAATTTACTTTGAAGAAAACTTTTTGCTTCCGCGATACGAACATTTTTTTAAAAAAAAGTGGGAAACCCAATATAAACCTCGTACGATCAACGTCTGATTAAACAAACGGAGCAAATAATCCCGAAATAAAGAAAAAAATCGCAAGTTATCGCGGCCGAATCGAAGCGAAGAACGGAAAAAGAAAAGCGTCGGAAAAGAATGAATAAATCAAGGAGGCCCAAACCAGAAAAGCCGAAACAATCGCGGCCTCTCCTCGAGTAATATTCTTACAACAGCCGCTTAAGCAGTAGCAGAAAAGAAAGAAGATAAAAAGCGCCTCCTCGCGCGGAAAGCAGGCGGGAGGGTAAAGAAAAAAACGGAAGGTCCGCGTAATACACATGTTAGATAATTTAATCTCGCTCCAGCCATCGCGCATAGAAGCCCCGCAAGGAGGACGATATATATTCTCGCAACCGGCGGCGGCGGCGGCAGAGCGGCCAGCTGCCGTGAAATATGAGTTAAACGATCGTTAAATCGATGCGGTCACGGCTTGCTGCCGGTCTTGCGAGGGCCGCAGGAAAAAAGGGGAGCACGAGCCGCCGCCGCCGCCGTTATCGGCTCCCGCGGATCTTTAGAGACTTATCCTCCTCCTTTTGCGTGTGTGGGGCCCAGCTCGGACGCGCCGCGGTGCCTTGCTTTTACCGCGCGAGAGAGAAGGAGCGGTAATGAGAGGTGTGAGCGAGCTCGAGCGCTACTCCTGGACCGGAATTGCGGATAAACCGTGGCGCGCAAACGAGTTGCACCATTGCGCAAGGCGACGTTGGATAACGTCCGTCCCTCGTTATTATCCCCGGCTTTTCGGTGGATCGGTGGATTGACTGCTTCGTTGGGAAAGCCGAGATGCGGCGGGTGTCAATTTTGCGCGATTGTATATTTTTGCTGCAGCGTGCTGGGCGGGAACTTTCGTCGAATGGATTGATTTTAATGAAATTTTAATACGCTGAGTTCGACGAAGCCGATGGAGCACGAAGAATAAGACTTTTAATATAGCATCGAGTGCAGTAAGAAATACGCTATCCGCTTCGCGAACGTCCGTTTACTTTCTTTTTAATTCAACTTTTTTCGCATTGTCTGATTTCTACCCTAATTGCTAGGGTTTTTATTTGTTGCAATACTTATAAACTCCGTGCTTGTAAATAAGCCGTAATATCATAAAATTACTTTCTCGGAAATCTCTTTTAATGCAAATTCACTGTGAATCCGAGCTTCCACCAGACAAACATCTTTAAAATCTTGATTCCAGCTAAACCGTGAGATTCAGCTGCGTCGGCGTTCGTGCACTGTTGTTCGTGGCGAAATTCATTATGATTTTATTACGTGCCGGTTTAAAATGCAGATTCTACGGTAAAAACATTATTTCAGATTGAAATGTATATGATTTCCTGCTTCCTAATTTGGCAAGGCTCGAAAAACGGAGTAAATTACGGCGCTTCGTCTTTTCTCAAAATTCCACTTTAAATGAATATTTTTATCCACTATAGAAATCAATCAAATAAAACTTTACAGAAACTCGTCTCCGCCCCATTAATTTCCTACGACCCTCCCAATTTCCCCCAAATTAGAGTCGTCAGTAAACGAAAAGGTCTCAAAACCAACCAGCAGCCCGCCGTCCGTCGGAAGCGCCTCATTTCAATATATATACATACGCTCCTCGAGCGCTTTCCTTACTCCTCGTAAACATCGGGTCGAGCGTCGAAAAACAATGCCGTAATATACGGCGTCGCGCGCGCATAAAACGCGAGGATAAAGAAAGGTAGCGGCTCGCCTCGGAGGGGGGGGGAGGGGAGTAATAGGAGAAAGGTTTGGCACGTAACCACCGAGGATGAGCCAACGGGTTCGCTCGTACCCACGCCTCTTTAATGAGCCGGTGAAAAATATAGGAAGCAGCTTTAACGGCCTCGGAGGCTCTCTTCCGCGAGAGAGAGAGAGAAGCTCTCCGCCGTGGTTCCCGAATTTAATTGGCGCGCGAGGCAATCAGCCGCGGCTTCCTTGCCCCTGACCATGTAATTTTTTCCTCGGCGAACGCGGCCGGGGCCCCGAGCTTCTTGTTTAAGGGGGTATGATACCGAAAAAATTGAAAAAATGGAAATTTCTTTTATTACGTATTTTGATTGTATATGTTATAA
>JAWWEO010000021.1:12566109-12600568 GCA_035582975.1 Ormyrus labotus | reverse complement strand
TATATATATATCCAGTGGTGCACAAAGTTTTCTTATGCGCTTTCATCGAGTGGACGGCTGATAAAAGGGCGCCTCTTTAATTGAATCGGGAGAGATGCACTTATATATTGGCGGGGATAAATCCGCGTTGCCCCGGTAACGGCTTTGAGAATTAGCGAGCTTTCACTGTTTTTCAATTGAAGCGTACCACTATTTGGAAGCTGGCTGGGAAGTTAAATTAATGTAAATGCCCGGCTGCTCGTTAGTTTAGTTAAAATTGAAGAAGTAAATTTTAAGCCGCGGTGCATTTTGCGAGATAATTTATTTTAATTGACAATTAGGTAATATTATTTTCTGGATTTTAGAGGACGCTTATTATCGCGCAAAGACATTTATTAGGTTTTATTAAGATTATCGTTAAAATTTTTTAATGGAAAAGTTAATTTTCACCAGACGAAAATGGATAATGATAAAAGTTTATTTATCATGTGCATAAATTCGTTTTATTAGCTATTGATTTCGCGTAAAACATGAATTTTAATGAAAAAGTATATGGATTAAAGGTAATAAATGGTTTACGATTTACAAAGATCTTGCATTCTCCGCTCATTTTATCAACAAGCCCGCTTATTTATTTTAATAGTCCGCACAATAAAATTAGCATCGTAATATTCCCAATTTTATTTTACTGCCTTCCATAAACAATTGTAACTTATTCAATTTCGATGCAAAATTACAAATATTAAAATTACTTTTCAACGCAGCATCCTTCAGACAACAATTTATAATACGTATTAAGTAACGCGCAAAACCTGCAAAAGCTTACTTTCATAACGTCAATTAAGCCGGCAATCCTTTTAATTACTTGACAATGACTCGACCTAAGAAACTATTCCTTCTCCCATTAAAAAAAAAACCAGCGACGATCATCGCGTGTCACACTTCCGAACAAGATAGAATTACCTCATTATCCCTCCAGATCTCCCCGTAAAAAAAGCACCGCAGCTTTTGCCCCGGCAAGAAAAGCCGCCTTGCCTATATAATATATAAATCTCCAAGAGTCAGCCGGCGTTCAATTGAACATCTCGCGACAGACGCGCGCTCCTCTGTTAACGACTCGCAAAAAGAGGGGGGAGGGGGGTGACCATCGCGGCGCGCAGGATTTATTTGACGTTCATCGATACGAGAGTTACCCGATGCACAATCGCATGTAGGTACAACGTGTACTCGCCGCGCGAGAAGAAAAAGTGAATATGTATATTGCGCTCGTCCTTGGGCTCGGCGGTATGGCGCACCGTGCGCGCGGCTACTACCTTTTTCTCAATGGTCTCGAAATGGGAATGAAGAGGAGAGAAGAGGGAGGAGGAGAAGGAGAAAAAAAAACAAAAGACCGATTGTTTCCGCCCGGCCGCTTATTAAAGGTAGAGAACTCGAAAGGATCGATCGAGCGATACGTGTATATACTCGGAGACGAGGCGCCGATCGTGAATGGAAAATTCATAAAGAACAGTCGGGGGAATTGTTATTATTCCCTCCTTTTTTTCGAGCCTCTCTCTTCTCTCTCTCGTTTCGCGAAGAGCGCGTTTATCAATCGAGTAAATACTCGGGGAACATTTTAATGGCGCGCGCAGCAAAAAAAAAAGTCGAGTTTCTTATTCGATTGGGTTCGTTTTGGAAAAAAAAAGGTTGCTCTCCGTTATAGATTATTATTTGTGTAAAGGGGAACGTAATTTTAATATAACCTACGGATATTTTGATAAACCGCAAGTGTAATTGTTTCGACTTGCAGATATACGCCGACTGAAGCGATAACGCGAGAATTCAAACGTAAACGTTGATTACGTTATTAATTTATTGCGGACGCTCAACCCGAACCGGCGAATAACAACTCATTTATTGTGGAAACTATCTTGCATCGCCGCGTATACAACTTTATAGAAAGTTTCTACGTCTTGGTTGCCTTCGTCGATAACGTAATCGGACGGAACGTATCTTTTAACCCAATGAATGTTATCTTCCGCTTCTCCGAGAGGAACAAAAACTTGGCGTGTCTTTAGAGAAATTGGAGCATCGATATATGTAATTTAAAAAGCGCCTCATTATGCGAGCTTGTGAAACGCAAAAAAGTCAAAGTGCACATAATGCAGAAAAATTCGTTGCGGTGGAAAAAATTGCAAAATTTCACGTAAATTATTGCTTCTCACTGAAATATTCGTAAAATATGACTTTTTACATAACCTCTGAAAGGAACAAGGGTTTTTCTATCTAGATAAAAAAGGTATCTGCTTATTATTAGTTTCACAACTTAGGAACGACGCTGTGTTTCCAGATGCATTTGCGCGCCGTTTTACATCTTGATAATTTTGAACCGCACTTCGGAGAAAAACATAAACAACCCCATTGAATTTTAAATAAAAGAACGGCCGAGTCAATTATACGATGCAGTTCGAAGTTGAAGTTGAATTATAGATAAATTTTTGAATATTACGGAAGACAATGAGAATCGTTAGAAACTTGGAGCTTAAAAGTGCGTTATGACGGAAGGGCCGAAAGATTTACGAAGCCGAAGGATTATCGAGCTTTGCTAAGCGGCGATTTTCAATGGAAAACGACGAGATTAACGAGTCGTTAACGTCCAGGAAGATATTGGAATAACGTAATATTTACGGCAGAATCTTCACGAAAAAGTTGTTCAATTTATGTAACATTACGTAAGCTCAAAATGGAAAATAATGCACAATGAGTTAAATTTTTCTCGTAAAATAAACGTTTAACCAGCGCATTTTGTATTTATATTCATTCGCAAAACCGTAGTAGAATATCCCGTTCAACTGACGTTAAACTCAGTCCGAAACTTTTTTTATCATCGTGCAATCAAGTAAATTGCCAAATAACTAAATTTCAAAGTTCCCTGTAATGAAAATCCACGGAATTAAAAAGCTTTATCTTATCCCGCCACGGGACCTGCAATTAGCCGGATTAAAAAAAATGGCGCCACTTAAACTTGTAACTTAATTTTCACGGCGCAACGGGCAATTAGCAAACTGAAAAAGAAAACGGGGCTCGCGCGCGCGCGCCTAAAAGTTGCAATTTCATTTCGACAAATGAACAAGCAATTACCCTGTAACAAGCAATTACCCTGTTTTTTAATTCGCTCCCGGGGGTGCTAAAAAAAAAAAAAAAAGAGGCAGGAGAAACAAGACGAGGATACGAAGAACTGCGAATAAGACGGGGGAGGAGGGGGATAAGAGAAGCGATTAAAGCCGCGCCGAGGAGCCAATTACAAAAAAGCAGCGGCATTTTTAGTAGGTACGAGGCCATTACTCCCTCGCAAACAATCAGCCGCGAACAAAAAGTTCGAAGACAAACTTGCGCCGGCCGGTAATCTGCGAAAACGCTCGAGAATACTTACCCGGAATCTCGAGGAAGATGGAACGTACTTCGCTCCGGGGCCGGTAATCGCGGCCATTCGAATTCGAAGCCTAATTGAATGATCGGAGCAGCCATTAGCGTTTACAAGCTCTCGGTGTGTATGTTTTAAAGGAGGCTGGAAGTACTGGAATTAAAGTTCACTTTGGGAAGATTACGAATATAATGGTTTTATAAATGAGGAGTCTTCAAGAACGGGCAGGAAATACAGATTTGATTCGAATTAACTTTCTTTGGAACTTGAAAAAATTCTATGTTTAGTAGAGGTTCTAGTGTAAGTAATAATAATTTTATGTGAACGAATATCTGTAAGCATTTTAAAACGTTTCTTTTTCGACATTTTTTCAGTGCACTAATTATTTTAACAAAATATACTTTTTAATTAAGCGATAAAAATAATTGCAACTCAAATGTTTTATTCAAAAAAGCATAAATATATAATAAATTATAAGGCTCGTAAATTGTGTACACGTCGATAAAACATTTATTCAAACTTGAACGTCATTCGAATAATTCATTATCCTTTACTTTCTCACCAAATACCATTAAAAATTCCAAAAATCCTCTTTCAGTTCACCCCAAATTTACTCTAATTTACTCGCTCCTATGCGAAAACGATAATCGACACCATAAATCACCCATCTTCAAAAACCGCACTCTAACCAGAACAGTCGACCTTGTGCCACATCTTCCTTCTCCGCGAAACAATCGTAATTTAGCAAGAAGCGGCTCCGCTCGCTTAAAAAATCTCCGCGGCCCGCGTTGATCCCCGCGAATTTTTCGCTCCCCAAAGCCCGCGCCTTCGGCAACGTATATACGTTTGCGAGCGCTTGCGCAGCGAAATAAATTCGAGGCAGGTGGGAGGAGATCGAGCAGGCACAGCTACAGGGAAGACAACAACAAAGGCTCTCCTTCTCGGCACAGCCCGCCTTTCCCAATTTTCATGCAATTCCGCGGGGCCCGGTCGCTCATTATCGCGGTCTTGATCGTCACGGCAGACGGAGCGCCCCGAAAAAAAAAAAAAAGTAGCCCGGCGAAATTTCCGGCCGCCGCCGCCGTCTGCTTACTTACACGCGCTTCTCCGAGCAGCGCGCCTACGTAACGGTGTAACCTTGAAATTGACAATTAATCATTCGAGCCTCCGCAACGTTAGCCGCGCCCGACAATGGCCCCCTCCGCCTTCATTGGCCAATCGGCCGCTCGAAAAAGAATTCGGTCCTCATGCATAGCCAAGTGGCCTGTGGATTATTGCAGCTGCGAGCCCTGGACCTATATTATATGTGTGTGTATGAGCGATTTTCCGGGCTTCGAGTTCGAGAGCGAAAATATTGCGGACTCGCCGAGTCGACCGCGGAGGACCTCAAGCGTGTTTTATTGTTTCTTCAGGGGCCCCCACCCCCCTCGAGTTGCGGGAGTGTGTATATTCTGGGAAACGCTCTTCATCCGCTCGGCGATGTTAATTGAATAACTAGCAGCCCGTTTGTACACTGTAAATTTGGGTCGAGTTATTTTATAATTGGCGGGATATGTGGAGTTTTTTTTTTTTTTTAATTGGATTCTTCTGAATCGGAAAGGTGCATCGATATTGTTATTGAGACTAATACTTACATAGCAGAAGAAAGAACTTGAAAATCATCGTCGCTATCGGGACGCCAGCGCGAAGCCTGGAAATAAAAAAAATCGTTTATTTCATTTCGTACATATTATGCCGATTATATAGCGACATTATGAAATGCTTATTCAATTAAAATACGTATGCATATCGTAACTTTCACAAATGTTATCGTTCGGAGGCAGAATAATAGATAAAGGCACTGAGATAATATTCTCCCGAGTTCCGTGAGCTCGGTTAGAATCAACAACACCTTACAGTCGAAGCGATTCCTCGACGCGGATTACGTAATCGCCGATCTAGTTTTAGCGACATATTTTTATTGGCCCTCGATTTCATAAGTGCATTAGCATAGGTAAAATCACTTTTTGGTACGTCCACCCGAATCTAATCCTCTTGCGGAAACGGTGAACGAATTTTGAGGTTGTGAAAAGTCGGATGAAAAGTGTATTAATTAGTGTTTTGATATGACGTCAGGCCTAAATCAATAGTTGATTTGTAGTAGATAAATCAATTTAATACAATTCATTGAGACATTTATAAATAATAAAAGGTTAAAATACTGTATTTATCTTCATATTATAATAATTTATCAAAACGACCTTTCAACACGATTTCAGATTGATTCATCAACGAGTTCTATCATTAAAATAATAATAATATATCAACGAAACGCCAAAAAATCAAAGACAAATTTCGAAAGCTCCGAAAGCTCCATCGATAAATCAAAAATCCTTCAGACCGCGGAACGAATCCGCGCGCGCGCGCTCGAAAAATATCTCGCCGAGTGGCTTTCCTCGTTGACACTTTTAATATCGATATATCACCATGCGGCGGTCTATATAAGAATCATACGCGATGCGTTTTCCGTAATAAATCAAGGGAAGAAGCGCCTCGGCGTTCTCACGCTTTTACCGCGCGGAATCGTTAAGACAGTCGTTGAAAAAAGGAAAAAAAAACGAACTCTCTCAGCCGCGAGGAAAAGAACAAGGAAAATATTACGCGGCGGCCGTATAATATCCGAGTCGGTGGCACTTTGCTTTGGCTTTTATTCTCGTGGAAAAATGGAGTACTCGGTTAGCCGTAATCGTAAGTATGGGCGTTACGTGGGCTGGGTGATTATTTGTTTTGGTGAATATAAGGTGCTGTCTTGCTTCGCTGGCGAATATATTCGATTTTTATTTGAAAATTGAATTTTCCGCTCGTGGAAAATATTAGCGATAATTGCTCAAAGTTGAATATTGGTAAAATGCCATTTTCGTATTATTTTAATTAATTTCGTGTCCTTGATTGCAATCAGCGATACAAATTGATAGATTAATTAATTGCAATTATTGCAATAATAAGGGCTTTGAAAATTATGATTATTTAAAATTTAAAATTGTTATAAAATTCTGAATACTGTTCTTGGAGCCAATAAAAAGAGGGAAATATTTGTCTGTAGCAAGAGAAAAAAAAAGGCCATTCAATTCTGAAGCCTGGGCTTCGAGGCCAACCAATTACTTACAATTTGTAAATATTCATTCCATTTGTTCTATGCCTTTTCCCATGCTTTATCTCTACTTATGATCACTGCATCATCAGCATACGAGGAAATAGAATCATCATTCAGTATACCGAGGAAATATACCAGTAGTTACAGTCCAGGCCACTACAGACATTTACTACTTTTACCATTATTACATCAAAATAAATCATTCAGCATGTAACTCAAAAGCGAAATCAATGACTGCCATTATAAAAACTGTTTCTCTTCCATTTATTAAATTAAATCCAGTTTCGTCGCCAAACCACCCGAACGTATTAAAAATAAAGAAACGTCGCCGACAAAATTAAAACGACAAATACCCAGCAAAAAAATCACGGCAATAACCCGGCATTACGAAACTGATACCGAAACGAAATTGAACTCGGCGAGAGAAAGCAAAAAAAAAAAAAGATTGCCGAAACCCGGGATTGAACCGGGGACATTTAGATCTTCAGTCTAACGCTCTCCCAACTGAGCTATTTCGGCGCCGTCTACATCTGGCTACTGGCCTCATATGGCCGTGACTCCCCACTCAAACCCCCCCTCCCCCTCTACCTATCTTCATACAACCTTCGTACTCCGGGTTATTCCCCAGGCTAATCCCTTGGAATATGTGTCGCGTCTCCCTGAAGCTGTTATACGCGTGATCCCTTGTCGAATAATGCATGTAAGTGCGCACTTTCGCCTTTATTTCTTTCGCTATTGCAGTTTTGAGTGCGAACCACTTCGGAGATATGGTGTCTATATTTTAGAGTTTTGTGAAATATATTCGTTGCGCGATTTTAGCATATGCAGAATTTTTTTTTAGGCCAAAATTTTAACTAAAATGTGATTAACAATTGATTTGATTAATTCATGAAATTAAATATTTCGCTTTATTATAAAATTACTTACGGTTTTTACGAAAATTTTTCGTTTCTTAACTTAAAATGATTTCAAAGTATCTCCTTTGAACACAAATTAAACAGAGCATTCATCAGCTCAAATTCATTTTTCATAAGCGCAAATTCTAATTTATTTAAATTTCTAGATTGCGCGCCGGAATGCCTCAAATTTGAAAAATTTCCCTTTACAAACTATGCAAACGATACGGCAACGTTTCCCGTAACACCAGTCCATTTAACGATATTTCTTACTTTCCTCCGTTTCGCCTCCTCAGCCTGTGACGTATTAAAACGACACGTTACCTTATCAATCCCACCGCGATTGTGTGCAAATTAGTTCATTTTTACCAGCCAGACTCTACTAAAGCTCCCCGCTTCCTCCAAATAAGCCCGTTAGAACATTATTGCAAACCAGGCAATTTCGTCCAATCCAAAACCAGCAGCGAGCCTCGACGACACTCGAGCCCTTCGAAACCTAATCTTCTTAGCGTCCCCCTCCCGGCGCCGATGGTTCCGCGGCTGAATAACCGATCCGGGCTCCCGAGGCGGCGGGTGCATCGAGCCCGCACGAAGCGGCGGTACGTAAAATCGAAGAGGCCCTCTAATGTTTTAATATTTCACGGAAGAGGAGAGTATACGGCGCAGCCGGCGCCACCGGCGCCGCTGATTGAATTGCAGATTGCGCGCGGCGCGCCCCGTCGGTCCGGTGCGCCCGAGCGCTATTGTATGCTTTATGTACAAGACGCGCGACGAGGCTCCTTAGAAATATGGGCCCCCTGTACGTGCCTCCCGGACACAAGCTTCTTCTTACCGCTGTTTTACGAGCCCGGGACACGTGTATATATAGTCCTGCGACGGCTGGGAGCTTTTAATGGGGTATGCAGGTACGTTCTTGGCGGGGAGGAATATTTTTTCCTCGCTTCTGCGCGGGGTAATGGGGTAACGGGCTGCATTAATTTCGGGGTCTTTTTGGGATTATTATAGGCTGCTTTGAGAGCTCGGTATGGAATCTATTAATGACGCTTTTAAGTGTAGCGCGGATAACAGGAGAGTATGGGGAAATGTGACATTTTAGCAAAGCGAGACAAAGAGGGGCGGTTAAAAAAATTAATTAGCGGAAGGTGAACGTGTACGTAGACCGAAATTAAATCAAAATAATATTCTGTCTTTTAACATTTATTTTACATTTATTTATTTATTTATTTATTTATTTATTTTTTTTTTTTTTTTGATTGAGCAATTCGTTTTTATATATACCGAGGCAATGATTAATTAATTTATTTTATTTTGAGCTCGATAGCTTTTAATACCGGCGTTAAGTTAATGTTACAGTCACGACAGTACATACACATGTCAGCAAGTACCGAGAGGAATGTTCCCATGATTGATGTTCGACTAGCCCTTTAAGAAACCGAGAGGCAGTCGATTATGCATTGAAAAATAATTTATTCAACTTGCACTGTCAATTTAAACGGCGGTGTATCTGCAGTTTTTCTCGTGACTTTCATTAAACGTTTGTAAAAAAATAATGAGTCATTTTCTTTTCTGCATTGAGAGACTTTAATGAGTCTCATTTGAATAAATATGTGTGTTTAATTTGAATGTCTTTTACTCTGCATTGGCACTAGACAAATAAAAATTTAATCGTATTGCTAAAGTAAATTATTCGCGTCTGAAGAGCATTTGTTGGAAAATTTTAGTTTAAATTAGAGAAAACAATATTAATTTTGTATTTGAACTAGACTATCGTATTACAAATTATAATTAGGTATTAAATTACTAATACAGTTCAACGGCTTGACAAATACAGATCGGTATATCTATTTGATCAATAAACCAATAATCGATAGTTTTGTAAATAATATCATAATTCAATTAATATTTGTACGCTTAATAATATATAATTATAATAACAATCCTCTCAACCCGAATTCATATCGCCGCGGGTCATCACATTACAGTCGTTACACTGCTAATAAAGACCTTGCAACTTCTTTAAAGCAATCATCATTATTTCTTTATCATCCCATCAAAGCAAGCACACTTTACTCTTCTTTCGCCACTATCACGGAAGATCAAAGAAAAAGAGCAAAGCTATTCTTTGGAAAATTTTCGTAAGTTCAACATTTGTAAAGCAAACTTGGGCCCCCGAAATCCCCTTTAATGTGTCATTGCGCAAATTGATAATGGACTTTCATTGAATAATAACCGAGTTCTTGAACCGCGTAATGAAAGCGAAGTTGCGCAGTTTCACTCGTTCGAATCCTCTTAATCCAAGGTGTACGACAACAGAGTCTTCGGCCGATAAGAGAAAGTTCTTCCTCCGGCCATTACGGTGATTGACACATCATTGCTCGGAAACCCGTTTATTGAACTTTTTACCCATGCTTCGCGGGGATTTAAATTTTTCTATATACGTTTCTGCTGGTTTTATTGGGGGATAAAACTATACTGGTAATGGCGGTATTGTTAATTAACGGGAATCGGAGGTGAGTTTTTTTTTGCATCGACTTGAATAAAAGAAGCTGCGGTCAGGGTATTGATCAGCTTTCGAACTGTAAAAATTTGAAGAGGCTTTATGCGCTATGAAATTACTTCGGAAATGGATTGCAATTAAGGGAAAAAATTGAATAGACTGACAGCATGAAAAGGTATTCTTCGGTGCGAAGAAGGAAATTTTTTGTGATTTAAATTTATAATTTTCATTTAGAATTTCGTTGATGAAATTCCGATTTATTTCATAAATGTTAAATGGTATTGTAAAAATTAAAAAGAATCTTTTTTTAATGAGGATGTTTTCTACCGTTTCTTTACATGAAAAACGATATTAAAAAGTACAATAATACATTTTGCATTTCATTTCTGATTTATAAATGCATTAAAAAATTTACATTTTACTGTGTCTCTCATGTCTTACTTCGTGGCGGTCCATTAAAGCACGATCTTTTAACCATTACATTATCAAACTGTAATTACTGACCCAAAAAGAAACTTTCAAACACGAGTAAGACATGCAATAAGAATTGTTTTTCAAGATTCAAAGAGTATTATCGTGACAGTACAGGTTTACCAATATTTTAAAGCACACTGATTTTATAATGCTTAAAAAAAATTGAAATTTGGACAAATACTTTTCTAAACTTACAAACTATCGAATATTTTTACTTTTCTATGTAGATACGAGAACTAAACATAACATTAAATTTCATCGTAGAATTTACAAAACTATGTTCAAAACCTTCGCGACCTTTGCCTACCACGTAAATGAATAAATTCAACCTCCCTTTAACAACATCACCACCGTCCATCCAAAAAAAAAAAACCACATTCCATCCCAAAAGTCCCGAATCACATCCCAAGTCACAACGAGCCCTCGTCGCATCGCTTCCGCCGACGATCGCCTCTGCAACGGCCTGCCGCGGGAAATCCTCTCTCGACTCGAGGATGACGAACGGCTACGGCGGCGAACCTGCCTCTCGCGCGTAATCGCGGGTGAAAGTGCGTGGCGTCCGACTGGATTCATAATGCGGAGAGGGCCCCTCTCTCCTTTCCGGGGAAGGCTCTCTCGCGTTAATGCGCCCAATAAATCAGCCGCGCGGCTCCTCTTCCCGCCGTGTGTGTGTGTGTGTTGTGTGGGTGTCGGTTTCGTTAGGCGTAGATATTAATTACGGCCGACGAGCGTTTGACGAAAATAAACGGCGGGGATGTGAAAGTTTTGACGACGCTGACTGATCGGGGGGGGAGGACCTCGGCCCGGCCGAGGTGCTTACAGGCGTGATTTGTTGCCGAGGATGTTAGCATGGGATCGCTGACGTTTAGGAAGCATTGTTTAGACTGGTAATGTCGGAATGTATCAGGCGTTTATTAATAAGCTGCTTTTTTTTCGGATAAGAGGATGATTTATAGTATGGAGATGGGCAGTTTTTATTGGTACTTAGTATCCTGGTACTTTACTTAGTTTCTAAAAAACTTCATTAACTTTCTATCGCGAGGAAAATAAGTATTTTGTCGGATTTTTAAGGCAACGTCAATGTTTGGTTATAATTTTGTTTTTAATTAAAATCGTGGTCTTCGGAATTTAAGAAAACAGTACTTGCATCCATTAATTAGTATAATGTTGATAGTTTTGATGAAATAGTACTATTCATTGTGGTTATTAGTTGGAAGTTGTGAAAGTTTTGTTGTGCAGCTTGTTTTGATGACAGAGAATAATTCTCTTCAAATTATAGTTTACTATTTAGTTATGATTATACATTTTTTAATGATTAAATTATTAAAATTATCTTTTTTTAAGTAAATAAAATCCTAAGCATTAAATTACTTTATTATTAAGCTGTACAATTACTAAACATTATGAATTTACTGTACAACTCTAAAAATTAACTTTAAGTAATTTCGAATATAATAATGAACGAAGTAATTTATAAATCATAAATTATTTCATGTACGAAATAACTTAAAAAATGAATGATAACTTTATTTTTTCAATAAAATATTGTACATATAAATTTTTATAAAATACAACGCAATTTTCATTCGTTTGATAACATTGTCTTAAAACTAAAAGCTTAATTAATAAATAAATAATGCTTTATTGCTCATTAATTATTATTTAGACTTTAAATTGAAAAAGTTTTATTATAGCTGTTTGTTATATTATAAAAGCAATGAAAATGTGAAAGTTTGCGGAACGTTGACGACGGCTAATAATTACGAGAAAATTGTACAGTTTACCGCTCATGTTTGTTGTGCCAACTTTTTAGAGTGTTCACATATATTTTATACTATAATTATTTAATTATTTACATTACAAGGATGTGAATAGAATATATTTCAATAACCGACTTTTTTCTTCTTTTATCACAAGAATAAGATATTCATATATTAAATGCAATCTTTCAGACAGAAAGAATGAGCTTCTTATGTACATTTTCGCACAAATTAGAAGCTTCATGCATATATTTAAAGACCATTAGCCAATCGGCATAACAAAGTAAAAATTGAACTTTCTCTCTTTGATTGTGTCTTCAAAATTTCCTCCTAATTTATTCATGAATCTTATTTAACTCCTATCATTCAAATACATCTTGTCGTTCGAAAAGACGAAGTGGGTCTTAAATCTCGTTTTATTCGGCGATTCAAAGGAAATTTGCTTTACGATCTTTTAAGGATTTTGTCAGATTTTCATGCGCAAAACGCTTTTACTGTAAAGAGTAATTTTAGAAAATGTTACAATCACAAAGTTTTAATCTTCGAAATTCTTGGAGGTCCTCTGTTTTATGTCCCGCAGTTCGCTTTTAGTGGAAAAGTTTTGGCATTTTTATTAATTTTTACGATGACTTGAAGCCCCCGAGTACGAATGATCATAAAACTATAAGTCGTAAAAAAGTAAATCGCTCCCGGGTACTTTTAAAAATCTATTTTTAATCAAATTAAATCTTATTTACAAAGAGTAGATAGACGTTGGGCAACGAAAGTATTTGAAAACTGTGGAGGATCTTACTGCGCTAAATTATAATTATATATGTTAAGAAGGCAGGTTGTTTTGACGTAAAATCGTTCACGGATAAGTTCTTTACCTGTTACTTATTAAGTCATTATTCGTACATAAAGTATAGAGAATGATATAAACTCTGAAATTACACGATGGTGCGTGCCATAAAAGCGTAACAATTTAGCAATGATCTCAATCATTTACAATACAATTATTTTTAATAAAATTTATAAAACACTCTATAAAGAATATATACATTGAATAAAAAAAAAACTTATATACATTCAAACTTTTCATTATAAAAATGAAAATGATTCCATTAACAACGCGAAGCACCAAACTCTCTATTTATCACCCTCAACAATAAAAAAAAAGATCTATTTTCCATCGACAAACACTCCCGCACAACAGTTCGATCTCGAGAGGAAATCGCCTCCGAAAGCTCGCAAAGCTCAGCACCGATCATTCCAATCTCCGTCCATTCACCGGCGCACACCGAATTCATCGGTCCTCTCCCCGACCCACCGCGTATTCACGCTCTCTGGCCGATTGTTCGCGCGACTCCCGACTCGGGAAGAGCATCGCTGAAACCCGAGAGCAGCGCGCGCGCGCGGAAAAGCAGCCGCGAACACGTCCTAATGCAACGTAATAATCGGCGTAATGCGCGTGCGCACGTCCGATGCGCTCTCGAACTCGTGTGTGCGAGTTTACTTACGGCCCGCTGGATTTACTTTCGACATGACCGAGCTGCGCCGCCGCCGCCGCTGTGCCTTTCTCGACGCGCGCACTTGTAGCTGTTTGTAACGCGGAGACCCGCGCCGGGATAAATCTGCTCGATCGGACGGAGTGTGCAACGGGTATATCGTTTTGCCGCTTTTTTAGGTGTTTCGTATGTTTTTATTGCGGAGCGCTACGGCTAAAGGGCTTATAGCTCGTTTTGATTGGGGATCTGAGGAAAGTGGTGTTATGCCGGTATTGTGGGGATGTTAAGTATTGGGGAATATAGGTTGTAATGGAGTCATTAGTTCCTCTTACAAGTTTTAAGAATTTAGAGAAAATTCTTGGGCAATTCCGTTGCACGCGCGGTAGAAAGAAAGATTAATTGGAATTCAAAATACGTATCTGTCAACGTGAAACGTTTTAATCAGGAGTAAAGTTTTTCTTATTTTTATAACATTAAGTCAAAATTCTAAAGTGAAAAATAATAGTATACGTTTTACACTTGTATAAATTAATTCGCCCAACAATGACTACAATTCAACAAAATTCAACGAAAACTAAATTACACATACTAAATCACCCAACGCGTTTGCACAAAGCCGCGTCAAAACAAGAAATTTGAAAAGAGCGACCGCACAAACAGACTACTCCGAGGCTCGACAAAAGAACCCGTCAAAACATTTCAAAGCCAATAAAAGTGTACGAACTCGAAAATAAAGCTCCCCGCAAACCAGGCGGTTTACACTCCGCGGTAAGTAAGATATTACGGCCGCGATTCTCGCCCCGGGGCCATCCTCGCCGAGAGAGAGAGATCGTCGGTCGGCGCGCGAACCACGAGAGCCACGTCAAATCTAATTCCGCGGAGCGGCGGGATAGTCAGCCGCCGGTGTATCGTAAGTACCGCGCGTGCACACGTATATATACGCGCGTTGAGCAACGCGGATCGGCGGAGATACACAATCGCGGAGAGAGGAGATCGGGAGCAGATGCCTGAAGACCGATGCCGAGGAGGCTTCTATTTTGTCGGGAGGCTTTTTGCCAACGTTAATAATGGACTATTATTTGCGCGTTTTTCTTTTTTTCTTTCATTTCTATCGGCTGGGCTCGGAGACGATTTCATTTTCTGGTTTCGCTAGGATTGAGAATTGGAACGTGGAGACGGTGCTGAATTTTTTAGCGACTGAGGTCTTTATTACGAAGGAAGAAGGAGCGGAGTAAAAGGGAAATATTGTATATATATTTTTTTAAAATATGAAATGAATTTTAAAATCACTGCGGAGATAATTTTACGAGGAAACTGAATTCCAAAGTAGATAATACGCAAATACTAATAAATGAAAATAAACTTACAAATAGTAGCTATAAATTACAAATCACCAAGTGATAATTTGATACATGCGTCGTTCAAACGCTTTTATCCGAACCCCATCAATTTCCGTAAACTCCTCTAAACGCAATGCCCTGTCATACCATTAAAATCTGCATAAAATCCCCGGGAGATCCCAACGAAAACCGGAAGGTCGCCGAATATATATATATATCAATCATAAAAGCAGATATACCTCGCAGCGGCGCGTACACAGAGACACGCGACGCGCACAGCTCGTACATAATTGAACGTCCGGAAATTATTCGTTTAGCACAGCGCGCGAAATGCCCTGTCGTATAACGTAGCGTTTAATTAAGGAGAGTGCGCCGACGTTAATCAGTAAACAGCGTCGCGGGGAGAGAAAGCTTTTTATTAACGGACGAATCATAACTCCTGCGTCAAGCTCGACCGAACAAAGCGCGAGAGAGAGAGAGAGAGTCTGCAGGAATCGTACTTTTTTTGTTCTTCTGTCCGGGCTCGAGGAATTGTTTGCTTCTTTGAGCAGGGATAATTTGCGTTGCTTTGTGTTCGATGTACAGTGAAAGGGGAGGGCGGGGATTATACACGTCGATGTTAACTTTGTACTTTGAAATTGAAATGTGCTAATTGAATTTGTTTTATTTTTCATATTATTCCTTTGACGGATTATTGGCAGTAGCAATTCTTCAAGATAAAATTAAGAGCTTGAATATTGATAGATTATATACAACAGATTAAATATCATATAGTTTACATTGTTACATCGATCTCTCCGAATACTCCAATTTGTGCATTACACTTTCAATCGAAAATTCATAATAAATACGGCACGAAACGCAATTATAATGTTCCAAAACGCACTCGTACAGTCATAAAGTAGCGTTGCGCAATTCTCGTTAGGGCAAATCCGCCGAAAAGGCCCATAATTCAATATTCGAAGCAGAGGGCATATCCGCCCAATTGTCAGCAGCTGATTAGCCGGTCGCAGCCCAAATATGCCAATTTCCTCTCTAACGAAGCGGCACTCGCTGTACGCACAACGAGAGAGAGAGAGAGAGAGATTGGACCTCGAAATTTCTTTCGCAAGGGCTGGAAGCGAAAAGGCCACACAGAGAGAGAGAGGCCTTAATTAAAAGTCGCTTCTGCGGAAAAAAAAGAAGGACGGAGGAGGAGGCGAAAATTCAGGCGTCGAATTAACAACGCGAGACGCTCGCAACGCGCGCGCGGAGTGCCCCTCCCCGGCGACTCATAGAGAAGTCAGCGAAGCGTAAGCGGCGCGCGCGCGACTCCCCCGGATATTACAAAGCGAGGTGATCCTAAAAGAAAAAAAAGAAAAAACGAGAGCCGCGGCTAATTAACCCGCGAGCTTGCAAGAGCGCCGCGCGGCGATGATGTTCGGGTTTAAAGGGGGTCAGAATTCACGTTGCGACAGATGCGTCAATGTCGGCGCGGGATTTTATTGCCGGTTTCGCGATGTGTGTACGGATGGGCTTTCAAAATTTATGCTGATGCGCGGGGTTTGAAGGGGAGATAACGCGGAGTGGGCGATTTTAATGTTTGGGATAAGAATTATTGGGGATTAAGGAGTATTTCGTCTTAACTAATGTAAACTTTTTCGCCAGGATTGAAGAACGAGTTGCGTAAATAAAACTGGAGAAATTTTAGTTTTTTGAAGAATATTCATAAAATATTCCGGAAAAATATCGACTCAATCCCCTGACGTGGAATATTTTTTTATTGCTAAAGTATGAAACATATTTTAGAATGAATCATAGCTAACAATTTGAGTAAAATAATAAATTGCATTATACTTTCAGCTTAAAAATAATATTTTAACACAGATGAAAAAAGAAACCGGTAAAACAGCGAGAAAAATTATGTCATTCCGTTTCTAAAATTCCTCCAAGCCTTTCACGTCATCAAATATTCAAACTCCCTCCAACAATTACACTCCGACGTCTGACTCCGATCCCAGATGTATTACTCATCCCCAGCACTTCTAAAACACAACGAGCGCATCAACAACGACGTAACATCGCTTCCGCATTCGATATCCCTCTCCGGCAGCGCAGCTCGCAATCCCGCCGCTTACAAATCAATGGTTTATTCGCGTCCGCGACGGTCCGAGCATAAACCCAGAAGCGCCGGCGAGTGGGCGAGAATGACGGCGAAGAAGATGACGATGCGCGCGTGAAAGTATCGAGAAGCGTGGACCCGCCTGCGATTTCTAAGAGTTTTGTTTCCGCGGCTTTCTAACTCGATGCCTCGGCATTTTTTTTTTCACGAGAGAGGATAAGAGAGCCTTTACTTTTGACAGCCGTTTATCGTCGAGTGCAGGCCGCAATCGATCCGTCGGGGAATTCCGGAGCGATTGTTGGGAGGAGAACTATAACTGGTTTATCGGAGGGAGAAAGGCTGGACTCGTGGGTAATGTGACTGTAAGAATTAAGCGGAATGCCGCTGGTGTGGGTTCCAGAAATGTTGTCGAGGAAAGTGCAAATGTGAAATTGCGCGAGTATCTGTGTGCGTATTGAAGATCGTAAATAGCTCAAGGGGATCTTATTACAATCCTTTTATATAAGAATGAAAATATTTGAAAAATATGTGTATGTAAAATATCTTTGATATACGTGCCGTTTTTCAAGTTCAAGAAGATCGTAGGCCCGTTTTATCAAGAGATATGCAATTAATTAAACATATTTATTATATGGTAAAGGAAAATTTTTTAATTAATGGTTTCTTAAAAAAAAAAACCCCAGATCTACCAATTTAAATACGAATCTTAGACTTTCATCGGCAAAATCATTATTTCACGAAAGCACCCGGGGACGCGAACTGGAAACAACAGGGCATTTAGACTCCTGAAGGTCTCTCACGAAAATCAAATAAACGAAAGCCCACTTAACCTGCTCCTCTAATCAAAAGCGCCGCGCGAAAAATCAGCTCCCGCGACTAAAAGCTCGAGGGGTCCTCCATCTGACACTCTCCGAGCTCCGGCATCGTCGTCATCTCTCCCCCCCCCTCGGAAAGCAGAAGGCAAACTTTAGCCGGGCGAATGTTTTCTCTCTCTCTCTCTCTCTCGTCATGACGCCCTGGCAATTTCGTGCTGATCATCGGCCGGGACTCGCTACCGTTCCGGTAATTGGCCTTCTCTCTTTCTGTCTCTCACGACGCGACCGCGACGAGATTTTCATCGGTCACGACGGCGGAGCGACGGTAGCAGAGGCAGCGGCAGTGTCATAAAGAGCGAAAATTCCAGCGGCGTCGGCGTCCAATTATTACAGGCGCCCCGCAGGGAAAAGCGGAATTTGTATTGCCGAATCGCGTGATCTGCGGTCGAAGGAGGGGGGGAGGAGGGAAGACAATGTGTCGCTTGTGCAAGGTGCACTGATGATCGCTTTTGTCGTTTGTCGCCTCGAGAGATGATTGCGGGGGAAGCCGAAGCCGAGAGAGACGGTCGCCGTTTGGAAAATCGCGCCGCGCGCACAGATTGAAAAGGATCGGATTCTGGTTTTCGATTGTGATATACCCGCGGGGTAGACGATTGTGGAGAAGCAATTATTTCGAAATGCTCAGAAGCTACCTGTTTATTTGGGAGAAGGAAAAAGGACGAATTTTATCGTCGCCGCACGACGTGTCTCTTGTGCGCTTTATACTTGTCGGTTGCGAACGTTTGAGGCGGAAGCCTTGGAGAAAATTTAAATGCTCTTATATATCTTTCGAAAGATCGGGCGATTCTTCATTGTTTGTTTATTCATATATAATGAAATTCACAAATAATTCAATTATTGTTTGAACTATAGGAGAAGTGAAAACAAGGATAAATTGGGTCATTTATAGTGTTGGGGTAAGTTAAAAAATTAATGAAAATATCCTTCAGAAATATTTGCATTAATAATCCCTGTCAGAAAAAACAATAATCTACTTTTTCATCCTTGCAACATCAAAGAGTATATATTTTTAACTAATTACGTATACTCAATAATAGTGTATTTACAGCGTTAAAAAGTCTCCATAATCGCCTCGCAATTGTAAAAAAAAAAACTTTGCGAATAAGTGTACACACGTCCATACGTTACCCAAAGGACACAGTGGGGCAACGGCTTTCGTAACTCACCTGCAACAGAAGGAAAAGAGTAACAATTAGTCACAATCTGAATGCAAAATAATAGTGCGAAAAGATAATACGCATTGCAAAATAACCGAGAAAACTAATCTCGATAATTAACAAGCCTAAGTGCAATTTCCGTTATGCTTTAATAACAACTTCATTACCAGCCTCCGCAGCTACAACGTGCGTACAGCTTTTAACAGCAACACAATCCGCTCCGTTTTTTCGCTCCAGTAGCCTGAGCCTGCCGGCGACGCTTCTCTCTCTCTCTCTCTCTCTCTCTCTCTCTCTCTCTCTCTCTCTCTCTCTCTCTCTCTCTCCCCCTTCAATATGCGCGGGGACCGGGAGTAAACGTAGACGACGGCGCCACGGCTAATTAGAAAGCAATTACGCGACGCGCGGGATTATATTATGACGCGCTCGGCCAGGATTTCCGCGCGCGCAGCTCCGGAGTTTCCAACCGCCGCCGCGCGGCAGCTTTTCGAATCCGCGGTGTAGCTTTTTTCTCATGACGAATGGCGGAAGATTGCCAACTTCGTTAATGATAGTTTGCATTTTTTTTTGTTCTCTCGCCGCAGCTGCCGCCGTCGCCGCCGCGGCTGATGTCAGTTTTGTTCGCGAAAACGGAAGCTCGGGAAATCAGGCGCAATTGACGCGACGCGTTCTCAGGAGGCTTTGCCGCGCGCGTGTGTCTTTAGCGAAATCGAGGATTGTTCGGTTTGGCGCAATCTTGACACGTTTTCGGGAGGCAGTCGGTGGGACGAGGAGGAGGATTTGCGAGGAATTTCGTTTTTTTTTTTATTCAGAACGTCAGGATTTGGAAAGAGGATAGATTTTCTGGTTTAAATAAAATGAAGAGTAATTTTGGTTTATTTATTTATTTTTTTGGTTTCTTTTTTAAGAATCTATTCGTTGCTGCAATTAATGCATGTCGATATGATATTATCGTAGTAGAATCATTATATTCGAGGGTGTGCAAGTTTGATTTAAGTGTGAATTTTAATGGATTCAACTTCGTTAGAAAGAAAATATTGACCTGTATAATTAACGATCTGCGTCATTATTAATAAACCTCAATTAGAGCTTTTCCGCAGTCTGAAATACCTTTTTAATAAAAAGTTTCAATTATCTCTTGCTAACGAATATAATCGTTGCACGTCAAATAAATTTGAAATAATGGCACAAATATTTTCAGTCTTTGTATTTATAATAGTCAATAAAAATTTTGTTTATTAGAACCACTTATATTTGTTTGAACAAAAGCAGAATCAGAAAATTTAATAAATTTAAAGAGATTCTTTGCGGCACACATAGAACAATAATAAGTCCAACTCCGATCAAACAAAAAAAGAACCTCAAATTTAACAATAATACCATTCATATATTCAAAATGTGAACCGCGCATCCATCCGAACTTCCCTCCCCAACTTCCCATTTGCATCCTCCAAATTAAAACGCAACCCTTACCCCTCGAAATTCCGACTGCCGTCTCCCCGACGACGCATAAATTACCCCCAAAATCCCGGGCAAACAAAAGTGAAGAGTCGCCGAAAAGTTGGCCAGCAATCAAGGAGCAAGCAGCGCGAGTCGCGTCGTCAAACCGAGCTAATATATATCCGAGTGTGTGTGTGGGTGCGCGCCAGGCGATGCGCGCCTTGGGAGAGGCGATATATACCGGGACGCGAGAGCTTCTCTCCGCATTATGTTCACGAACGGATTAAGTCTGCAGGCAATTTGCAGGAGGCATCCCTCCCGAAATTCCCCTCCGGGAGTTGCGCTTGTAATTTCGCGCTGCAGCCTCTCGCGCATAAGGAGAGTCGCGTCGGAGATTGAGGGCTGCGCAGACCGGGATTTTCGGCGATTCGATCTACGCTTGATGGATTTGATTCCGATCCGCTCGCTGCGGAATTTATGGCTTTTAAGGAGATAACCTTTGGCGGAAATCTTGCTTCGAGCTCGAACAATCGTGAAACTGTTTTTTTTTTTTTTTTTAAATGTTATAGATTTTATTGGTTTTATGAAGAAAGTTAATTATTTCGAAGAGTATAGAATAGTTATGTAGCTGACATTTTGAAGGATAAATGAAACTCATATTGAGTGGATATTTGACGAAAATTAATAGAATTTTCTCGACAAAGAAATTTCTTATGTTATATTCTATTGATTATACAATTTTTGCAATTGCTCGAGTCATTAATCTTCTTGGCATTTTAACAATTTTTACTTTTCTCTGCAAGCATCTCCTAATTATTGCCAATATCGCTTACAAGGCTTGCAACCAAGCATTTACATAATCTTGTATCTTTCTTCACCTCCGATTAATTTTAGCAATCGAATCGAATTCGTTAACGAATCCTTCAATTTTTTCTTACTTCAAAATCAATATGCATTCAAATAATATAAAAAAAAACCCCAAAGACTCGTCGAGTTATATTACTCGCGTCCAAATACCCGCTTATCGCCACTTTACGATCAATATTCTAATCATCCCGACATCGTTAACTCGTACAAATACACACCGTTCCCCGTCGATACTCACATTACCATATTGTACCTTTTCATCCCGCAATAACCCGCTTCATTATTTCTAAGCCTCTCTAACACGGATCGGCCTCCACTCTTATATATGCGCCCGGACCACCCGACGACCTCCTCGGCCATCGTCTAGTACAAAGCCGATCGATCGATCGATCGATCGATGCATCAATCTCGTCGTCCGCCGACGTGAGAGGCGACGACGACGACGACGGGAGGAGAGAAAGCGTTCGTCATTAGCGAGCGCTCGGCAATATTTAGACGTCCCGGCGACAAAAGGGAAATCCAATCAGGCCGCCGGGGGAAAATGCGATTATGCGCGCGAGAGCAAAGAGGCGCGCGCGCGCGCGCGCACCTGAAACGACGTAATTAGAGCCGCCGCGAGTTAAGCGCTTCGTTAAATTGTTTTGCGCGCGAGTGCGAGTCTGGTCTCTGCATATTTAATTCGGGGGGGTTTCTGTACTTATTTCGCGCGGTTTGCTTTCTGCTTTTCAGTTCCCCTCGGGGAGAGGAGGATTTTTGTCGGATTCGATTCCGACTCATTGGATTGATAAAGTTGTTTCGTAGTGACGAGATCAGCAGTGTTGAGGACAAAAATGTGGGGGAGTGTTAGCTTTCTGATCTAAGCAACTATTCTAAAAGATTTAATTAGAAAAATAATTAAAACAGTTTAGACTGTATTCGAAACTTTCCTTCCAGGAAAAATCTATCCTAACATCAAAGCGAAAGCGGGAAGCGTCCTTAATTAAAAAAACCGTTGACTTTTGCTTAACCGCCGCTCGCGAAATTCATCTACTCCGCAAACTTTCAGCCAGACTTCCAAAAAAAAAAAGCGCTTCGTCGTAACTAAACAACAAAAAAAAAAAAAAAAAACAAGTGCACGAAATTCGCAGCCGAAAACTCATAATGCAGAGTGAAGCCGCGTCAAAGGATGTAACGATTTAACGCAAAAAAGAAACTATTTGAAGCCGAGTTTTGGAAGGTTGAACCCGCGAGCTGAAGTAAAGTGCCGGAGAAATTTTCGTCTGCGGTTCAGACGCGAGCTTCCTGCACCGACTGCAATCCGCCTGTATATATAGCTTTGTACAAAGAGACGAGACAGGTTCTTTTAATTCGCTTCGTTAAAAAATAAATTAATCGTTATTTTTTAACGAAAATTATTTACATATACACTTATCCCAAAAGCTAAACCGCAAGAAGATTTATTGCAACGCGAAGCTTTGTAAACCAGCACGGGCAAAATAGAAATTCCCCCTTAAAAATCCCGCCGCCGAATTCGGGCCGTAAAAGCATTTTGCAACGTACAAAGCATGATTTAGGACAATTTGACCCCCCCTCCTGTCCAGCGGCTAATCCCCGCGTCTAACGTTCCGGGGCAGCAGCTCGGCAGGCCACACGTGCTCTCGAAACAGCGGGAAGATCTCCGCCACCGCGCTCGTATTTCACCGACGCCGGCCGGGGTACCGCCCGTTTATTTTTCACTTTTAGAGCTCTCTCTCTCTCTCTCTCCCTTTTTTCGGGAGAGAGAGCCCGAGAGCTGCCCGTTAAAACGGTATCGTCCACCGTTGCGCAAGGATCTCCGATTTTTGCCGCGCGGCGCCAAGTTGCGGCAGCGTTCTATATACTATATACTCCGCGGAGGAGTTTCGAGATATCGGAGCTGCGGTTTGTCGGCGGGCCACTGAAAAATGGGAATGTTTCGCGCGGGGCGGGAGCTTTTTGAGAGGCGGGGATATTGGGCAACGAGGATTTATGGGGTTTTTTATCGAGTCGAGCGGATAGGAAAATTTATTTAACTCTATATCTGGCCGATATCCCTTTATTTAAAAGATTAAAATTGATTACGTCGTTCCCAACAAGATTCAGTTCGCCCAACTATATCTATCGAGCTTAAAAAAAGTCACCTTTCCTCATCCGCGAAAATAGATTTCGAAAATTCGCCGCGCCCATCAACCATCACACCGGAACGCTTTCCCGCTCTTTCGAAACTGCAAGCCCAAGCTCCATTTCGACTGTTCCTCCGCGCCAATCTAATATCCGCCCATTAAATCCCAACGACAAAGCCCAGCGCTTAATCCCCGGTCCGCGGCGCTAAAGCAGAGAGGAAAAAAAAAGAAGTGCCGCCGCCTCGTTCGTTCGTTCGTTCGCGCTCGCGCGAAAATGCATGTCGGACAACCCATCATCCACGGACGGGTTAACTCGGCCCCGTAAAAATAATCGCTTTACAGAGTCCGCGAGAGAGGAAGAACGCGAGAGCGGAGGCGTTATCAGGTAACTTCCGCGCGAATTCGTACGACTCGCGAATAAAGTCGGCGGGGGGAGGTAAAAAAAAAAAAAGAGCGCGCCGTAAACGACTGCCGTCGACTCTCGCGCGTTGTTTCGAAGGCGATATCGCTCGTTAAAGTCGCCGCCGCGACGCTTTTCTCCGCGAGCCGCGACGTTGTAAAGCTGGGGAAGGGACGACGAGTGTTTGCCGGGGGGCTGCAGGGCTTTCGACGTTTCCAACTTCTCTGCGAACGGCCGCTCTTTTTTTTTTTCGAATTCCCCCGTTGTAAAACGCTTTCATGCCGGCGAGCGAATGCCTTTTTTTAAGTTCCGCTAGATATTCGAAACGGGGGTGGAGTCGTTTTTTTTTTTTTTTCTTTGAACGCCGTGGGTGTTTTTTACGTGGGAATTGTGACTGAAATACATGAAAAATTAGTGTAAGTAATAATAATGTTACAGCTTTTTTTTTCAAATCATATTAGAAATAATTCATTTTCTGAATAACAAGTGATTTTCAATAATGCTTCGATTTCAAAGGAATCTCATACCATTATAACGTAATAGGAGACATCTGCAAAGCGTCTTTTAACATATTCTTCTAAATCCCCAATGAGGAAGCAATTAACTTTTCGAAAGCATCCTCGATTATCCCATTGACTAAATCAATTTACCATAAAATCGATTCCACGAACAAAAAAAAAACTGCAAAATTACCGCGCTAATCTACCGTCGACTGAAATTAATAAAAGCTCATAGAATTTCAGAAACTTTCACCCGACCAGCGGCGCGTCTGCCTGTCAACCCGCTCTAACCAGCCGTCCCTAATTGCAAAAATGCCCCCCGATATCCCATCCGAGATGAAAAATCAACGATAAAGCGTATATAAAGCACATCCACACACAACGTTTGCTTTCGTCCCAGTCCACCATATATACACACAGCGACGACGTATACAGCCCAAGATAAACGAGAGGCTGTCGAGTTAATGGGAGTCGGGGAGTCTCGGTTGCGGTCCGCGACCTCGTCGAGGTGCGCATCTCCTCGCGGAGGAGACTTTCGACCGCGGTTAGAATGCGCCTTTTAACGTTTATAAATCGACGCGTTTACTTGCACCGCGCGCGTAGGAGCTGCTCATTCTTGGCTCTCGTGCGCTGCCGCGGAGGAGCTCTTTCACTCTCTCGGCGTTTTTCTCGGGAGCGAGCGAGCGAGCCGTGCGCCGCTCTCCCCTCCGCTTTCGATTATTCGATTGCGGAGGTTATCCGAGCGCCGATCTCCAGCGCGGAGTTGCTTGCTGAATGGGCTTTGTTTTGGGGAAAGAGAGAGAGAGAGAAATTTCTTCGATTGCCGCGGATTTGATTATGATTTTCAGTGGCATCCGGAATTTCTGACTTTGGGACGCGAAAGCTGCATTTGCGCTTTGTGCTGCTTCCCGGGAGATTAATGGTTCTGAATTTTTTTTTATATTATTAATCTTGCGATTCTGGGCGATGGAAAGTGGAATAAATTTATGCATTGTGTGAAGCTTGCTGTGATTTGATAACTTAATTTTTACTTCAGTGTCCATTACTCTTAGTTACAAATTTCTATATAATGCTGTAATGTACACAATTTTTTAAAATCGCGCATAACTGTGCTTCGAAAATCACCTTTATCAATTTCGCAATCCCCGCGAACATCCAATTAAAACCGAGACGAAGCAGAAAACCTCGCACTCCCCGTTCTTAGGCTCATTTTCGCGGCGCGTTCCATTTGGAAGTGGCGCATCTCTCTCTCTCGGTGTGCAGCGAGAAATCCCATTTCGCTCGCAGCTCCTTCATTCATTATGAATTATAAACGCCGCTGCCGTCCGCCTTCCGTCTCAACGAGGCTCTCCGCCGCTCGATGGCGAAAGGAGAGACGCGCCGACTATGTAGACCGTCCCTCTTCGGGGTAAAAGGAGGAGAGAACGCGGCACGTGTTTTTCTTTCTCGGTGCTCCGATCTCCGAGCGAGGTGTGCGCACTCGGTTTTTGTTTCTTAATTTCCACTCTGCCGGGGAGGGAAGGTTCTGCGCTTCGTTTTTAGGGGGTTAATTGCCGTATAGAAAATTCTGCTTGGTTTGGCTTTAGTCGGTGAACGTTGGTAAATAAAGTTGCGTGGCATGGAAATGTTGTATATAGATTCCCGTCACTGTCGGCGGTTCAGGCAAGATCTGTATTATGTTCGGCTTAAACAAAGTGTAAGTTACTTTGGGTTTGGAAGTAAACAAACAGGAGTTTACTGAAGAAAGTTGTAACAAAAACTATTCGGTACATAGCTAGAATCGTTAATAATATAATAACTAAAATTGTCTTCCAACATTAATAAATAATGTTTTAGCGAAGTAAACGATTGTCAGATAAAATTTAAATGCACTCTCGTACTTGGAATATTATTGTATATTGTAATAACTGCTCATACATTTGAAGATAATTTTTCTCCCTCGACAACTTAAAGAGACTGTTTCTTGTGCTGAAAGTGACGCATTTCGAATCATGAAATATTTATATAACCATGAACTATATATATTTCTGCAGTATCAGCAGTAACAAACGAGTTTCAACAGCAGAAGAACTAGTCTTTAAGGCACTTTCTGTAATGGTCTCAAATTTGTCATTCCCCAATAAAGCACTGCGTTATATCCGGGATTCGGTTATTTAAGTTCGTAACGAATAATTGTTTTATTATTTGAAGAGTTAACCTGAGTACTTATTATATTCAACTTTATTTTAGTCTTCGTCGCTGCACGCATTTATCATGTGGCAACTCAACAGGTTTCTATTAGGCTGAATATTCGGTCAAATTTCCACCGAGCTGTCAAATCTGGATTGAAGCTGCAGTTGTTTCGCTTTCGCCGGTTCAGACGACCGGCCCTAATACTTGATTATCCTCCAAATGTCGACCAGACAGACTACCACGTCAAGTTTTAACGTATAGCTGCCGAATCTGAATTAGCTGTCTAGACGAGATTAAATGAATGAGAGTAAAGGCAAAAAGGCTGCATAATCAATGCTCGCGTTTAAAGCTTCATTTGCGCGGGTAAAGGATAATCCGAATGTAGGTCAGACGAGGAAAGACGAATCCAGAGCCGGAGCACGAGTGCACGTAACTCTACCCCAAAGTCCAAACGTAAATTCAGCCCATCCGAAGCCCATCCATGGAGAGCCTCCCGCGAAAAAGAAAGGGTGACGCCGCGCGGCGCGGACGAGCGTTACGTGCGCGTGTATATATATATACATATATACGAATGCAGAGGTACATATACCCAGAGAGGAACGTCTCTCCTTATCTCGTCTGGAAAAACGTGCGGCGAGAGTCGCGTACGTGAGTTCTCTCTCTCTCTCTCGCTTTCGTTCGAAGCTCGGCGGGCATAATAATCGTTCCGCGTTGCGATTATGCGCGCGGGCCGCGCGCGCATTATGCGCGCTAAATTACGGCGCGAGCTTTTTTTTTTTACTCTCGCGAGCGGGAGCGTATGTGTGTGTGTACGCTCGGAAGCGGAGAGCGAGAAACGAGGGTTTGTTTGATCTTGCGAGCGAGTGCGTGACCGCGCGCGCCGCTGATGGAATTAAGCCGGGGCCCTCTTCTCGCGCGATTTTTGTGAGGAGCACCTTTTTGCATATGGGTCGGGGGTAATTAGTTTAGAGAATCTTTTGCGGGATGAAAGATGTGGAACATTTTTTTTGGGGGGGACGTTATTCGAAAGTTTTTTTTTTTTTATGGTTGATGGGCCTGGTCAGATAAGTATTGAGAATAATTTTTTCTGAATATTAACGTTTTAAAAATTAACAATTATTTGTTATAATCTGTTATAAGATTCTTCTACTCCCTCTGGATTACTCTAAGCAATCTAATAAATTTTTTTCCGATAATTTTTTACACTCAATTAAATATTTGAAAATATCCAACAGCACTTTTCTACAAACCCAATTTAACATCTTATAAATAAGATTTGCAACGTCTCTCGCGGCAGCTTCTCATTTTCGACGAAAACCAGCCGCGTTTCAAATTCAAACGACATACCTCCAGCGGTGCGTTGGTTCGCGCAGCGATCGGAGCCGAAGCTTTTAGATTAAGGCACAGAAATAGTAAATCTCCAAGACATCTGCATACACTATCTCTCGGAAAGTGCGCAGCTGACTCTCTCCTCCGGCCTCAGGGCCGCCGCCGCCGCCGCCGCCGCGCGTCTTGGCTTATCTCTTTTTCCCCTCGGTACTTTTACGGTCTATCCGAGAGAGCGGCCCTTATAAAGCGGTTATGGGTAATTAAAATTCTTTTGCGTCAAAGCAGCTCGCGGACAAATCCTCGCGGCGCTCTCCGAGGCCTTTGTACTTTTATCTCGCGTATAAGTCGCGCCCGTTTCCTTCCTTCCTCCCTATTATATATCCCCCTCGTTTCTGCGCCTGGGAGACGTGGAACGCCGCGCATTATCTCTCGCGGTCATGCAAATTCGCCGTTTTTAAATCCTCCTTATTTCTGCTAATTAAGATACTGATGAGGGTTAAATAAGAAGTCGGATACTGCCGATCGAGTCGATCGTTCGTCTGAGATTTGCTCCGTCGTGGAATGAAAGTGCAGGGATTTCAGGTTCTGAGTAAGAATTTTTTTTCGTTTTATTGAATAATGCGGATTTTAATTAGGTTTTTAAAGTACTCAGTTTATTATGCTTTTTTTTTTTAAGTTTTACAGCGATGAAACTGCGTGTTCGAACTATAATCTAAAGATGTAAGTTTTTATTGAACCATAAATTTTGTTTTAAACAGTCGTTAAATAACGCAATATTATAATAATTAGAATTAGTTTTTATTAAAACACTCGACAAGTCGTGCGGTTATAAAACGGTTCGATAGAAAATGTACTTTCACCTTAGTAAAAAAAAAAGCTGTTCGTCTTTAAGTCAGTATATATATAGAATTCTGCTGCGCATAAAACCTCATAATATCCAGTATAAAAATTTATTTATTTTAATTTAGACTATACTTTTTAACATTGAACCAATGCCTTCCAATTAGAGTTAAAAAAAGCCGAAGCTACAGCATTTAATTAATTACCCACCTTGATCCTCTTTTCTTTACTGTTTCAATGCATTCGTTCAACTAATTCTTTTGCCAACTTTTACTAATATTTTTGCTTTTTCTTTCCATGTAAAGCGGCTTACTTACTTCAAGGCAGCTATGAAAATCAAAGTTTTTAACTTTCCAACTCTGTCCTGCAGCTACTTAAACCTTATTTTATTAGCAACTCGGTCTAAGTACTTTTAATTCCTTGGCAATTTTAATTTTCAAGTTCACATTCGCAGGAAGATGAAAATTTTATCGCAGGATAATTTCTGCCTTCTGCCGTGTTTTCTAGAAGTAAACGTGGAATTGCTGTTTATACGGCAAACTCACATCCACTTTAATTACTGCGTTAACTGCTCTTCTTTCAATTCTTAAGAAGTCGTCTCTGTTAATATTCGCAAGTTTATTAAGAAATTTTTATGAATAGTTATCTTTCTAGGTTTCTCAGTTTTATTAATTAGAATCTGACAAAAAATATCTCGCATCGTTTTATAGAGACAAAGTATTAAAAACTTGAACACTATTTTTTATGCACCATTTTTATTCATTACAGAAAGTTTACATTATTACTTAGATAAGTATAACAATGTAAACTTTCTGTAATAAACAAAAATTTTAGATATTCTACATATAATGCAAACTGGCGCATTTAGGCTCCATATATTGTTCTAAACCATAATTTACTTCCACCTCATATTTAAACATTTTCACCGTGCATATTTTCCGAATCTAACGTCAAAACGCAGAAAGAGTTTATTAGTCATAGTAAAGCGCCCGCAAATTGAAAAACGCGCCAGCTTCTTCCACTTCCCGGCATTGAAACTAAATAGAATTTTGATGCCACCCCGACGAACGCAAAGTCAAAAGCGAAAATTGCGCATTCCAATTAAAAATCCACCGTCCGCCCGAGAAAAGCAAACAGCGTCTACATACCCAAACGAGGCCGCTTCCCCCTGCATTATATCGGCCGACTTAATAATTCCGAAACAAGAAGGCGGCCCGGCGGCGAAAAAAGCCGATCGATCTCCTTTTAAAGCCGCGGCGTCGGGTCGCGAGCGGAGAAAAGAGAGAGGCGCTCTCGCGATAAATCGCCTATACGAAACTTCCTATACAAGCGCGGAGGAGCTCCTTTACAACTCGCGGACCGCGCGGGGATATAAAAGTGCTGCGGAAACTTCGACTCTACGAGCGTCTGCGATATGTGTGTGTGTGTGTGTGCACCAGACGCACGAGCGCCGCGTCCGCGATCGAATTACCGCTGAATTTTCGCGCACCGAGAGAACGCCGCGCGCGCTTTGTGTGCTCTTCGGATTTTTCGTCCGAGGCGAAATCGCATTCTCGCCCCGCGGTTACCGCTGCTGCTGCTGCAGTCGGAGTTCGTTACGCGGGCTGTTTGTTTTGGGCTTGTTTAGCGTTGGGTCAAAGGCTAATTTGTTTAAACTGGGTTAAGTCAGCGCCGACATTTCGTATTTGTAGTAAAAGATTATTAAAATCGAAGCGTTCGATAAAGTCGATCGATTTTTGTGCAAGGGATCGCGGATGAGTTTGGCTGTTATTTTTGACAATGACGTTTATTATACAATTAATCTAAAGGTGAAAGGCACTATCTCTATATAAAGTTTCATTGTCTACTGCTACTTCTCAACTAAAATAACGTATGAAAGCCTCTGCGAAAAAAACTACAATTTTCCTTCAAACAAGCCCATCGAAAGCTCCCGGAGTCTCAAAAAAAAAACTAAAAAAAAAAGAAGCAGGTCACAGCGGGAGCGAGAGGCCTGCGAAACCCGCTTTGCCGAAAGCACACGCTTAGGCCAGGCATCCTCTAAAAGTGTAATCCCAGCTGTATCCCCGCGCGCGACTCGGGCGGGGGGCGGGGCGCACATCGCGCAATCCTCCAGCCGCGGCGATAAAAGAGCGCGACTGCAGGCGACTCGCGGCTCCGTGCGTATACACCTCGTGCGTCTGCGAACCTTAGCATTTGCATAATATGGGAATCGCTCGCCGTCTCGGCGCGCGCGCCGTAAGAGAGGAGGTTGGGCCATTGTTCGCTCTCCGAGGCTGGATTAGCACCCGAGCGCACGGACGGAAGAACATCCGAATACGTAATACGACGTGTGTGTATATATAACGAACGCCACCCGGTCATAATACTTAATTACACGAGAGCCGCCGCCAGGCTCGAGAGCGATGCTCTCTCGGGATTTTTTGCTCTTTTTCTTTTTTTCTGGGAAAATTCAGGCTTTTCGGGTGGGGATTGACGCAAGAAGCTGCGAATTTATTGGGATTTTGCGGGTAGATCGACGGCGCTTTTCTAAATTTCACTTGGAAATTTTACTTGCGATGAAAGGGACGCAGGCTCGGTATGCGATTAATTAATTGGGGTTCAACATTGTTTGAACAATACTTATATTACGGAAATAATAAGATAATTTTAAAATATTGAGACTAAAGAAAATAAGGCAAGCTTGAAAGTAGTCATTGAAAGACTCCGAGGATCTCTTTAGCCTACTTACGGCCGAGTAATAGCCAAAGTTGGAATTGCAGGTCAAAAACTCTGTGAATCCGGAGCAAATAAGAAAGATATCTTATAAGTTTTGACTAAACTAAAAAGCAATTGGCCATCAGCCGCGTATAACAGGTATAAGATCATCAATAGTCAATATAAAACAATAACGGACCTAAACGACAACCTTGTAACGTTGCCCGTTACTCGGGTGTCAAAGTTAGGTAACGGCAATAATGGGAGACTCATTAACGGGGCGATTCAGGCAGGAAAAGAGAAGCGAAAACAGATGGGCCAAATCTCTAATAAAATATTCATATTTCAGGCAATTTACAAAATTCTAAAGAAGATTTGAAACAGATTACAGAGGTACCGAAGGAGAAAAAAATTAATGAACGATAAAATCCGCCGGAACCCCGCAAACATCAATCGCGACGACAATTCGTTAGTCGACACCGCAGCCAACGCAGCGCCGCGCAAAAAAGCCGCGGAACAAAAAACCTAACGAGCGCGGCGTGAAAATAAAAAAAAAGAGTCGCGCAAAACATTAGCAAAGGCGCGCGCGCGCAAACCGCGCGGCGGCGCTTTACGCTCGAGGAACTGGAACGGCGGCACGGCGACTCGCTCGGAGTAAGAGAGCAACGATCGCTCCGCGGAAAATCGGCGCGGGGGGACGGCCGTACATCGGCGAGACTTCGGAAATTAGTCTCCGCGGCAGCTGCGCCGGAAGGCTCCGGAAACGAGATCGCCAATTTCACTCTCCTCGCCGCTCGGAGCTGAAATCGCGTTCTAAACGCGCCGCGGGGAAAGGTCGACCCCCCCCCCCTCCTCCACCCCGCCGAGTCGGCCTGTTTTTAGCCGCGGCGCGCGGAAGGTTATGGCTCGTTTCGGACTTGTTTGCGAGCTGCTTTAAGTGGCTGCCTTTTTTTTTTTAACGAGCGTTTATTACGCGAATCTGAATTTTAACTGCGGCGTTTTCCGAGAGAAAAAGCCGAGTTTTAAGGCTGATTTGATTATATGGATTAGGAGGTAAGTGCGTGCAAAGGCGCACTTCGCGGGTTAATGCGGGATCAAATTAATATTTTAGGTCGAGATAAATTTTGGACGTAATTATTTTTTAGCGTTTTTTATTATACAAAGTAAAGTAAGTTGATTTAATGATTGTGTGCTTTTCGATATCGGTTTTCAAGTCTTTCGATAAATAAGTACAGTTTACTTTGAATTAAAATTTAATGAAGGCTTTATTGATTGACCTATAAAATAATTATGAATGTACCGATCCAAATCAAATTGATACGAATTAAAGAATATAAATTTGCATCTCAATAAAAAAAGTTATCTAATATTCGAACTCACATCAAAACTATTACATATCAATCCACGAAACATCACCACAAACCAAACGTCATCATCCAACTCTCGAAAGGGCCCAGCCATCAAACTGCCAATAATCATCTCAACACGAAATCCGAAAATAATTAAACGCCGCTCGGTCCCTTTCCGCGTTCGCTTGTCAACCCCGTCAGAATCCATCCCTCCCTTGATTTACGATCTCCGGGGAGAGCGATTAAAATTTACATAACCGCCGTTCCGAAAAGCCTCGCGTTATATCGGCCCCGGCCACCTTACACACGGTTCGCCGTTTCGATTGTGTGTACATCAGCCCGCGACTCATCGGGTGGAGGGAGGGGGGGGGGGGGTCGAAAGTCACGTGCAAAAGTCGTAAACCCGTTATAAACCACGAGGAGTTTTAAACGACTTTGCGGCTGGTCGCCGCCGCCGCCGCCGCGCAGTAAAACCAAAGTTCGTGCTTCGATTAACGATTTAGGCCACGCCTCGATGCTTCGCCAGAATTTACCCGGGGATCTTCCGAAAATTAAAGTTTCCCGCAGGGGGAGAGACGTACGTTACTCATCTTTTTTTTTCTTCCTTTCTGCCAGATATTACGTAAAGGCGCCGAGTTCCTTAGGAAGACGGAGGAACGTATCGCCGCGGGTTTATTAATTTCGCCGCGGTGATAAAGAGCGAGGATTTATTTTGGGGCTCTCGATTTTATTCGGCTGCGCGCGCAGAGCGCCGCGCGCGGTGATTTAGTGGCGGCTTTATTGCCGGCTTGCCGCGCGAGGTGGTTATATTCGTTCGTTTTTAGAAGCCGCTGTTCATTTTTACGCCGCGATGAACGCGAGAGAGGCTACCTCGCGGTTGTAGGTGCCCCGTTGCATTTATCATATCGACAGAGAGGTGGTGTTGCCGCTAACGACAATATTGTTGCGGCAGCGTGGCGAAACGTTCGCTGCAGTTTGTATATGTATATATTTTTTAGGGTGTGTTTTAACGCTCTTTGTAACTTGATACTTAATTTTAGGAGTTGCTATTCTTTTTTAACGCCTTTTGCTATTTATTTTACTATCGTGAAATTCTTCAGTTTATAAGTTAGTAAGTTTTAGTTTGATTATACCGGATCTATGTGCAGTTAAAAATATTGTATAATTTGATGCAAACTTGCACATCTTCGTACTCCGGTGAATAAGTAAATAAATAAACAAGTAAATAAATTTTTTAACGATAAGTGAATTCTTGCACAATCAACCAAGATCCACATAATAAAATTTTCAAGCAAAATCGGAAGCCGAGCCAAACTCTAAAACACTTCGCGCGGCTTTGGCATGCCCCGCGCGTCCGCTAATTAAAACAGCATCAGCCCAGAATATACAATACACTTAGCAAACATTCGCGTGCCCGCCTGCGAAACTCGCCTAAACGAGAAGTTAATTACGCTCCGCGGCAAACGAGCCAATTCACCCGCGTTCGCATCCAGCGCGAAGCCGCACCCCGATCCTCCGCTCTGAAACTCATCCTCAAACAAAAATCAAAGGCGACAATTTCCCGTTTATGATGCCCTCTCTCTCTCTCTCTCTCTCTCTCTCTCTCTCTCTCTCTCTCTCTCTCTCTCTCTCTCTCTCTCTCTCTCTCT
>JAWWEO010000021.1:12529964-12566009 GCA_035582975.1 Ormyrus labotus | reverse complement strand
ACCTATTAAATAGCCACGGGACTTATCTATTAACTATTTTTCTGGCCATTTGCAATGCTGGGAATTCTACCAGGGAACTGACGCAGTATAATGATTTAATTAATTCTGATCAATCAACGTACGGTTATATTCAAACCATAAAAATCTATTATGGAACAAAGGAATTTCAAATCGTTATTATTTTTTTTTTTTAAATATTCCAGATTCCTTTAGTTTTTCTGAAAATTTTGGATGAAACTTGTATATCATCACATGATCATATCATAATAAAATTCTTTTAGAAAGGCAGTTTGATTTCATGTCTTCAGTGGATTTACCTTCCTCTGCTTTCGGAAAAACTGGCTGAAACACAAAATTTCCGAGTTTTTATTTAGAAAAATATAAAAAAAAAATTTCATCACAGTAGCAACGTCCAAAGTCAATAAGTCAATCGCTTGCTCAACCAAAAACCCACCTGACCATCTACCTAACTAACACCCCCGTAAAAATGAATCACCCGCCCGTCTCGTAGACCAACGTCAAACGCCATCGAAAACGTCTCTCCTCTCCATAAGAGGCCTCCGACTCTCGCCCCGAAATCGGCGGTAAATCCCGCCCGGCGATGCCTATCTTCGAAAAACACCGTGCGTGACGCGTTCCTCCGCGGAGGATTTGCGCAACGCGACGCGCGAGGCGTGGGTCGAAGAAGAAGCTACCGCGTGTCCCCCCCCCCCCTCTCTCCTCCCCCATCGAGCGTATCGCATGTTTAATGCGCCGCGCGGATTATCCGCGGCGCGATCGCGACCTTTTCACTTCTCTCGGCCGCGTGTTCGAGGAGGAGAGGCGCGCGCGCTCATTGTTGCCGCGGCTTTTCGAAAAAGCGTGGGAGTGCACCGCGCCGGGTTTCTATATCGCCACGTGCGGCGCGCCGATTTTTTTGTTTTCTCCGCTTTTTCGCCGACTTTCTTCGGACGGGAGTTCCGGGAGCTGTACGGGAGGAAATCGGAGGTTGGCGATGTGCTCGGGGAAAGAGCGGATGAATAATGTTCGATTTTATACGACAGACGTTTATCGAATGCTCGTCCAATTTTCTTTTTTGTGGTATTGAATTGTGATTGGTTTAAAATTAATTAATTTATCGCCCGTCATGTAATCCTGCATATCGCTCGAATAATGGAAAATACATTTATTATTAAATGTCCCTTAATGGATAAACACATAACCATTTAGCTCAAAGTGATTTCTATTGTTCCATTAGCCGTGTATTATTGCAATTATACGAATCACCACCTAATTATTAATTGAAGCCGAATAAAACATTACAAATTTTAAACACGAATTATTAATCTCGACCAAAGTTCACGTCCACTCGATAACCGTCGAAAAATAAAATCCCCCCCGTTAAAACCCATCAGTTTCTAGCCAGAAGCTACACCGCCGCGAAGCGCTCCGCAAAAAAAATGGCAAAACTTTCGTGACATAACGAACGCCGAGCAGCCATCTCCGGGAACTTGCCCAAAGCCTTCCTGCTCGGCCTAAACCCGTCATCAGGCAATCCGCGGCGGAGAGCTCCGCCCTGGCGTCATCGCGATGATCCGCAAAACCGTTCTAGAACACGCGATCCCCCGGCCTGCGAATTCCTCCTCGCGCGTATACACAACACCCAGGCTGTACTTACTTTCCAAACGCGGTAAACGTATAGAAGGAAGCGCGCTACGTCGCGGGTCGCGTGAGAGGTCAGATATGAGGGCCCCCGCCGTTAGGGACGAGCTGGGAACCGCTCCCGAACAGGTCATTTCTGAGGAGCCGCGTGATTTCAGGCGAGATGCCTTTTTTTTCGAGGTGAATACGAGTCTGGTTTTCGAGGAGAAGGCTGGGAGGTGGAGTAGGGAAGCGATTTTAAAATGATTTTTAGCTTGGAAAACGAAAGCTTGATTTTTTTTCGGTTACGATGTTGGTTTCTTCAAAAATGAAAAATGACGAAAGCGTAATTGCGCAACAGTGTGAACTGTTTGGTACGAACTGGCAGCGTAATACGTTAAATATTGTGCAGAGTAGTGACAGTCTTGCAATTCTCAAAGGAGCAATTGATTGAATACTTTACCTACTTACCTCAATGCCATTTCTGCAAACTCACCAAGAGATTAAAAACCTCAAAAAAAAATGTTAAATCTCTTTTTAAAGTGGTTTCGCGAACACATTTTGCTTCGGGCTTTGACTTTGCTATTATTTTGAAAAAAAAAAAGATTTTCCGCTCGTTAGCAAGGTGATTTATCAACATTGTTTTCCCATACTTTGCAAACTTTTAAAATTCACCGCAAATTTATACCTATTTCAGTTTGTACACTAAGCGAAATTTATAAATATACTCTCCTACTTTTTGTACAAAATAAATAATTTAACGAGCCTTAAATGATGATAATTACCATCTATTTTGATATATATATTTATATTTAACATGTCCATTAATTTCTTCTAAATAAGATACCCATAATAATAAAAATTTTTGCTTCAATTTGTTCGCTTTATTACGAGGAAAACACGAAAACAAAAAAATGAAAAACTTGGAAATTGGTTTGCTTTATTAAACAAAAAGTTAAGTTCAATAACCAGGAACTTACTTCGGAACATGACTTAATACACAAAAATAGCTCGTTTACGACTTACCCGTACGTAACAAAGGAAAGGCTCGAAACATCCACGCGACTTTAACATCTAAATTTTTCGCAGGCCACGAATTTTTGCTCAATTATGAAAACGAGCAGCTCGTACAGCTATTATAAAGGTTCCTTGCAGTGTGTCGCGCAAAGATACTTTCTTTCTCACGAATAATACTTTCTATTTTATTTATGAGAAATCGTGATGTCATTGATCAAAGTAATGAATCATCTTCGGAGAATTCAGTGTTTATCTGGGAATCGGCTAAAACTTTTATCCTTGCAATCAAAATTTAGTTTCATAAAATGTAATGTTAAACCACGTTAGACATTTTGAAAGTTGCTCCCATAAATTCAAGTGAAAGTCACGCTCTGTATGAAACATCTTCATATTTTAGATTTAATACTGATCTTGTTTCATAAAAAAATTAATTGGTTCTTAAGTCAAATATAAGTTTGCTCCACGTAAGTGCAGAAATCCTGTCTTACTGTACTCGGCGCGTATCTACTTAAGTTACGTGAGACTACGAAATCTGTATATCAGTTTGGTTTAGTAAGCAATTTTTTTCTGCCTGATCTGGTGAAAAACGATCTCACGAAACTTTATAAAAGCAGAAGCTTGTTTTTTCAACTGGCCTTCTAAAATCATACACAATATAAAACTAATAAATATTACTGTTTTTACAATTAATTTAGTATTAAATGTTTATAAACATTGTTATAACAGTGTTCTCATCTGACTTTCAAACCCAATCTCTCCTGTCGATTCTCACTAAATCCAAAAAAATCGCCCCTCATCCTCTCCGACGTCCAACCTTGACAAAAAAAAAACAAAAAAAAATCAAAAGCACCTCCACGTATACCTATAATATCCCCGCCGCGTAAAAAGGAAGCCCCCTAAATACCGAAGCAAGGCTGCGCCCGATCGACCTTCTAAAATCCGCGCGGATAATAGATTCCCGTCACGAAGCCAGCCGACAAAGGGGGCGGCCGGTATATATATAAAAAAAATCGCTGAAAATCGCTGCTCATGAAAATACAGCGGTCGTTAAAATCCCCCGACTCGTCGATAAATCACGCGGCGGCCCGCGCGCGCGTATATACGTGCACGTAGAGAGCAGCGGCAGCGGCAGCAGCCTCTCGCGGATATACACGTACGACGCGAAAGAAAGTAAAAGGATCCAGGAAACGGGGAGAGGATCCGAGTGCTCTCGTGACTCTCGGAGCCACAATGGCCGAAGGCGGCGTGTATATGCATATACGTCGCCCGTTGTTCGCCGACGAGGCCCCGGAAAAGTGTATGTACTCTGCGCGAGAGGCCTTCCGAATCGCGCGCGATTTTGACTTTTTCCCGCTTTGCGTGCGTCTCGTCGGGCTATTTATGCGGGAGATTTTTATTGTCTGATTGTGAGCTCTCTGCTGGGAGGAAAGGCTCCTTGGATTGTCTCGGCGAGTGCATAAAGTTGGGACTGCTGGAGATGAGAGCAGCGTAATTTTCGACGTTCAAGGAGGATTTTTTTCCACGGGAGCAATTGTATATACTTTCGGAGGATTTTGCGAAAGGAGATTTTTTGTGAATGAAAAATAAGTGGAATTAAGTTTTTTAATTAAAAGTACTGTTTAATGAAATTTAAATAAACTTCGATCATTAGATTACATTATTCGCAGCTCCTTAAAATTTTACGATAAATAATCCTGATGGAAGCAGAAAATTCCATGAATAAGTTAAAAAAGTTTTTAATGGAAGGCTACTGAAATTACGTCTTATTACTACGTCAAATTTGCATAAAGGCTAATAATTGAACTGTTTATTTTCCGACACGCACAAGTTTAATCAATGCAATTAAACTAATTATTGGTAAATCTTTTAGAATCAATCAATTGATTACATAATTTATAAGATATCTAAATACTTTAACTTAATAGCAACTTTTACTTAATAAGAGGATGTAAGTAACTTTAGTAAATTTTAATCGACGAAAAAGGCAAAAATGTTTTTAACACTTGTTATCCAATAGAAAACTGACAATATACAGCTACATTTTAGACGCAAAGAGAAAGTATACGCAAATGAATTAGTGCCGCGATAGCACATCCCCGCATTAAGATGGCCCGAATGACAAATCCTGAACTGCTCGATATCCTCGATCTTCGCATTATCTCAAGCAACGTCGCAAAGTCTCGATGCATCCAGGACCAACTTGCGCAATCCCTATATTACCGAGAGCCTAAAAAGTAAAAAGCAAAGCCGAGAGCCAATCACCTTGAAAATCTAAAAGTCAATCGGCGCATTTCCCTAAAGGAGAAAATCTCCCCGCGTTTAAGCGTTTAATCGAGGCACTCAAGGCTCATCGAGGCCGTGCAATCCGGAACCCAGTCCCCCGGCGCGATGAGCATCGTGAGAAGATGCCTCTCGCGCCTTCAGCCGCGGTGAAGAAGACGTCTCTCCCTCTCTCTCTCTCTCTCTCGACGTCGTCCGTCAACTCTCCTCGGCGCCGATCAGACGAGTAAAGTTCGAAAAAAGAAACAAAAAATCGAAGGACTCATCAATAGGCGTCACTCGGGGGATATTTGGTTATCCGCGAGATCTCGCGAGAGCGAAATTCTCACGGGGACCGCGGCTTTGCAACAATGGAGCCGCGGGACGCCTTGTTCAGGTGGAACTCGCGGCGTTACGTCCTTCCGCTTTTGATGGAAAAATTCGCCGAGGAAGAGGCGCGGGGTTAATTCATCGGCGATTCCGAGTTTCTTAGCGAAATCTTGGGAAAGTTTCGATTTTCGTTTTGCGGATGTTTATCTGGTACTGCATCACTGTTCGAAGTGTTATATTTTAGGCTTCTTTTTAAAAAAGTAACTCGAAACCTTGATTTTCTCTGCTAAGCTTTTACTGGCGCAAGTTTAAGACGAATAATTTTACAACCAATTACATTTGTTAAAGTCGCGGATTTCGATATAACAAATCATCTCGAATAACCCAATCCACTTCCACGACGCGATACCAAACTCCGGCTCGCGCGCGCGACCTCAACGCGAAAATTCCACTATCCCCCTCGTCCGAGCCCCCGCAAAAAAAAAATGCATCTCCGAAACCTTGCAACAATGGCTCCCCCCGTGTACAAACAGCTCGGCGCTTCGGCGTCACGTAATATCAGCCACTTCCGGCAGTCCTCCTCGGATGCTACACAGACCCCAGGGCCCAGGGGAGGAGGTGGGGGGGAGACAATTGGCCGCAATTAAACGGCGCGCGACTCCCACGCCTCCTCTCCCGATGTGTATCGGGAGAGCTTTACTTTCGCCGCTCGATCCGCCGCGGACTTTTTTTTCGACGGCGCGGGGGGCGTGACGGAGCAGCTGAGGCCCCACCTGATGTGCGCGCGCGGGCTTTATTGTGTGCACCGCGCAACCTTTCGAAGGACATTCGGAGCGCTGACAAGTGTTTTGGCTTTTGGCGGCTGCTCTCGATTGGGCATTGTTCCGAGGGACAATCGAAGCTTTCTGCCTCGGTGAGATGTGCTGGGTAGTTTTTGAGAGTCGGCTTGATTTTATCGGTGACTGAATTTGATTTGGAGGATGATCGTGGGATGTAACAGGTTCGGGTTGCGTTGATTCCGCGGCTGTTTCGTCAACGGTTGAACAGTTTTCTTTTGTTGATATTTATCTGTCGTTGATCGGAACAAATACGTCGTTTAATTTTACTCAATTATTAACGTTCTAAATAAAAATGCGTATATAAAATAGTGAAATGTTACGTAGTAATTGAATTTTTTTAATTAACGTCTTTTCAAACAGTATAACGAGAAATAAGTTCAAAAGTTTCAAAACTTTTCTATAAGATAAACGCTGCATTTACGATATATAAAATAAAGTTCCCCGTTTCAAATCGCCGCTAAATATCGTATATAAGTGCATCAAAGTAAGCTACTCGAAGGCAATCAAGTGCGCATCGAATATTTCGAGATTATGTCATTTGCCTTGCGTAACAGAACAATTACGCGTACTGCGCCAAGTCCAATTTGCAAAACGCAAACTCCTATAACGTTCCGACAAAACTTTTCCAAATCGCCGCTAAACAACCACTCGAATTATCCGAGCGCCATTCCGCCGATGGTTATCCCGGAGCGTGTAACGACTCCTCGGCAAAATGAACGATAAGTGAATAAGCCGCGAAAAAAATTTTAAGAAATCGCGGCTCCCCCCTCTCCGCTTCTTAAATCAAGCCGCGCGAGCGCCTTCTCAAAATAATCGGTTGCCTCGTGCCGCGCTTGATTTACGAGCCGCGTAATTACGCGCGGCAATCCGTCGAGGGACGAGTCTCTCGAAATCGACGGGGAAAATGGTGTGCGAAATTTGTGGAACGGCAAGTTCGTCACCTGTTTTTGCGCGCCACCCCGCCGCAACAAAGCCTCTCTCCTCCTCGCCGAGGATACATCGTCCGAGAGAAAGCCGAGCGCGGCGATATCCTATACACTCGGACCGTTTGAAAGGCGCACTCGTCCTTAATTAATATCGAGTCGGCGAGCCTCCGATGATCGCGTGCGCAGCTTCGAATTACACCGCTTCTTCGTTACGGCGGCCCGAACGATCGAATCGGCTTTTCTTGCCGCTCGAATTTCACGGGACGATCATCCGATCGATATAAACTGGGATTTTTGCACGTCTTCGTAAAAGGCTGAGCCGTTCCACAGCGCGGAGAGGCTTTTGATGGAAGGTCGGGGTACTTTCTTGAAGGGACTAATTAATAGTTTTTATGTTGGGAGCGGGAAAATGAGATCGGTGAGACGTGGTAATTGCTTGTTATAACGCTTTGCGTCGACGTACTTTTGTATACCGATGTATAAAAAGTACTTGTGAATAAAGTACACCCCTGGTGGAAACGTTTGACATTTAATAAACTTGAGAAAATTATTAAACCTGCTGCTAATTTTAGTGCAAAGTGTATTAATTTTCCTATATTCATTCAAAAGCTGCCCTCGAGGTAATTCTCTCACTTTTCTCCATACAAGACACGAGCATGAACAATTGCATCAAGTTATTTTTTTTCCATTTCTCCGTGCTTCCCGATTAAATTAATTATCCATACGCAATTGACCAATTTTATCAAAGAATTAATTCGATCACGTATCAAAACGGTCCATCGTCGGCGGCCGAAACGTAAAAAAATAACGTCGCCAAAGGGAAAAGATTCACAATCAGAAATAATGCTCGGTTGAGCCTTTCGCGCCCGACACCTGCGTGATGAAAATCCTACGCCGCCACGTCCGCTAAATCACGGCGGCGGAACATTTTTCATTCCTAATTACAAAGCAGCCCGCGAATTTCAGTCGATTCCATTAAGCCCCCCTTTAAAAAAAAGGCGCGTCGGCAAAGCCGTGGCAGAGCCTCGCTCTCCGCGTCGTCGTGTCGTCTCCTCGCCGTTCACTTTCATCGCTCCTCTCCCCGACACAGACGCATTGGCCAATAACCCGGAAAGTATATACATCCGCGTCGAAGGCCTGCAATATTTAATTGAACCTAAGCAGCGCGCGCGCGCCGAGCAAAAAGAAGCGGCGACGGCAACGGCGGCACAATAGCGTAATGAAAACGAGACGTCGACTCGTCGGGGGGGGGGGACCCTAATGAAGTAGGAAGCGCAGTAAAAGCGAATTTACGCGCTCTTTGATTAAGCGCTGGGTACTCTCTCGGTGTACGGCCGGGATTTCAATTTTGCGCTGCGGTGCACCGCACCGCCGAGCGAGCGAGCGCCGGGGCTTCTTTTCGTTTGCAAGCTCGAAAACAAGTCGTCGTCTCGTCTCCGCCGCCGATGGAATCCGGTGTTACGCGCGCTTTCTGTTCTCTGTCTCTCTCTCTCTCTCTCTCTCTGTGCCGTTTGAGAGAGAGGAGTAACCAGCTGCTTCGAGGCTATTAGAGATTGCGTGAATTCGGTTTTCAGTTTGTAATGAATGATTGTTCTTATGCGTGGGCAATTGTGCAAGTGATCTGCAAGAAAGTGGAAGGATGATTCTGCTTGATTTCGAAAGGAAGCTTCATTTTCGACCGAGTTTTGGATCTACGGAATAATCAAGTTTTTATTAGCAAGACGAAGGGTAGAGATTTACTCTTATTACCGTTGCGTACCAATTCAAGTAACATGATATGACAGTTGTTATTAAAAGAACGAGCTTTGCTTACTTTAATATCCTACTTAAAAAAACCAATTCGATTCCCGGCTTGACATTTCGAATTGATATCTTTATAATGATACGCTGCGTGATAATTGTCAGGAAATCTTCCAGATATACTCTCCTCTTCTGCAAAAAGAAGCCATTGAGATTAACGCCGCGAGGATCCTTACTCTATCATTTGAAGAAGAAAGTGAAAATATATCCGCGATAGTAAAGTTTGAGCAATATTTTTGAATGGGTCTTAGAATAAAAGAAAGCGGAAATTCGCACGACCTTTCTGTCCGTCATGCTCATTTTCATAATTGGATCTGACTTTCGCTGAAACATTCCCTTCCACATTTCATTTCAAAATCGGAAACAAAGCGATGCTAATATATAAATCAAACCCGAAATTCAATAAATCCCGTACCGAATTACATTCTATTAGCGTCGCTGTATGGATTTCCAATTTCTCAAGCGCAGTTTATTGTCCGGAAGCCGTCCGAACTCCGTTCGAAATCTCGGCCGACGTCGAATCCCAGAGCGTCCGAGGCTAATCGCGGCGACACGGCAGTTTCGGCGCAATTCATGCGTTGTACATTTGAATATCGCCTCGTTAGCTATGCAACCGTCATAATTAGCGTCGCGAGTTATATCGTCGAAGCGTATAATTGAACGTTCACGCGCCGTTCGCATCGAAGGTGCAAAGGTCTAAAACTATCTTTCAATTCGAACTAAAACTCCACGACCTCGAATTCGAGGCTCCTGCATGAATATTCCGCCCTTTTAATTTATTATTCAGCGGAAAGAAGAAGGCGTACAAAAGGCCGGCTTTTAATGCCTTTTTAATTACTCGACCGCGGCTAAGAGCCTCCGAAAAAAAAAGGCAGCCGCGGAGAAGGGCGAACTTCCGCTTTCAATTCGCGGCATCCTTAATACGATGCGGATCCGCGTCGTGCGTAATGACTCTGCGAGCCTCGATTGTTCGCGGCTTTTAGGCGAGCGTTAAATCGAAATCGGGGGGGAGATGCGCCGCCTTTTTTCAGGATCAAAAATAGCCGTGAGAAGGGAGTCTAATGTATATAGGAAAGTTAACATTCTCACTCGCCGAGAGGATACAAGCTGCGGGTCGCGGGTTTAGCTGACAATATTTCTACGAGAAGGAATGACATATTGTGAAAGATTCAAGTGCATTTTGAAGGGAAAGAGTAATGCTATTATTATCAGATGCCGCAAGTTTTGTAAAGAAAAATTAATTTCGGACGAAACGTATAACCCCGAATATTGCCGGTTAAACATCTTTGTCTTTTTTGTACTCGTCAAAATACCGTACCATTTGTTGTACACGCGCTGCTACACTTTCGTTTCTTTTCGAAATTCGAGAAAGAACGGCTGGCTAATTGGGCGCACTTCTAATTTTCGAGCGAGGCGCCCTTTAATTTTCGATTGTTCGAAGGAGATACCACCTGAAATCTTTAATTAGCCCTGTTTTGACACGGCGATTAATTAAGCGATTACAGGGCTCTTCAAATTTTGAGATTACGTAAGTAAAAGCCAGAAAATTCTTGATGTTGCGTTAATTTTAAGGCTGGAGGAGCTATAGTTATTCTTCGGCGGGCATTTTAGTCTTATATTAATTGTGTTTTCGATCTTTCAATGCGCGGGTAAATTTTAGGGTTATGCAAAATTAATTGATCGCGTACTTTTGATATAAATTACAAAGTTACGTGCTCGTAGCGTATATCGTTATAGTAAGAGAATAAACGAATCCTGTATTTTTTAGAAATATTTTTCAATCGTTATGCAATGCAAGATTTATTCTGTTATTAGTGTTCGTGTAAAGTGAATTTTTTACGCTTTTGCAAAGCGCATTATTAATCTATATATTATATGCATAGCCATTGAATGATTGTGATTACTGTTATTATGTAAAAAGAAATGCACGATCGCAATGAAGTGCCTGATAATTATTGAATATATTGTTATCGGACTAAATGAATCTTATAAATTATTAAAAAAATATAATACAGGATTGAAATTTTTTACCTTCACTATCCATAAAACCTTGCGAAAGTCTTCAATCGACCATCAATCTAATCTCTCATTCAATAATCAACATCTCCATTCCCAATCCAAAGCGCATTTATCCGATCAGACAAAAAACACTGACCTTTTCTTCCTTCTGCGCTCATCCGGAGCCCCTGATACTTTTGGTAATAACAATAAGAAATCAATAGTAACGGCGGTCACGATTCCCATAATGGCGACGGTAAACATATGTAGCATAAAATAATAATAGTAATAGCAATATAATAATGGAAAAGCAAACGCGGAAGTTCGCGACCGCGGAGCTTCGTGACTCCCATCTCTGCCTTTCCGCTTGGCTTCCCCCCCCCCTCCTCCCCCATTTCCATGGTGCTAATATTGAACGATCGGACGAACTTACCTGTGCGCGAAGTTCAATCGCGAAATTGTGTGAGCCGCCTGGTTTGAATGGATCAATGAACCCAAAATTATCCTTTACCCAAATCCCTGATGTAATTGTTGTAATTGAAAAAGTGCGGAGGGTCATCTAGAAAAAGTGAAAAACTTGGGATTTGAATTCTGCGGCGTTGAACAAGCAAACTGGCCTCACTCCATTGATTGATCTTGAATCCTGTTTTTTTTTTTTTTTTTTTAAGCTGACAATTCATTGCTTTATATTTATATTATACAAATACTTTAGAAATAAAAATAAAAATATATAATACGGATAGAATTAAAGAATTAAAAAAAATGTTTTAAACTTTTGTTTAAAGTTTGATGAAAGGCAGTCTTTCAAGTTAAGTGAAAGCACACATTTTTACGATTGAAGAATATCGTTTTCAAAATAAGCTTTTTCAAGCTACTATTTTCAAGAAATTTACGTACTCGTACAAAATAAACTTTTTACACAATCACTACGAAAGCAATAAAACTTTACTAAAACTCTTCGATTTCAGAGTTTTACCATTGCGGCACCATAACAGTAAACTCCCTCTGCAATCCCCAATAGGCAGACGGCACTAACGGAGCTCAGGCAAAAATAATTTCCCCAGTCCACAAAGAAGCTAAAAACAAGCCCCCGAACAATAAATGCTTCGACACCTCTTAAAAACCAATAACCATCATCAACCGGCCTCTCCCCCCCGGAATCCGGTGCATTAAAATCCCAGCACACGAGGCGCATTACCGAGAACATCGTCCGCGCTCTCTTCCCTTTGGGAAAAGAGGCGTTTCGCGCGAGAGCGGCAAACAAATCGTGACTGCGTTTAAAATAACCGGGCGCGCGCTCCACGCGCGTCCGCGAATCCAGCCGCGAGAAAGACGTCAAGGCGCGTCGGAAAAGCCGCGCCGTGTAATGGGAAACTTGAATAGCGCCGTTAGCCGACGCGCGCCTTACTCCTTTTTTTTTTTTATCAAGAGAAACCGAGAGCTTCGATCGCTGGGCCGAGGATTTTTGCGGGGTTCCATAGACGACGGAGGCTCGTCGGGGAAAATGGGGTTTTGCGAAGGCGAAAGTTATCATTGGGAAGCAAAATTTGACGGGGTTTGGAAAGTTGCCGAGTTTGACGAGTTGCGCAATATTTATTAGGAACGAGTGCACGTAGGTTATTCTGCGATTCTTGAGTAACTTGTACAGAGGCTACAAAGGAAGCCGCTCAACGGAGTACGCAGAGATGCACGGATGAGTTTACGAAGAGCGCTTTTTGAAAAATACACCTGGCACAATCGATAAATCAGTTTTATAATAGTTAGTTAAGATACACCGTATAAAATGATAAATTTCAATACTTTTTATACCTAATCGAAAGCTGAATTTACATGCAAGGCAATCTTTAAACTTTCTAAGTTAATTTAAGCTCGATGTCAAGTTACTTATCGAAAATACAATTATCTCTTAAAATAGCTGGAACGACGTTGCAATAAAGTATTTTTCGCTCTAATGAAAAATGTTTTCCCATAGTGTTTCGGCGCTTATTTATTAAATTACGAAAAAAAAAAAATAATAATGGCTCTTTTTAAAAACCCATTGTAATAAACGACACGATTTCAAAATATTGCGTCCTTGATCCTCTTCTTCTTTCCTTTACATCATCCATTTCGCTGCTGTAACTCGATGCTCCTAATGATACCAAGAATTTCGTGAGTAGTATGAACTAATTGCCGGAGTCAACGAGCCGTAGATAAGGCTGAAAATGATCTCGGAGATAAATTACTAAAGGTAAGTACCGTCATTGTTTATCGTGCGAAGGGGATTTTCAATTTTCAGCGTTCCAAACTAAACATATCGAACTTTCCAGAGAAAATTTCCATCAATTAGCCGATAACAATACCCACCGACGTCCAACGCAAATCATCTCTCTTCTCCGATTATCGCGTTAAATTTTTCATCCGACGATTCCTATTGAGACATTGGCCAAGCTAATATCTCCTTATCCCCCGAGCACTTTCTTCTCCGGCTGCAATAACAATAAATAAATCAGAAATTAAAGAAACGCAAATCGCGAGATCGGCCCGTCGAACTCTTCCCCCCGTAGGATCCGATTTCTAATCCCTGAAACCATCTGCGGATCCCAGCCGGCCGGGTAAAAAAGCGCCGCGGCCGCGTCACGCAACCCTCCCACCCGGCCGCCGCCTCATTTGTTTACCCAAGAAAGAACGCACGCTCCGCGAAGGAGCGCGATTTCCTCTCTCTCTCTCTCTCTTCGGCTCGTGTGTCTCGGCGGCTGGGAAGGCCGCCGGAGGCGTAGGGTCGCCTATCGGGGTCGGCTCGGGGTCATGCTTTCACTGTCGGAAAAAGAAGACGCCGCGAGGAGGAAGCACGGCCGCGGCGCGGTGTATATGTATCCCGCCGCCGCCGCCGGCGGAGGAGAGGAATGTCACGCCGGCCGATCGAATCGCCGCTCTCTCGCCGATGAGCTACGGAGCTCGAAGCTCGGAGTGAGAGAGAGAGAGAGAAAAGCGCCTGCGTGGCCTTTTGCCGGATGCGAGGGAGGAGCGCCCGGCTGCGATTTGTGCAGGCGTGCTTTCGCGAGAGGGCTTGTTTGCGGAGGGGAGTCCGAGGTGTGATTATTGATTACTGATATACGCGCGGGTATGCAGATCGGGCTGGATAAACTCTGCCTTTGCCTGGAGCTTTCTTATTCGAAAACTTGAAGAGGAGCGACGCGCGAGAAATTAGTATCACCTCTACGGAAAATTCGTCGCGAAATGTATGCAGTCACTTTATTAAGGGTGAAATTAAGCTTTATGCTGTACAAATATTTAGCGTATTCAAATTAAGTAAAAGCAAAATTGTAGTTTATAATTGCAGCGCATAACGTTAAATCATTAAAAGACTTATTACTTGACAAACGCAGTGTGGCGTGCCTTGGATATTTAAGTAACTGTATTAGCAGGGCCATAATATTATTAATGGTTATAAGCATTATATTGATATTGATGCATCACTAAAAAATCATTTATTATCTTAATACCTCATACATTAATACCAAGTTAATAGCTTAAAAACAGTTAGATCTGCTTTTTCATTTGATTAATATATATTTCTCTTATAAATACATTGTAAGAGCACAATTTTAAAAGTACGAAAAACACCATATTCCAAAGAATCATTCAACTTCTACTTATTACAAACTACTCTACATCCAATAACCCAGTTCTATCCGCGAAGCACAACAAAAAAAAATAACTCCCCATTACATTCCCCGCGGCACACTTTCATTCCTCGCGACTTCTATCAATCCTCGTCACCTGTTCGCCTCCTCTAACGAATTGTCTCCTTCCCTGTCAAAATCTCGAGCCGATAGCATCTGAGGCCTCGCAACGGGAGCAAACGTTTGCTCTCGGCGTCGACGAGCACACATCGCTTCCGGATCGATCGCGGCGAACTTCGCCGGAGGTCTTGACCCAAACTACTCACTTATATACCCCGTTTGGCTCCTTGCCGGAGAGCCGCGGTGTTTAAAGTCGAGTGCGCGCCGTGACTCGGAACTTTCCGCCGATTGATGGATCGACGTCGCTCCGATGGATTATCGGGGCCCTCGCGCATTGTTGTCGGAGAGTCGGGAAGATGGATCGACGGGGAGCGGATGGACTGCTGCCGCGATCAAGTGTGTGTGGCGATTGACTTCGGAGTTCGGTCATTCGTGTAGTAGCCCAGTTAGAGGTGCTCCGGGACCGATGTTCTCTCGCTTTTTTTTCTTTTGGTCCATTGGGAGCAGGTGGTTCGGAAGAGGAAGAGAAACTTGTTGAGTATTTTGTTTTCTTCGATGTTCTTGGGAATATTTTAGGATTCTGTTTGGAAATGGTTTAAGCAACGTAACAATAATGTTGAGGAGTTCCAATGCCGTGCATTAGGTTAGACGCGGCCTTGATTGATACTTATTGAATGAAAATACCCGCTAACGAATAAAAAGGTATCTAAAATATATAATATGCACTATACGAAAGGGATATTTTTAAGGGATATTTTTTTTAGTACTGGACTTAAGATTGATTGTTAAAACACGATTCATTAAATAAGAAAACAGAAACGTAATGGATAGTGCTAAGTATATCCATGAGGCAAAAATAGAATAATCAATTCCATCAATTCTCATCGAACTCCGTAATTTTAACTTAGCTATTTTCTGCAAATTGGTATAAAAATTAGTTTAAATCAGTATAAAAATAAAAGCACATTCCAACATCATTCGGCGAGAAGGTGACAATTAAACGCAATTCACGAAAGTTATAGGGATACTCGCGAAGTAAACTCAGCTCAGTAGCGGTCTCCCCCTTTATTGCGCGGCTAGCTCATTTAGCACCTCGTACAATAAATAAAAGACCGCCGACATTCCTTCCCGCCGAACCGCTCCACCGGCGAAAACAAACGAGCGCGGCCGCGAAAGAAAAGAGCGAACGCTCGCCCGCAAACGAAGCGTTTATCGCTAAGAGCGCATCTAACGCGGAATGCCAAAAATGCAATTACTTCGGGGGAGGGGGGGGGGCAGCGCGCGTTACTCGCGCCTCAACGGGGGGCTCCGCTTTGGCGGCGGGTCCAAACCGCTAATTATTCAATAACAAAGCCGCGCCGCGAGAGCAGCGAGGGCCAACGAGTAATGGGAAAGCCGCGCTCTCGCGGGGAAAGGTGAAACGTATTTATGAGAGCGGCCCCGAGAAAGTCGACGAGCGCAAGCGGGAGGAAGCGCAGAGAGGCGGGTGACTATTTTCTCCGCGCGGGCTATGGGAAGTGCGCCGCTTTTGACCCTCGCGGGCCGCTCGGAACGGTCTGGAGGAGCTCGGGATATTGGCGTTGGGTTGTCGAAGGTGGAGGATTGGTGAAGTGGGAAGTCGAAATTTCGGAAGGTAGTTTAGAGGTGTTTTGGGTGTTCGTTCGATTAATTTTTATTATATTATTTACATACCTTGCGAAAATTGAACTAAAATCATGACGTGAAATTGGGATACAAAGTTACTAAAATGATATTTCGTAATTGTATTATATACTTTGTAAAAAAATTACATTTGTGAAATAGAATTGCGGCCTTCGTTCCAAGAAGTAACTACATTGAATGTATCGTTGTAATAATAAAGTTGGGAAACAGTTTGACGAGTTTACTCTTGGCGTAACTCAAATTTGAATTTGAAAAGTTTTCTTTAAGAGCTTCTTGTGGCTAAAATTACAGATGCGTATGAAAAAGATGTTGTAAGAACCTGCAAATATAACATTTTTATAGAAATGTATACATTAGTTTTTAGATACAGAAGCTTATAAACGTAATTACCCTTCTGTATGTTTCTAATGATAAATTTACAAATTTGGCAACTGTAACATGACAGGGTTGCTGGCATTTCAGCATTATTAACATTATGCTCCTTATCACTTCAGGATGAAAGTCGTACCAATTTGTCATGAAAGTCTGAACGCACATTTGTTCTCCCTGAAAATCGTGCCTTATTTAAAAAGATGTACAAGCGCCACGTCGATTTTGACGTATAATACCTACAGCTTCAGTCATATTCTTTGCGGTTGCACAATACAAGAACAAATGCAAATTCATGGAGAACAAAATTATCCCGACGTGCATCAGTTTTAAAAAATTGTTGATTTTGTAGAGCTTGAAAATATAAAAGTATACGGGAATTTGAAAGTATTATTAGCCGTTTAGGTTTAATTTAAAGACAAATTACCCAGATAAGATTGTGAATTTGAATCCCAAAGTGTATTAAGTTCCTTGACATTTCAACAAGTAGTAAAATATAAAATGCTCTTTCTGCTTCTCTTAAAAATCTATGAAGTATGTAAAAATTCATTAAAATAGTAGTTAAACAATAAAATAGGTTTATAATTAGTATTAATTGAAAATCAACAACATTCCAATTTGATAAATTGAACTAAAATAAATAAATACTAAAAATGCATTACTGGAACAAAAAATTACGATCTTACAAATTGATACCTCAAAGTATGAATATGTCCGCTGATTATGCAACGGAGGCAGTCACAATTTTGTAAGAGATTTTCATCGTTATTGCAACTGTACGGTCGAACGGCATTGTATCTTCTTAGTTTATCAGAAAGAATCATAAATTGATTAGTAGCATGAACCATGACAATTGCGAATATGGAATCTATCGTTACAATTACGGTTATCCATACAAGACAGCCGCACGCGACGACTACGATTACTGGGTAAAAAAGAGTCGAGTACAAAATCTTCGACGGTACCATTGAGAAGAAAGGAGTCTCTCGAAAAGCTTCCCAACTTTTTGTTTCCATGTCGTAAGTTTGAATTGAGTAAGCTAGAAACATTTATAACTTATTCTTTGTTTAAAGTATTTGCTTAATTCAAAACTTTTTTAAATTTCTATAACTTTCGTAGTTCGTAATTAAACAAAGAAAAATCTTACCTACTACCGACGAGCAAAGAAATACAATGAGGAGTTTAGAAATGATTTTCCTTCTTCTGACATTGCTCGTAATACTTTTTTTACATGAATCAGGCAACGAATCATACTGTGCCGCATCGTTCGCCATTATCTGCAGAAGAACTCTCAAATTTTTCTGGATCGCCTTGGTGATTAGTAGCTTTATCAGCGTAAAGAACATCACAATCGTATACAGCAAACATTCGATGAAGGTTTCAATATTTTTCGCCCGATACGTGCCGTAAACGCAACTTGTAGTCGCCACGCACATCGACAGGGTACAAAATGAAAATTTTACGTTTTCGAAACGATTTTTCATCGGCCAAATGCCGGTTACTTTCATGCCCCAGTGAATAATGCCCAATTCGTTCTGCAAATAAGAGTAATTCTCCAGGGAGAGTCCTTTTGTTATAAACATTGCAATCGCTTTGATTAATCGTGAGACAAACTATCAAAATCAAGCTTAAGAATTAGAATTAATGTATTAATTTTTAAAGTTTGATAGTCCGTGACACAGTTAACTGATAAGCGTTACAATTTTTACAATAAAATGTCCTTTCGCGTCTTCGCGCTTTATTCTTTGGCGGTTCGCTTTTCTTCGTATTCCCGTACTAAACATTTCGACTCGCGTTTTGGATTACAAGTTTTGCACTCTTCAGTAAAATACAAACGACCCGTAATTACATCGAGAATAAGTTCCCATTTCATTTGTCAATAGTACTAATTAAAGAAGGTAAAGACAGACATTTGCAATTAGATGCAAATATTATCTGTATTTGGAGTAATCAATAAGTAATGTAAATTTGACGTTTTTTATGATCAATTTATTTAATACTAAATTTTTTAGGTCGAAAATTTTATAAACTTTTACAATAAACGTATTTATGCAGTTATTATTATTATTTGTATATTTATTAGTGTTATTATTGTCTTTTTTTTCTTTGATATATGCATGTACTTTTACAGCCTTGTCATTTGGCGTTAGAATTCAAACCAATTTGCTCGGCACAAGTCATTTCTTGAAACACGAATCGTTATAATTATTTAGGTTGTAAAATTCCTACTGTGAAGTGCCCATTGTTCAATATTATAAATACGAAAAATAACAATTAGAAAATAGATGCAGCAGATTTAAAAAATTAAAGTTATACATATAAGAGGGGTTATTTTAAATCTATAATTAACGATTTAATTTTATTTAATTCCTATAAATTTATTCTGTTTGAAGAATGTTTTACAATATTTTAGCCAATATATGTATATGTATCGTCTTTGAATTTTTCAAAGAGTATTGAAATTTATAGTGTTAAAATCAATTTACTAGTATTATTAATCGACAAATTTCTACCAGAATTACCTTCAGATTTAAATAATTTATAATTTGATAATAACAAATATAAACAAGTGGTAAATATATCTTTGCATCGTTCAATTTCCGACCAAAACTCGCGTACAATAAAACGAAGATCCCCGCAGTAAAAGCATCTTAAATCGACGGCGCTCTCGAGTTTTCCAATCGCAGTCGGTGCATCCTCCATCGACTTCCTCCTCAAGCAATCGGAGAGAGGAGAATCCGCAGAGGCGGTCATCCTCGCGGTCCCAATTACTCGCTCGCGGAGATCGCCGCTCAAGAATTCTTCCCCCAATTCCTTTGTTTTTCCCGTTTCGCGTGCGCGCGCGCTCTCTCGGCGGCAGCATAATTGCATATTTGTTTTTCCTGACTCCGAGAGCGATCCCGCAACTATACCCCGCCTCCTCAATCGATATGCAATTAGAAACGCCGGCCCGCTGCATAATCGCTCGGCGATTTTCTCGCGCGCGCGCGCACTCCTCTATCGTTCGGAGAGGAGCTCAGGGAGCACACGGAATAATTAAGACGTAATTAAGAGAGGAGCATTATGCGCGCCTCGAATCTTTTCTGCTATTGCGCACCGTCTCGCAGTCGACCGGGTTTCGGTATGCGAATTAAGGACTCGACGGGGGGAAGTAATTTATGCGTTATTTCTCTTTGATAAATTATGCAAGAACGGATCGCTGTCTCGTTCGGAGCGGAGAAGAGCTTTCGAATTTACATCGAGATACGCCAATTTTATGGGACTTTGTCGTGGAATTTTCATTTAATGTAGGTGGCAAATTAATATTCGACGAAAGCAGCTTAATTGGAATTTTGCAAAATGCGACGCAATCAAGTTAATTGGCTTAATTCTATTGAATTGATAGCATACTAGCAAAGTAGAAGAATTGAGTTTTCAGAGAATTGAATTTTCGACAGCTAATAGTAGATGCATGCCGGGTACTGTCAGACTTAGCTGTACCTTGTCGACGCTCGATCTAGTACATTAATTTTGCAACAAATAGTTTAAAAGAAACTTCATGCATATATTTAACAAATAGAAGACCTTAATTTCGCAAAATATTATTGTACTTAACATTTTTATAAATTTTAGATGGTTAAGTAAGAAGAATAGTTAAAATAAATTTTAGAATTGAAGGTAAAAAAATAATAAACAAATTTTGTCATTTTTTAATTCTTACTCGACTCTCAATGTTTTTATTAATTGATAATCTCTTCGCGGTAAATGGGTATTACAGTGATGAAGCCGATCGCTTGGGCAAAAAAATGTTTATTGAATATTATTGTAATCGTTCTCTCCACATCCTGCGCACGAATAATATCTTCTCATTCCTCATAATAATATTCTTTTATTATCACGTTGCGTACACACAAACATATACGCAAAGCGCATAAATATATGTATTTCTTCCTTTTTCATTAATTAATATATTTTTTTTATTTATGTATATATAATATATACTTCATACTTTTCAATCTTTCCTTCATTCATATAGTCATAGTTTTTTTCTGAATTTTTGTGTTTATGTATATATATAATTGTATTGTACATGTACAAGCATAGACGGTGTGTATGATATTCCTTTTTTTTTAAGAACTAAATAACAATAAGCTTCCCTATAGGTATATATTCACATCACTAAAGAGTCGAACAATCGCGTCAATGTACTATTAGTATTTAAGTGTAAAAAATATTAGTAACATGTTTATTTGGCTTAAAAAAATGATAATATACGTTTTTCTGCTGTCCAATTTTATGTATGATCTAAAGGTTTTCAATACTATTCAATAATATTTATATTTCATTTCTCCGTGCAAAATTTAACCGTTAAAGTGATAAATAACAAAAAAGGTTAATAAATTGATGAAAATTTTACTGCATGTTTCAAAAAGAAATTTTTCCGATTTGTATATTCCTGATATGAATGCATTTAGATGATTAAAAAAATATTTGATTTTTCTTTTATTAAAAACAACCTTTTTCTCGATGAAGAATATATGGACTCTAAAGTAGTATCAAAGCACTCTTTAAGCCTAAAATACAATTGACAATGTAATCGAGAGATGTAAAGGCTACGTATTATTTAATTTACGTGCGATTGCTCGACTCAATCACTTTTTCATTAGATTGAATCTTTCCCTCAAAACTTTTTACTAGATCTGTCAAGTTATAAGCTATGTCGCATTAATTGTAATATACACAGAGAAATATATATATAGTTTATTACAGTTTTTTCTTATATCTTAACGCTGATGTGTGATAGTACAGTATAGTATTGTCCCCAATGCGCTTAATAAATCATTGTATTATTTGCTATTATTCTCTTTTTATTGACTTGAAATGACCTATATCGAGTATTTTACAGCAAATTTAATTATTTTTTGTAAGATAATAGTAGAAAAAGTTCTTCTTTAATATTTTTATACTTTCGATTATAGTGTATGTTAGTCCTGATTGTTTTAAAACATTTCAAGTTTGTGCCAAACAATGTAATAAAAAACCGCACTTTAACAAATATGCATTATGTAAATATGCATAATTCAAAATTCGTAACGAAATTAAGTTTCATTCTTTCCTAATAGAACTTTATTTAAATTGTATTATTTCACAACAATTGTTCATGTAGTTTAGTTTATTAGCTTACACAAATTAAAAACCGCTGTGAAAATACTCAAATTGGATCGAGTCATGTCTTTAAGATTTAGCATTTATAATAGATATTTTATGTGTAGATGTGTATTTCATTTCATATGCGAGCTTTTCCAAATGCTCATGTGGCGCACAGCTACCTTAATATATGATAATTTGTAATGCACGCGCTTCACTCTTATTTAGTTCAGTATTTTGTAACTAAATAAAGAATTCACTCGGATCCAAGATAAACTTTTATTAAGATAAAATAATCACCTATTTATAACGTCGTGTGTGATATTTTCAGATATGCCACAATGTAAATAAGATATCTTTATTAATTATATGGTTTTCGAGTTTGAGGTATACACACACGTCTTTATACAACTTCTGCATAATATCATTTTACATTTGGGGGTTTGATCGCGTCATCAGAGACAAACTGTCTCTTCCATGACAGGAACGAATAATTCTAAATACTTTGAAAGCGATTTTTTTTTTACTTTTTTATTTATTTACATAATTATATATTCGGTGTTAGATGTTAATTATTCTACATGATTAAACTATCCACAGAAAAAAATTGTTTTTGATTCATTAAACTCAAGCCAAAATATTTTCCAACACAATGCAATTAATTAAATTTAAAAATGTTTTATCAGTGTTACAAAATATATTTTAATTCTTCAACTGTACATGCTTCAAGTCGCAATTTATTCATTCTAATTGATTAATTAATTGAGTATACAACAAAGTCGTAGCTACAAAGAAACTATAGTAAAAAAGAAACATTTGTACAAATAAACATAATTGTATACAAAATATAATCGACACACAAATTTATTTCGCAAAATTATATCAGGCCAGGATTCCGTTCACATAATTTCGTCTACGCGGACTGTATATAAACTCTCAACAAAACAAAAATCAATAACTGTTTAATGTTCGTTTCAAAATATTTATCAATTACCACCCCTGAATACGCGAATACTCATCGTTTCCATCAAGGAAACGCAACAGAGTTGATATATCTATATACCATCTCATTGAAATGTATATGCCTGTCTGTATTTTTTAGGTACATGATGACGATTCCATGCTGTACTTAACTGATTTATCTTCTCATTTCAAGCAATAATATATATTTTTTCATATATTTAAAATTTACAGTCCCACGTACAGCAACGTACTATATTTTCTCAGGAACTCTACACTTCTATAACGACACTACGTAACTTTTAAATCGCAACACACACTTTCCTACAATTCTCTCTCTCTCTCTCTCTCTCTCTCTCTCTCTCTCTCTCTCTCTCGCATTATGTATACTTTTTTCGACCCCTATTTGTTTATTACAGTAACTCTGTGCACGTGCATAGAACTTTCCCTTTGTTGCAAGGATTTTGATAAGCATATTTTTGCGCGCAGAGTAAATAATAACATTAATAAAAAAGAAAAAAGATACTACACATGAGCGATGCACAAATAATATTTTAATAAATATATATTTCCTAAAAGTAAAATATTTCTATTTTATTTCTTTTGCATGTCTCATTCTCACGTTCGCGTTCTTTCATTTTCTCCCATGTTACATAGAGCAATTATAATACTTCAAGACTTCTGAAATATATTTTAAATGCTCATAAGTTGAACTCTTGTATACATATGCATTCTGTACCCAAGTTCTGCTTTAATAAGAAGCTTTCCCTTTAAAGAAGATATCATGATAATTTTTTACTATTTAGGCATAGACCTTAGCGATGTAACTTATCAATTACCTTTATAATAAAATATTTTTGAAAGTAGGCTATATCCATTAAAATAATAATATTTTATATCTACTCATATTGCAACATTTAAGAATATTAATATTCTCAAATTAATATAAATTTCTGTAATATGCAGTTACTTTTAAGTTGAAACTTATATTGCAAACAAATATTTACAAAGCTTTTATTTTGCACAAAGTTATAACATTTTCTTTCATACTATTACAACGCTTCAGTCAAGCCATAAAAATAATTATTTTATTACTTCAAAAAAAAGAATTTTTTACGATGTCCCAAATATAATTAAATATTTTAGATTATAAAATACTCAGAAAATAATAAATTATAAAAGTAAATAGATTGTTTGAAAAAATGTAACAGCACCATAGAAGCTACTGATATTTTTCAACGCTATATTTTAAGGAAGTGGAAAGTATTAAAATTTTGTAATTTTGTAAAAAATACTGTGCAGATGTAACATATTACATTATATATTTAACATGATTGAAAAATAATTAAATAAACAAAAAAATTACATCATGACGTAGTTGAATAAGAAGCACATCCAAAATATTTACAATAGATTACGACACAAAAAAATGAAAGTATAAAAACTTATAGAACCGAGTAAAATAAATCAACTCGCATAATCTTACATCAGAACTAACTATGATATCAAAGCAATACAATGTGTTTTTCAAACATTACGGAATCTGTAAAATTTATCATTTTTATACACATACACATGAGTATCTGCAGCTCCCTTTTTCTCGCTTAAAAAGTGATGTAATTAACTACCTAATTAAGATATATTGAAACAGTACAATGAAAGAACATTTAACGAAGAGAGGGAAACCACACTAACTAATTGTTTTTTCCTTCATCGTCATCATCAGTGTCGTCTGTCTTCATTGACACTAAAACTCTTTACTCAGATGCATTCGGAATTATATGCTAACATTTTAAACGGTACATTATGTTTAATACTTTAACAAAGAATATCTCGGTTAACGCGTCTCTCACCCTTACATCGCACAATTGATCATAATAATCATAAGACAATAATTGTAGTAATAATAATAATCTTAATATAACGACAATATTATTAATGTTTATAATAATAAAAGAAAAATTAATCAAATGTACAATTGCTTTGTTTTCCTCGCAAGAAAAAATAATCATCCAACCGTCGTCTATTACAATAACATTAATAAAAATAGAACCATGCAATGTGTGTATAATGTTTTTCAATATCTTAATATCCTCTAACCCATTTTCTTTCCTCTTAATACGATGCCCGATGTTTACTATTACTACTGATGTCACTCTCCAAGGACTCTTCATGATTTTTTTCTTCAATTCTTGTTTTTCTCCGTCTCTTGCTCCCTGGAGAATTGGCAAATGTAGATGCGTGTCTTCTCCTACTCTTTCGAGAACGACGTAACGAAGGAGAAACGTAAGTGTGGGCGTTGTTCTTTCGTCGCGCTCCGAATCAGCGAAACTCCGACAAGGAAATATAGATGGAGAAAAGTAAAAGAAGCCAGGGCGTTACACATCTCGGTAATGTAGGCATTATTACACAGTATTTACAAAAATTGGTGCTTCGTCCCGTCCTTAATTCCAATTGAATTCCTGAAAAATAAAATCTGCTTTATGCCATATTCTGCGAGATTTAAATTTACTTAAATATTTTTGTTTGTTTTACCGACAATAAAGCAGATAACTGACACAAAATAATTTTGTATATTTTGTGTTCGATTGTAAATAAAGTGTATTCCAAAATTATCCCAAATTTTTTACCTATTAATTAATTATTTTTAAATTTCTTTATTAACGTAAATAAAAAGAAAAAGTTTGTCGGTAAAACAGGTTACGATCATAATATTCAATAGATTTACGAGTAATTTTAAAGATTAGTTTGTACAGCGTGTGCTTTTTTAATTTACAGTATTATTTGCTTAGCGCGTTATTCACAAGGTTTATTACATGTTAAAGACGACTTTATATATACTTATTTTCAATGAATACGTGCGTTATAAGAATCAATGTTAGTATGTGTTTATTTGGATTGTGAGAAAGTTGCAGGTAAAGGTACAAAATAATTTTTCCAAAGAAAACCTTACAATATCGCTCTTTTTCTTTCACAATACCTACCTTAAACTTTCTCACAATACAGTGCACTTTTGTGGAAAGTATAAATATATTCTAAAATATTCCAAATTCCCTGCATAACTGCTACAAAAATGACTAAACTATATTTTGCATTTGACTCTTCCGACTGTTCGATTTACGTTCGCAATTGCTACAACTTTTCAATTTTAACAATAAAAAAAAAAAAAAAGAAACTCCATTTATCGACGGAGCAATCAGAACTGATCGATTCAGATTAGCAAATCGATCCGCAAATCTTCCGATCCTCCGTTAAATAGCTCAAAAGTAACGATTCGTTGCTCAGTCGGTAAAGTAGGCGCGCGCGCGCAGATGATTGTAGTATACCTAGGTAGCTCAGAGTGCACCGAAGGGGTCGAGCTGCACCTGGTTGGCCTGGGGTTGAGGCGGTTGCTGGGGTTGCGGCTGCTGCTGAATCGGCGCCCCGGGCATCATGGCTCCAGCCGGCTGCGCGACCGGTGCACCCTGGGGCATTATCACCCCGGGCGCGGCCATCATCGGTCTAACGCCCTGCATCCCCTGCATGCCCTGCACGCCCTGCACGCCCTGCATACCCTGCATACCCTGCATGCCTTGCATGCCCATCGGCATACCTTGCATACCCTATGTACAGACACACCACCAAACGAATCCAGTTGAGCCTTCTTTCGTTTCTTTTTTTTCCGGCTGTTTCTTTTTCATTTTGCAGATATTTACTTCAAAGAGAAGATCGCGGTATGCTTTTACGGACTGATCCTGCTCTCTACCTTATTGACCATGTGAATTATTAGGAAGGCTTTTTTTAATGAAATAAGTTGCCTTTATGCGATGTGAAGTACTGTGCTAAAAATCTTTTATGATTCAATTCAATATTCAGTCAATAAAGTTGAGTATAAATACTTATTTTGTTGTATTATAGCTGTTTGCAGATTTTACTTTAGAATGAAATAAAACGGCAAGTTACTCTTTGAATAAGTCTTATTTTTCTCTTTAAAAGTATTGTAAATTTTTTAGTCATCAATTAAAAATTACTGATATATTTTGAAGGTACATTTTGCTTGATTCCTCATAAAGTATTTACTCCACATTGCATTTAAATGATTTGAAAGTTTTATTTTTCCAGCCCTATGCAAAGTGATTCACGATAGTTTGTCCAGTCCCATCACTGACAAATATCTTACGTTTGATTCTAATAATACGTATAAAAAAGTGCTGAATAAAAAAAGAAGCGTAACTAGTTCTAAAATAACTTGTGTACTACCTGTATCTGTCATATACTAAAAAATGCAACAATACTGCATAAGCCTTTTTGGTGCAGTAATCAATGTATTGGATAATTAATTAGCTTGCTACTAGTCTGATAAATAAGATCTTTAAAATTAGCCAACGCCTCATTTTACGTTAACGAAGCATGTTCGCCTTTTCAAGGCATATTGCACTGAATAATTGAAAAAATCTTACTTATTCATATTGCTATAAACACAACATTGAAGGTACTAAATATAGGTGCATCGTTGCTTGTGGTTACTGTGGTTAGTGACAGGTTCCAGTGAAGTTATAAAGGAACGTGTTTTTGCTAGCGCACAGAGACCAAGCAGTTTTACCATAATGACAATGTATTACAATGTAAAATTGGATAGTTACGGAATGAAAATAAGACGGGAGAAAATGAAAAAAAAAAAAGAAAAAAGAAAAAGAAAATGTCGAGAAAGAGCAGTCGGTGTGCCTCGTTCGATGAAAACTCACCAGCGGCGCAGGCTGGGGAGGGAAGCCCATAGTGGTGGTCGAAGGAAGTTGCGCCATTCCTTGGCCCTGTAACAGCCGGTAACATGCCGTATGCTGTGCATGCATCACTTTGCTATTTATGCTAATTTCGCGCGCGGCTGGAGAGAGTTCGTTCGCTCGCCTCTCGCGATCGCGTGACGCGCATCGATTTTATCCTTTCGACGAGTCGTTCGTTCCAGCAGTCAGCTGTTTTATCGACTTCACGTAGAATGCAAATCAAGGGATTGCGAATATTTTATTGAACGAAATTTTGATGCTTCGCCTCGTTTGTAACTTTTGTAAGGTATTTTTTATTCAAATGTGTTCGTAAAAGAGCATTATTTTTAAAAACTTTTTTAGAATGAACAATACCGTAATATGTAAATTGAGTTTGAAAGTTTTTTTTTTAAACTTCTTTGTAGATTTTTGAATCGTTACAATAACTAATAACAGTTTCTCTCCAGCCACGTTATAAACAAAATATTTTATTCAATAAATTATATAAATAAAATGCTAAGGAAGCTTGCGGGGAGCGACTGTTTTAATAACTAGTTAGCTAAAATCTAGGTAAATATTTTATGATAATTATAAAGACAAATGGAAAAATATTAAAAGGTAGTAAAATACTAGCTAAAAACATTATGGGGTAATATTTTGCTGCAGACTGTGTGACTTAATTTTTACCGACAACTTTTATCAGCAGGGTGCTATTATATTGTTAAATATATAAATATTTACAACGACGAAACGTGCTTAATAAGATAAAAAACTTGGACTTTACTTGAAAAGCTTCTATACAAATTGAAATTCGACGTGGACTCACCATTGGGCGATAACCAGCACCAGTTGTTGCTGCCATAGGCTGAGGCGTCCAGCCGGCGGTTCCACCAGCCTTAGCAGTATTCTTAGGAGAATTCCATTGCATACCCCTATAATGACAATTGGTTTAGTTTGCTTGTTAGGTAGATTAAATGGAAGACTAAGGAAATTAAATTAATACAACTGTTTAACAATTTGGTAGCATTCACTTTTTACCTACTATAGTGATTATATAAATTCATTTTACTAACAAACTACTTTATATAACCTACCATACCGACATTAAAATTAGTTTTTTTTTTTTTTTTTTTTTTTTGTAGAATAAATCTATTTCTAATCAAATTTTATTAACTTAGGTGTAAGTGTTAATTAATGTTTGTAGTGTAAATCGAACTGTTTTTAATTGCATATAGTTGATTTGTGCTTTGTCGGTAAAAAGGAGTGGCCACAAAGATAAACTTCGCATAATTTTTTTTGTGTATAAAAAATTAAAACTTAAGAAATTGTGACTGTGGACACTTGATCAAAAAACATTTAGTTGAGTATCGTTTTTCTTGAGTGGATTTATTCGTAAGCATTTCTTCGAATAAAATTTTTAGAAAAACATATTTGTTCGAAAACAAATTAAGAAAGTAAATGGAAAGTTCAAACTTGGTACTAAAACCATGTTGAGGTAAATGGGAACAGTAAGGGGGCAGTTGGGGTTCAAAGTAGGAGCCAGAGGACGAAGCCTCTCTCCTCCCCGATTAAAAAATACCTTTTTGTCATCATCATAATAGAAAAAAAGCCAAAAAAAAAGCAATATTTTTTGTTTAAATGTTTTCGAACAAATGCCCGGTAAAGGAAACGTTGATACTAACTTTTGTGGTTGAGCGCTCTTGTTGATACTGAGATTCTGGGCTAAGCTGGCAAGACTGCTATCGAGATCGCCGGTGAGCACCTTGCCGGTGTTGGCCGCTGCTGCATTAACCGGCTGACCGGCTGCTGAAACGTAAGCAGCTGGAGATCCTACTCTAACGGGTACAAGGATACCGTCCAAACCATCAAAACCTAAGCGGTGGTGCAAGAACCAAAGCAAAAGAACCAAAGAGTGCCGTGAAACATAAGATGTATAAAAGCAAAGCAAAAAGAATAAAGCCATGCAATAAGCGTTATATTATTTTATCAGCGCCAGCAGCCATTGTTTAGTGATGAAACCACTGTTTTACCAATCAAATTTGATTTCGATGTGCCTCGTTTTTACTTGGTCGGTAAAACAGAGCAGAGTCTTTTTCAGGAGTGTAGAAAAACCAAAATCAAACCTTATGAAGTAAGCAGCGATGTAAAGCTGACTCTAGGTTGAATATTCAAATGAACCAGGCATACAAACCATGCATTATTTAATGTTCTAATGCGTGTGAGGAAGCATTCCTTTTTACACGCTACTCAAGTGCTTTGGCTTGGATTGAGGCTAATCTGTATTGATACTAACTTATGTAGGATGTCAATTTAATTCATCGATAAGGAAGCTGGGATTGTAAACACACGTCACACTTTAAATTTTTTTGAGAAATTTCACACTCAACGATTTTCGCGCACTTATTCGTAATTAAGTAATAATGTGAAAATTTATATAAACTGATTTTTTCATGAACGTTATTTAAGAACTATTGCCTTTGTTTTTTTTTTCATCCGGTTGCTCTCACTGAACGTGAAATGTCTGTTTTTCAATTTAAAGTGTAATTACTTATAGAAAGTAAATTTTTTATTTATGTTTTGTTTGAATTTGAATAAATACAAAAATGTCTTGGAAAATATGTATGTACTTGATAAATTATGTTCTAATTTCTGAATATTTTATTTAAATATGACATGATGTTAAGCTCTATTCTGATGTGACTATTTTGGACTATCAAAGTATCATTCACATTCTAGCTGTTGTCCTAAAACTAATTTAAATTGTATTCCATAAGCAAATGAGTTAAAATCTGAAGCATAATAATATTGATTTCTAAGAAAGCACTAAACGACTTTCTAATTAATAATTTACAATCATTTGCCAACAGTAGTATTTTATTGAGCATCACGAAGACGATTTGTATACCTTATTATTGGTAAGGTGTTGGAAATTGCAAACAGTTAACATAAAATAAAAAATCTTTTCCCCTAAAAGTAATCAGTGTGCTTATGAAAGGATAGTGATATTTTTTTTCATTTTTTGGAATAGTCACCGCTAGTGCAAGGCTGCTCGCTCGCTTTTATTTTACCAACGAAACGAGATACTTATAGACGCACGTTCAGAATTACCTAATCTTTTTTGTCTGGCTCATAAAATAGAACTGATAAACAAAAGTAAAGTAATAATAATGATAAATAAAAGAAACTGAAAGTAATGTAATTCTATCATAACGAAAATTCTCGATTTGGACTTTAAAAATTCGTGAACAAGAGTTTATAATTCACAACCAGATAAAACAAACATTCACGAAGAAATTTATAGTGATTTTTTTAAATATTCTTTAAAACCCGTGTATGCCATTAAAATAACTTACATTCAATATTTAGAAATAGCAAAAAATGCGGTTTATAACATCGAATCATTCAAATGTAAAGCACTATTCGACTGAAAAAGAAACTAACGATAATAGCCGATGATAAGAATTAAATAAAATCATACACGATATCACTTGTAATATCTGATTGTAACGACGCATGCGACGACATTAAAAGTGTGTCACTGCCCTCTACTTATATTTATGTAAGTAAATAAAAGTATAATAATCGATTCTACAATGTGTAAAATCCATTACATAGCTCAATAATCAATTATCAAAGGTATTTTAAACACTGCAGATCGTGTATTTCCGTCGTATCGTACACTACGCTTAGTTAGATTTGTCATTATATTATAATAAAAAAAGTCTAAGAATTTATGTAAAAAAAAGTCTCGCAACAAAGTTAAATTTATTTTAAAGGATTCGACAGTGACACACCATTAAACGGAAAAATAAAAATAAATAAATAATAACGAACGACGAGTCAATAAACGAAACGAACGTTCAAAAGAACAGAATATTTCTGATAAATAATAAATAAGCGTGACTCTGTTCTCTTTGTCGGAAAGTCCCATCACCTGCCATCGGCTGTTTAGCCGGGGATCCGTATCCCATGGGAAGTTGGGCTTGGGAGGGAGCAACACCGTAGCCAAGAATCGGTCCACCCTGGGGCATCATTGGTTGCTGCCCCATATCAAATACCGCGAAACCCTGCTGTTGCTGCTGCTGCGGTGGCATCTGCTGCTGCTGTTGCTGCTGCTGAGCTTGTTGTTGCTGCTGAGCCAAAGGAGCCGGACGCGACGGAGACCCGCCCAGTGCCATTCTAATGCTGTCGTTGAGGTCGTCGAAAGCACTCTTGCTAGGCTGGGCGGGCGAGGCCGATCTCGGCGTACCGCCAGCGGGTGGCGGCGGTCTGGGCGGCGGCGTGGCAGTGGACTTGCCAGCTCCTGCTTGCTGCTGATCGCCGGCGGCTGCCCCGTCACCGGCGCCAGCCTCGCCAGAGGCAAATGCCACTGCCGCGTCGGCCCCAAATAAGTCTGCCGTTTGACCCGTTCCGGCACTGAACAGGTCTCCTGGGCCGCCAGGCTGCGATTGGCTCTCCGCTCCCGGCTGTGGTTGCTGTCCTTGCTGCTGCTGGTCGAAGACGGCTGCGGCTTGAGGACCCGAGGAAGGGAAATCAGAGGCAAAGGGATTCGGTATGCCGGCGGCTCCTGGGACAGCAGCTTGCGCAGAAAGTGACCAAGGTGCACGTGTAGTTAGTAGGTTTAGAGAGGCGGCGAGATCGGGTTTTCAGATCACGTTTTTGCGGTGGCTCATTGAGGGTGGGATGAAAGAGCGGATGCACCCGTTCAAGGCAGTTTATGAGTTTAGAGGATGGCGAAGAGAGAAAGAAAGAGAGAGAGAGAGAGAGAGAAACAAATTAGTTGTTGATACTTTGGTTATTATTGCGATTTTCTGTAATATCAAGGCAGTGTTCGCACGATGCCACATGTCGAAATGTAACGCGACTCTGAAAAATCTTTCACTTCTTCAACGAAATTTGTGGCACGTAGATTTTCAATCTTATTTGCCAGCTATAGGATATATTTCTATCTGTCAATGTTTTGCGGGTTGTACAAGGAGATAAGCTTGAAGTAAAAGATTCCTCATCAGTGAAGTAAATAAGAAATGTGCATTCGGATAATGTATATGGAGTGACAGATACGGGCAAACTATGGACTAATCTAACGCGCTACTAATACGTAACACCGTTGCTAAAGAAATGTAACTTCTAATTCAAAAAAGAACTGAAAATATTGTGTCATCCATGTTTGCATGTACCTGACAATGTGTATGTTAATGCAGTGAGAAATGAAAATAAGTAACGAGACAAATGTAAGTATATAATACGAAATAAGAGAAATTCATTATTAATTGCAAGTCCGCAATAATTTCCCTTGTGTTAATAATCCACGATTGCTAAAATATATTTATACAGGCTGAGCGGTAGACCGACACAACTAAATCGATGCTATGACTCATATTAATAGTCAAAAAAGATAGAATAAAAGGACCAAATACACCGCAAAATGCCACTGCGGATCCTCCAGTGTACTTACCGGCTTGCTGCTCTTGGTTGCCGAAGACGGACGAGAAATTATTATCTGTAACAAAGTTATTAGTTGCTGGTGGTGCCGCGACGAAACCTACAAAACCAAAAGATAACGTGTGCATGATAAAACTGAAAAAAAAATGGGACAACCAAAGTACATAAATCATGTGCTACAAATCATATAAGCTGTATCGATATTTAAAAGTACAAAAAGAAAAGTCAAACGCCTCTTAAACAAACGTTTGGTGACAGATTTAAATACCGATATTGCTGTTTACATTACTTAAATTAAAATACGATGGTTGGCGAGTAAAAGAATATAAAATGCTCTACAAGCTCTCATATTTACCATTACCATTAGTCATCCACATGTTATTTTGTACCGGAGCCGGTTGTTGTACTGCAGCTGGTTGCGGTGCTCCGAACATATCTGCGAATGGATTTCCTCCTGCCAACTGTAGAAGATCGTCCGATGCTTTCTGTTATACGAATGCAAACATTAATAATTTGTTTGCCACATGGGAGAAAAATTAATCAATACAATTGCAATGCAATCAAATATTGATACTTATGCACCTTTGTAAATAGTGATTAATTCACTTGATTATCGCGCAGACGATTTTTAATATACACACCTGACCGTCAGCTGGAGCCCCTCCTCCAAACAAATCAACAATCGGCTGACTGGCATTGGTTGGTGAGCTGAGGAATGGATTCGTACTGGCTCCACCAGTTGGAGATTGCACCTTAGCTTGCTGGAATATACAAGTTAATGTTTCTTAATATAATCGCAAAAAAATAAATTAACTATACATGCTACCCTTCTTGGACAAAAAATAAATTCAATTGAACTTCCAAGAATCGTAAAAACATTACACGATTTCAAAAGCTCCCCGTAAAGATTTTACAATTTCCCCCTAAAAGCCGAGAAAGGTCTGTAATAAAAGTAGTCTAACCTTGTATTGATTCATAACGGCCTCCTCCTCGGCGACGGCCTGCTGCCTGAGCGCCTCGTCTATGTGGCCGTTGCCGGTGCTCTCGAGTCTCTGATTGCTCGCCGCGGTCCCGAAGGCAGTGCTGGTGGAAGATAGGGCGGACACTCCCGACTTTACATTCGTTCGATTGCTGCTTTTTGGGTCGTTTCGAGGGATATGGCAGAGATAATGGCGTCGAAGGGAACGGGAATGTCAGCGGGATCAGCGATGGAGAGAGTAGTAGATTTTAGAAATAGAGTGTTGAAGAAGAAGAAGAAGTGTGATGGCGGGAGTTGATAATTGAGAGAGAGAGAGAGAGAGAGAGTTCAAAAAAAAGAGGAGAAGACAAAAAGAAAAAAACCGTGTAGTACATATAAATGCAGATTTACGTAAAAATATAAGTATAAGTGTTAATAAAGTGTTGTATATAAGAAAGATTGTTTCTCTGTGTGTTAATAGTGTGCTCTTTCTCAACAAATTATAACATGCCTAACAACTAAAACTGGGCAAAAAAATCGTGCATGCTATTTTTTACTGGAGAGAAGGATTTTGTGCCAAATTTGTCCGAATTTGTTGCCAATAGTCATTGATTCAATGCGTAGAATTTTGACTGGTCGAATTTTGCGGATGAACAAGTATACATCACTTTTTTACCCAGGCAATAATATATACCTTATAATAGTACAATGTATGAGTTTTTACATAGATTTTACATTACAAGGATAAATGATATAACGCGTGATTGCGATACATCAATGAAGTTTCTCATGCTTAAATAGACTTGTGTTAATGTTAATGTTAAGTTACTATAACTATTATAATATTATTATTAGTTCCTATATTAAATTAAACACATATACATCAAGCTTATGGGTTGATCAATTAGTGAACATTTGAATAGTGAATATGATGTATCAAGCATCGCATTCATCAATGGACTCTTATGTACAGGTGTATTTAAAGTATTTCAGCGCATTATTACTGAATTTAACTCGGTTCTCTACGTGAAAAAGGTTTTGTTTATTATCTCATGATGAAATTACTGTTTTCTACGTATTTATTTTTTTACTTTCGAAATAGGTTTCCTACCTTTGTATGACAATTTGTACTTTATTACAAAGAAAACGATTTAAGTGATAAATTTCGGATAATAAACGATGATTATGATCTAATTTTACGTCATGATCATAAATATATATAGTTATATAACAGTCAATGCATATACGATAAACATTAAAAAATCAGGCAACATTTCTGCAGTTCAAAAAATGTAATAAAAAATCTTTCCAATTTTCGTGTTTTAACTCAAAAAAAAAGAATTTGTATTGAATATTGTGTGTACTTCTGTGCAATAATAAAGAACTCAAAATTTGTTTTGGTGTACATAATGAACGATTCAAGATAATGGTGCACGTGATAAATGATCGATGCAAGGTTGATGGAAGAGGGCGTGACAAAGGAGAGGGTTGAAGGCATGTCCACTTTGTCACGTGTATAAAATTATTGCTCTTTTTTCCTCGAACGACTAAATTTTTAATTTTGAACTTTCAGGATTCGGTGTTTAACGTTAATCAAGCTTTCGAGCGCAATTTGTCGAAAAAAGAGCAGCGAAATACGTGATATATATTCAGGCTGAGCGATAAAAATTTATGGACATGCCGACAGAGAGAATTCCAGTTATATCCCAAACTTAAAAAAATTGTTAGAAAAAAGGCAAATTGAATCTTTCCAACAGAGACTTTTATAATCATTCGCTCGACATTTATATAGATAAAATACAGTGGGAAGAGAAAGCAACCTTCTTGATTAGTAACGGAATTATTAGCTTTTAGGTTAACTTCGATGTTAGTAGTACTCGTTAAAGAAAAGACGTCCGTCTTCCCACTGGTGCCCGTTTCGTAACATTAGAATACAAAGAGTGAAAAATGCGAGGCTTCAACTTACCTGGCCGATTGAGTCGGCGTATTGGCCGCCGAACCTTTCCTGCCCTCGAGCGAGGCGAGATGTTGCTCTAATGCGTCCAGCAAACTGCTCGGAGCCTGCGAGAGGAAAAGGTCATGAGATCGCTTGGAAACACAGTGAGATAAGTGTCAATGAAATTAGCAAAGCCGACGTGGGAAAGAAACTCGGTTAAAAAGGACGGCGCGATGTTGCCGACTTTAAAGTTTTTTTTAACTTTTAAGGTAGCTCTATAGGTACTCTCTAGTCAGTTGAGATATTAAAAAAAATTTCTTTTTAAACACTTTATTATC
>JAWWEO010000021.1:12444093-12529864 GCA_035582975.1 Ormyrus labotus | reverse complement strand
GTAAGTTCTAATGAGTACTTTTAACTAGTTTTTAACATGGTCTTGGATAAATCACAAAACTATAGAGCTACCTTAATATAGATAAAACTTTGTGTAAAATCTACTTAAAAACTAAAATTTTATATTGGATGAGAGTCAATTACTTTTCAGTGTTTTAAAAAATTTCAATAGTATTGAATGAAGTGGCTTTGAAATTTATTTCGTTACTTAAAAGTATGCATTACCTTTGTGAGATCTGGAATGTCTCCTTTATCTATACCTACGTGCTGTAAAGTAAAAAAATAAAATTGTTAGTACGTCAGTTAAAGTGATTTAATGTATCTCTTCGTGCAATACACTTACCTCTGCAACTTTCAAAAAGTCACCTACTTTATCCATTCTAATCAGGAATCTTTTATACAGGTCTAAAGCGTCTCGGCATTGTTTCTTATTCATATCGAAATATTTTTCTGAAAAAAATAAATGCATTCATTAAGTACTCTTAAAATACTTTTATATTAATTTTTTACGTTCGAATTAAAATTTTACAGATGCAAGAAATTTAAAAAATAACCCGAACCCGTTGTTTTTAACTCTCAGCTATTCTATTCCATCGACAGTGTCGATACTTTAAATAAACTTGCTGAACTCCATTACAGCTCCCTTTTAAAATAAATAAAAGACGACCCACTCCCGACCTCTCCGCGACTCGTCTCAAGAACACCGGTAATAGCTCACCTAAGAGATTAATGATGCCGTCATTGTAGCAGGCAAAGAGCCGAATGAGATCTCGGAAGAGGAGCATGAAGGCGACGTTGATGACTCCGTTCGTGAGATCGTTCGCCGTGCAGTCGAAGTCGATGAGCGAGTCGAGCTGGGACTGCAGCACCGGCAGCGTCTTCAGCAGCTTCTCCGCGTTCATTGTGCGCAGCGTGCCGTCCTCCTTCCTGGAAGGGTCAAAATCGGGCACATGGTTAGTCTTCGAGCGCAATCGTTCGAGAAACTCCTCTCCCAGCTCTTGACCTGAAACCGCTCTAATGTCACATTTTTTAAGGGGGATTAATTAATATTTGCAGTAAGATTTTGCATCGGTGATGACAGTCGTTAGTCCGATGTTAGTGTGGCATGTGGATTTGCGAGGACCTAATATCTCCTTTTTCGACGACGTTCGCGCGAGAAAGGAGAAGTCGAATTGTTAGTCCTGACGATTAGTTTTCATTTAATTTGAAAATTCGGAATCGCAAGTAATTCGTTACCGTAATGGATGTGAAATGAGAAATAAAATTTATGTAAACATTGAGTAGGTTAGGGAATAGGAAAAAAGGAAAATAGAAGAAGTATGAGTTCTCATAAAGGACCACTGACTGAAGGGATCCCCCCCCCCCCCCAAAAAAAATGTAAACTTTGAGTAAATTGTCTTACGGTAACGATTAATATCGATTTTGAATTGTCAAAATTAACATGCAACTCTGACATCCCCTTTAAATAAACGTCTGTTATACCGTGAAATTCTTACATGCATGGCAGATGAAGTTGCTGAGTTTTCTGTTTGAGAGAAATAATTAATTTTTTAAAAAAATACACATTATAATTAGTACTTGAACACTGCTAAATTTTACTAACACTGTATAAAAAAAAATTTTTCTAAAATGTAAATTTTCCTGACATTAAATATATGTAAAAGTCAAAATTCACAGTTTTTTTTTAAATTTCCATATTTTCATATAATTCAAAAAATTCTAAATTTCGTAAAGAGTACAAATTCAATCATTTTCATTTAATAAAGTGGACTGAAATAAGTCACACAAATTGTACGACAATTCTCTATCGAATCCATTCAACAACCTATTAGCAAATTACAAGTATCCAAGTGCCAATAAAATAGAAAATGGTTTATATATCAAGCGCTTTGAGCCTTTAATCAATCGTACAATAGTCAATAAAATTGCGCCTAGAGCATTACGACGATTTTACGTGCGCCCCTTCCAAGTACGAATGGAACGAGTCGGCAATAACGCCGCCACACACTGTACGTTTCACCCAACAATTTATGAAATGCAGATTTAAAATAGAATACAACTCGGGAATGCAACTCACCCCCTTTTGACTTTGCAGAAGTCGAATGCGACAGTCCTGTACGAAAGAGCCTTCTCGTTTAAGTATTTCGCGTACCTCCTGATGAACGGCGACATGTCGTACCCTGCAAAATGCGCAATTCAATCAGCTGAAAGTTAAAGTTATCGTTATTAACGAAGCTCGAGTCGGATTTGGATTTGGTGCTTTAGTGAAAAATACGCTGGAAACAATTTGCAGTAATGTAAAGAAATACAGAAATTTTTAAGAAAGTTTTACAAGTGTAATTTAATTTCTTCAAATAATACAAGAAGAAGTAGCACTTGAAATAATTTCATTTTAGAACAAAAAACACTTTTCCGCGAATTCGAGCGACGCCTTTCGTTTCGTACAGTTTCCATCAGCGAACAAATTGACTCGGAGGTAAAAAGAAAAGCAAACAGGACTCGAGCTTCTCGAATTAGTGCGCAACACTTAAAATAACTACGAAATCAGCCGAGATCTGATTAAAGTGGCCCGAAAAAAAAGGGTTAGCAGTCTACTAACGGGAAGCGGTTAGGACGTGCAACAGGAATGTTCAAAGAGATGTAGGAAACTTACCAATGCGCGCTGCTCCGGTGCCCGCAGAACGGAAAAGAAAATTAATCCAGGTTAATCAAGTTGCCGAGGAGCGGAGAGAACAGATTTCGAGTCCGGGTACTTTTCGTTTCGAGTCTATATACTTGTTAAAATCAATCGCTGCGTTTCAGCTCGCGTTTTTTTAAATCGACATCGAGGTATAGTAAAAAGTTGATGTTCGGAATAAAATTTTGTTCCAGTTCATTTACGACTCTGTAGGTAATGCACTAATTTTCAGTAGCTAATTTTATGGATTATTGCGTAATGGAATGCTAATTTCATTGCGTAATGCTTCGCGGATTTTCAGGTAAATATATATCCGTAAAAACTAGTTTTTAGTTGTTTATAAAAGACTCGATGAAGCTTTTAACGGCATTTCAAACCAATTCTTTTAACTACTTCATTCATAAGCAATTATGAATGTAATCATTACAATTTACGTAACACGAAAAATACCCGCTCAAAACTGACCATTATAAAAAGAGTTTTGTAAGCAGAAGTAAGCTTATATCCATTAGTCGATGATATGTATTCATGAAAAAAAAAAGAGCATTGTTAGTCGGTCCTTATCCCCAAAAGAAAGTTAATTCCCAACGAAGACATCGACATCTTAACACGCGCAAAGGCCCCGAGAGAGTCGGGCGTCTGTGAATGCGATTATCGTAAACTCGTTTTCCCCCCTCCCTCCCGCCTCGTTTTCACGACGCGTTTACGCCGCTGCGCCGCGCGAAAGTAAAAGTATGCCCCGTAGCGCCGCGAGCTCCGATCCATAATTACTCGCGTTGCGTATAAATTTAGCGGGAGAAAAAAGAAGAATGGCTCGATCGATGTCGAGTTTTTTTAGTGGGAGGGATTCTCTTTGATGAGCAGCTGATGAGGACTTTTTTTTTTTCGTTAGTTTTATAAAGTAGCGATTTTGTTAGTCGGATGTGACGGTTAGAGTGTTGCGATGTAACGGTTTTTAGACTTTCGAAAATTTATATGCTAAGCGATTACTTAACCGATTGCATAATGAATTTTTTGCGAATGACAGGTACATCATTACGAGTATAAACATACTATTATTGATCTCAAAAGTTTTGTTACAGATTCGCAGTGATTTACATATCTTCTGTTATGCACGTTAATTAAAATTCTTATATTATACGTAGCATAAAAGGCGTCAAAAAAAAATACGAAGGCATGTTAGTAAATACATCCTCAGCCAGGTGCAATAAAAAATTACAATATTAGTATATACAATGCATCCGCGAGATTTTCGAGGCCGGAAGCGTTATACTTCGAGCTCGTGTAAACCGCTCTCTTTGCGCGCGCTCGAGAATTAATTATATTCGGACGCTCTCTCTCGGTTTTTCCTCGTTCCTTTCTTTCCAATGTATATATATCCACGGCGTCTTTTTTCTCTCTATCGCAGCATAGTTACCTTGCACGCCGCTTTTGTCGAGGAAATTACTGAGCTGAAACGTACTGTTGCTGGAGGCGAGATACTGCGTAAACCTCTGAAAAGCAGACACGGATCGGTTAACGATTGTTTATGCGGGCAAAATGCGTTTGACGTGCGTGTGTATATATATATATGGACGTTGGGTTAAATCGTCGGGCGCCGCGCCGGTCGCTTGCTTACACCCCCCATTCCCTTTTTTTTTTACGGGCTTCTTTTGGTGGAAACGACCGGCGCGCTGTGCTTCGAGTCAGTAATTTTAACCGCAAGCTCGGAGTTTCGATAGCGATCGAGTAGTTTGTAGCTGTTGTTGCTTTTTTTTATGGATGTGGGGTAGAAATCGTTTAGTTGCGGAAGTGATACTTGCGATCTTTCATTTATTTTCTCAGGCATTAGTCTAATTTTACGAGGATATTTGGCAAGAAATTTATGCGAAGTTCGTACGCGCGAGCTTGTACTCGTATTTCATTTTTTGTGCACTCTTTCAAATGATACATCCTTTTATTACAGTGAGTATAAACACGAGCGATAATTTAATTTATAAAATATACACGAAACTATTGTGCAAAACGTCAAAATCGTAACAATGCAAATAACAATCGTACGAAATTCCATCGCGATATCGAAATCGCATCCGAAATAATGAACCTCCCGGAAATCCAATAGCGCTGCAATCCTGCCCGCGTTAATTAACGTTAAATCAAACCGGAACCCCGTTTATCGCGTCACTCGCGGCGACTCGATAACAAACATCGACCGAGAAATCCGAATTCGCGATCCGAATCGGCAGCGGTGCGTGCGCATCTCGAGAGTCTAGTCAAGGCTAAATAAAGCGCCGGTCTCGGTCCAATGTCAAGTTGAAGTGCGCCGCCCCAGGTGTCTCTCTTTCTCGCTCGCTCGCTCGCTCGACTGTCGGCGCGCGTAAAAATAATTGAGCCGCTGCGCGGACACTGGCTCTCCGATCGCAACTTCAAGACGTAAAAAGCGCCGAGAGCCGTGTGGCCGATTTGTCCTTTCGAAATATTTGGTCGTCGGCTGCCGGGATAACGTCGAGGTGGGGTGTTTATGTTTGTTTTGGGGAGTTGTTTTTGAGATGAGTGTTGTTTTTTTTTACATTGTATTTTTAGCTAAAAATCATTGGGAAATTATATTCGATTCAATAATTTTTATGTTGTATTCTTTTTTGTACTATACTATACTCTTCAAACGTTTTTATCAACGTTTTCAATTGATAATAGCCAATTAACATCCCCGTTATTTCTAATTTTTTTTACATTTGCAGTCGAAAATAAGCAGGTAAATAAAACAACAATTTTGAAAAAACTACAATATTGTTTTCGCGTAAAATTACTGACTCAATAGCGCCGAGATAAGTTTGTTTGTCTAACTAAAATACTCGCGATAATAGCGGAATAAAAACGGTAAAAAACAGTTGCATTACTCACCTCATTTCCGTAACACATCATGTGATGTACTGTGATAAGTGCTTTAAAAACGACCGTCCAGTTTGTGTTCTGCGACCGTTCGATCAGCAGATTTGCTAGCTGTGGAATTGACACGTTTGGCTCGTTCGTACAGTGAACTAAGTCTGCAACAGAAAAAGAAACGGAAGCGATTAGCACACTTTATCGCTCGAAACTATAAGTCGTAAATTGATATTTCTCGTTACGAGAATTTATTTAGGGCAGATAATGAAGATAATTCAACCGGATTAATGATGCAGATCAAGATTGAGGGGGCCTTTTTGCGCGTATAATTAGATTAAATCAAAATAAAACGCAGTTGAGTAGTTATTGGGTAATAAATGAGCTTCGGTGAACGCTGAGTGAAACTTGATTTTCTCACAAGCTGAATTTATCAATCATTATAATGCAGTGCATAGCGTCGCATAAATGAGGATTTTCAGCGGCACCTTTTTTCACAAAATTTATATTACGTAGATTTTTTTATTCGAAGCAGTTTAAATTATCGCTGTTAACTGTTTATCCCGCCTACAACGAGCTTTACAAAAAGTTTTGTCATAAAATGTTTTTACATCAACGTTGCTCTTTAACTAGATTGATAAAATGTTCTTACCGCCAATGTCGCGCTCCTAACCGTAAGGAAAATTTAATTTAACCGAAAAAATAAACGTGACGTTCAAGGAAAATAGGTTCCATATTTTAGCCTTATCACTGTATAATTTTACTTTAAACGATAAAGTTGTATAATTCTGTTTGAACAATTCATCCCATCCAAGTGCGTGAAGATTTTTATCGTCCCAGGCAAGATTTACCGTTCTTCTACCTCAAAACGGCCGAGTTAAAACTCGTAAAACTACTTAACGATTTTCTGACGCAGCTAAAAGCACGCTCCGATAAAAAAAAAAGAGCTCCCCGCCCGAGTCGAACCAAAGAACTGAAACAGCCTCTCAAAAATACCGCAAAAAAACCCCCGAACCAGCAGGACAAACACGTCAATTTGTCGCATTCCTCCCGCACCTAGCAAAATCCCGCCTCAGGTCGCAAACAACTGCAGTTCCAATTTGTGGCAGCGACCCGCGGGGGGGGGGGGGGGGCGCGCGAAAAAAAGGGGCAAATTGCAGCGCGCGCCGTCGAGAGGCAATGTAGCAGGCGTTGCATATCTTATATGGACATGCGCGGGGGAATTCCCTAGGCGAGTAAGGTGCCCCCTCGACTCGCTGCCGCGCGGTCGCCTTCTAGGGAGCAGCGGGGAGAGAGAGTGAGAGAGACTTTTTTGTCCCCGCGGCGGATTGTATGTACGAGGTGGATCGTGTTTGGCTTGCGCGGTTTTGCTGCGGGCGGGAGGGGGTTTTGAGCAATTGATTGAGAGCGACGTCGACGAGATTGGAAGCGTTGGTCTTCGAGGATCGGGTGAGAATCGAACGTATTCATTTGAATTTTTAGATAAATTGACGGAATTTTTTAATGGATTTTATTCAGTCGTAAATTTCAGTGGTCGCGTATTTTCTAGAAGATTTAAGACACAAGCCAACTTTTATACATAAATAAACAAAAACGAACCCTAAAAATATTAAAGCTTACGGCTGCTATTAACAAAATTTAATCGATTCTAATTTTATTCTAATCGAACATGTAAATGTAGTCGGGAACTAAGTTGAACGTCGAGGGTCTATTACTTCGAATTAAAATTAATCACCCCACCTAAGCGACGGAAAGCTAAGCAATCCAATTACCGAGTTCCCCCTTCAAACAAAAAAAAAAAAAAAAAAAAAAATCGCCAAGTAACACCGCGGCGTACAACTGGCAAATCTGCCCGGCAAAAGGAACGGCTAAGCGAGTCCGTTCCCCGCAACGAAATCCCATAAACTTCCGCGCAATCAGCGCCCGGAGCTGCTACGTGTTAATCCGCGCGCGCAGGAACTCAATAATCTAGCGTCTCGCAGTACGAGCGTCTGCTCTCCCTCTATCTCTTTCTCCGCCTCTCTCGTTGGCAGCTTAATTAGATGAAATAATAGCGAAGACGACGCGAGACAGGCACCGCCACCGCGCAGCCTTGACCTTCCAATTACCATTCCGTGCGACGTCGTCTCATGTACGTCTGTACAGACAGAGAGAGAGAGAGAGAGAGAGGGTCCGTTTCGCAGAGTCGCGCGATTTATGCGCCGATGCGCATCTCCGTCTTCGAGCCGCGTCGATAATGCGCCGAGCGGCTTGGAAACAAAAAAAGAAAAAAACGAAGAGACGAGAGGACGCGCGAGTTGTGAATGGAGGATGGGAGATTCTTGACCTCAGCGCGCCGCCGCGCGCCGAGTGGGGGAGCGCAATGATTTGCGAGTGAGTTTCGTATACACGCGGGGATGGGAATGGAAAATTGCCTCGAGAGGTCAATGTTTCTTATCGCCCTGCCGCGGGGAGTGTGGCGGAGACAGCTTCCCTTTTTTTTTCTCCGGGGCTTTTTTTGTTAAGAACGGAGACAACACGGTTCACGCAGATTGAATAATCGATTCTCATTACTATCCTTTTAACGAGCCCGCACTTGTCCAATAAATACGGCGAACGCAAAATAGACGCGAAACACCGTCGCGAGCCGAGGCTCATTGTTCCGTTCCGTTTGTCTATAAATTATCGCGTTCGAGCCGAGCGAAATTTATATCCATCGATATACAACGGATACTGCGGGGAAAATTCGAGCGCGGAACTATTCGCAAAACAATAAAGTCTGCGCGAGCTCCTCGGACGAGTCGTTCTCGCGAAAGTAAAGCGCTTTATCACCCGAGCCCCCGTGGATTTGCGTTTTCGTTCCCGTTTGTCGCGTTACGACGTCAATTTCACTCTCGGTGGAAAGTATAACGCGTGTACGCGAGCGTCATCGATCTGATGCGCATTGACGTAATCGGCGACAACGTCTTCGTCGCTCGAGCGAAAAGGGACGTGTGGGTGCGGAGCGAATTCACCGCGGACGAGGATTGTAATCTCGCGCGGGAATGACAGGTTCAATGAATTTTTATTCGGCGCGTATGGCAATCGGCGACTTTTTGCGAGAGTTGGTAATGTATGTACGGAAAATTAGTTTTTCGCGCGAAAGTTGGATGAATTTCGGTTTTATATGCCGGGAAAGGTGTAAGAATTAATGCAATCTAAATCCGGCTTGTTTATGCAGAATCTTTTTTTTTTCATTCTTAAATTTCAATGTTTATTAACTGACCGAGGAAAAACACATGTCTGATATTACTATTATAAATATAATAGTCTACAATAAAAAAGCAAAAGCTAATCCAAACGGATTTTTACCACACTTTTATCTCCCGACAAGCCCGACGATTAAAAACGGTGTCGAGCTAATTTTCTCGCACGCGCACGCTCCCCACCACACCCGCCTAAGAAAACAGAATTACCCAGATACCATATCCTGCAGCCTGCGCATAACGGACCAGCAGAAAAGGAGACGCGGTCGCAAAAAAAAGGGCTCCCCGACTTCCGCAGTCACCGAGGACCTGCCAGCGGCGGCGGAGAATCTTCGCTTCCATCGCGATCACGTGCACGCGGCGGCGTAAAGTACGCGCGACCGTCCTGACGGTGCTATCGGATTTTCCGGCGTTTTAGCCCGGCAGACGTTGTTTCGAGGTGGAATCGCGTACCGGTTTGGTTTGATTGGAGTTACTTTAGATAATCTTTTTAATGTCCTCCGTGGATGAAGAAAATTCGTGATAATAGCATAAAGTGCACGTAAATAGTCACTTTACAATATTCAAGGACTTAATAAGAAATGGATAGAGTATTCTGGTACGAAATGAATAATATAGCAATAAATTTTCTACGAGTAACCATGCATTAGTCGATCCAAAAACAGCTCCGAAAACCCCTGCGAACCTCGAAATTCACACCGATAACTCGACAACTCTCTCACTCCGGAAGGCAGGAATTACCATCATTAATCATCATTACGCCGTTCCGCCGACAGCGATTCGTCCGAAGCTTTAGACTAACTCTCTCTCTCTCTCTCTCTCTCTCTCTCTCTCTCTCTCTCTCTCTCTCTCTCTCGCTCGTCTCCAATAATTTCGTTAAAGCCGCTACGCGCGCCAAAATTAATAACCCCCCCCCCCCCTTCTCGTCAGTCAGCGTCGCCTAAAACGGGCCGACGATTAAACGGGGAAAATCAAGGCGCGCACGACGAGGCGACTAGACGCGCCACGGCGACTGGTCCGGAAAATTGGGTGGGAACGCTGCGCGCCGCCTCGTTATTCGCAGCCGCGATTCTTGCGAGAGCGCTTCTCTCTCTCTCTCTCTCTCTCTCTCTCTCGGAAATATTGATCGCCCGCGGGAAAAAGGGGGATTTCCCCGAGGGTGACGTGGCTCCTTCTCGGCTGGATCTTGGGGCGCGATAAGGGACGGGGGAATCTTTTGATAAGGGGATGTGCAAGCTTCCGATGCGTTTTGCGCGCGTATTGCTCGAGTTTTGTCTTGTTACTAATGAGAGGGTCGGCGGTGAAGATTAAATTTTCTTTTGAGTTTATTTTATAGAGAATGGATTTTATATATTAAAATAATTTCTGTTTTCTAATAGTTATTTTTTACACTGTCGATTTTTTCATTTTGAAAATGACATGGGTTCGTGATTGCAACGTATATATATTTTGTTAGCAGATTCCTAAAGAAACGTGACCCGGGAACTCGGAGTTACAGAGGTGGCTGTGCTATCTTAATATACGACTGATTGCACACCTTTCATCAATAGTATTTTTTAAATAATTATTAACGAAAAAATGAAAACGCTTATTTATTTATATCCAAAACTTAGCTGTTCTATAGTTTAAAATTTAAAAGCTACATCATTGTATGCAAAGAAATGAATGCGACGGACTTTAATTGTTGCAATACGTTCAATCGACCATGAAATCTAACTTGCGAAGCAGTCAATATCAATCAGAAAACTTTCCATGACAGATCATTACGTGTCAAGTTTCTATACCGACTTCTTCATCGTCCTCTTAAGGCTGAAATCATAAGGTGTAACCTAATAAAAAAAAAAAATCTTCAAAATTACCGCCTATCAAACTCTAAAAATTAACGAAACCCCGCGTTGACACCTTCCTAAATTACGTATAACCAGCGCAACGAATTGCACTATAATTCCCGCTCATTCGCTCAATGCAATCGCGGCTAACGGCGGAAAATATCCGGGACTCTCTCGCACGCCCCGATATCTCATTCGGCCGTAAAGCAGCAGCGGCGGCATTGCGTGCCGCGCAAATATCAGCGCGACCGTCATTGCGAGCGCACGCGACACCCACTGGGCGTAAACGCGTCAGATTTTTACGAGTTACAGACGCGATTTGCAGGCGCCGTGCAGCGCGGCGCGGCTGACGCTGTGCAGGCGCGCGTCCGGTGTGTGCGCTGATTCCGTGCGGCGAACGGCGCTTATTTCTTTTATCGGCGGATTACGGAAGCTCCGACGGAACGGAACTTCCGGGCGGGCGGCGTTGGGGTTCGATTCGGTGGGGGGGATTTGTATGGATTGTCTAAAATGTTCGCGGGTTTTAACTTTTTAAAATGCAAATTTTATCGTGATCCGCGCGTGTGATAAGTATCGCTCATGTTTTTAAATTGTTCGATTACGCTATCGTCTAACGAGCCACATGATTAGCAAATAACAAATGCGTATAACCCAAGGCAAATTGCATTTCGCACACTTCACGAAACAAAACTAGAGCTGACAATAAATGCGAAAGTCTAGGACAGTATAAACAAAATCACTCATTTTCAGAAAACGATACGAATATCGTCTCCCGTCCAAGAAAATCCTTAAAATCGCGAAACCAGATGAAAAATATCCAAAGCCAAACCGATTCGCCCTCAAAAAGTCGCGATCGCAATATCGGGCTGCTCATCGCTCCGTTAACCGCATTTTTCAAGAATCCAAGGCGCCTCCCGACTCGGGCGCCGCTCTCGGACTCAAATAGCCTTTAGGCATTGCACGCAGCACGCGAGGAATCGCGTGCGTTAACCCGGCGAGGAGGGGTCACTCGGAGCTGCGCGCACGGCAGCTTACATACGTGTAAACAGACAGGGCGGGGGAGGGTCAAGTGAAAGATCAATCGCGGCCGAGTTCGCGGCTGAGTCTCTCCGCTGGGTAGAGAGGCGAACTTTGACGGGGGCGCGGTTTTCCGCGACTTTCGTGCCAAGATATGGGTGTAGACGAGGCGCCGAATCGGGTGGGAGGTGATGATGGGGGAGGAGGTTCGAGAGATCAATGGTTTTCGGATGTTCCGATATATTTTGCGGGTGACTATCTTAGGATGAGCAAGTTTGAAAGTAAATTTTTTCGAAAGAAGGGAAGTACTCGGGAAGTTTTATAAAACGTTAAGTGCTGCACGAACTTGGTTTCAGAGCTGAGATATATAAATGGCACTATCTGTATACTACTTTACGCTCTTTTACTTCACCTTTGTTCTTTTGTACTATTTAAGGCTCGAAGTAAATAAGCTGAGAGAATATTACTTCAACGCCTGACGAGGGTCGATATAATTCATTAAAGTATCATAATTTATGGTGATGAATAATTAAGATAATGCAACTAAGCTACATCAGAGTCTTATTAAAATGGTTCATTCTAATGCATCAAGTCCCTCAAAGTTTCCTAATTGAATTTATATTTACCACCAATCGAATTGCTAATCGAACTTTGCCAGGAACTTTCAATCCCGCCAATTAGCAACAAATGCGTTCACTGACCCCCGTCCTAACCTAAATAATAGAAACCTTTTCAACGTCAGATAACAGCGCTAAATTCCCCCTAAATTACGAGCCTAGATCCATCACAGCTCAAAAAAGCAGTCCTCCCATCTCTCATCGCTTCCCGACGAGAGAGAGAGAGAGAGAGAGAAGCCTGGTCCTAAGACGTCGGGCGAATAATTAGTTCCTTCCCAAGCCGAGGGGCACAGCACACTCCCTCTTCTCCCCCCCGTCGAATTTTCGGGCAGAGTCCGCTTGCAAGCGGTCGGGTATCAACGCCCTTAGGCGACCTCGTTCCTTTAACGATTTTCCATGCGCCGACTCACGTGACCCTTTTGCCAAACGTCTCTCTCTCTCTCTCACTCCCACTTGCTCACGCAAGCGTGGGCGTCGAGCGGGACGGAGGGTGAGGCTGCTGCTGCGTTCGCGCCATTCAGCACTGCGTGCTTTCCATATACACCGACTCTCCGCTGGACACGATATATCGCGGACGGGATGCGCGAGTTCGGTTGCGTGCGCGATATGTGCTCTCCGGGAAAAAAAAAGTGGGCTTAGATCGATGCACCGCGCGTTACGTAAACTTTGTAAAAGGGACTCGTGCGAATTACATCGGTGGTGGTGGGGGGGGGGGGAGGGGAGGAAGATTTTGCAGAGCGATAATACACGCCGAGAGCTTTTGTCGGTATGGGAAAGTTTGTTATGAAATTACAGGCGAGATGACCTGTTTCGATGAAGCTTAATTTGAACAAGGTTACGCAATAATGAATGAGGCATAAATCTGCGCGACGCTTGAGTTTATAAACAGAAGCTTGGAATTAGCCTTGATGTTTAGTACAATAATTACAATCGGAAATGTTGATTAGTTTCTGAAAAATAGACTTCTGTATTTCTAGAGCAATTTTTACTTTAATACGAAGAGAAACCTTTGTCCGCCTTTTGCATCGATTTTAAAACTTCCTTCAAGAGTCATCAGAATTTACAATAAATGCACGATGAATCTAAAAAGTAAGTTAAGCGCCCGTCACCTCTACTACGAATAAACCCCAAACGTCAATTCCAGCTCAAGTAATCCCTGGCATTAAATCCTGTCGACACCGTCGAAACCCATTCTCCGCTCATCAAAATACAACGTCAACGAACTTTCCGCGAACGATTACATAATCACCGCGCCGGCAAAATCCACGACCCCCACGACGCGCAGAACCAATTTGCCGCGCGTAAAGACAATAAAGCGTTCATCCCTCGGATTTTCCCTTCCCGTCCCGCGAATCGATAAATCACCGCCAAGCCGCAATGTCGCGAGCGGCGCCAGCCGCGTCAATTCCGGTCGGAAGGGGGAAAAAAAGTGTAAAGAAAGAAAAAACGGCCAGACGTCCGTCGCGTCTCTCGCGATATGCATTTCACTTTGACCGAGTTCCGCGCGCTTCTGGCTATCTTTAGAGGGGGGGGGGGGGCGGCGTGCGCTCGTGCGTGTGCGCGGGTTTGTGCCAGGTCATGAATTCGAACCGGATTTTCGCGGTGTGATATTATGGTATATACTCTCGTACGCGGGGAAGGCGGCGCGGCGGAGAGACGGCCGGCTTCGAGGGGGATTCTCGATGGCGCGCCGTCTCCTTTTTGGCGACCGCCGCCGATTGCGTAGGAAAGTTCGCCGAAGTGAAAGTGGCGCGTGTAATCGATGGGCTGCCCCGATAGGCGGAGTTTGATCGAGCTTAGTGTGTGTTAGTGGGTATTTTTTTCGTATTATTTTAATGCTAGGCATTGAATAAAATTCGTCGCGCGAAATCTTTCTGTAATCCATTTTTTTTAACATTTTACGGACTTACGCGTTGCGCAATGTGAAAAAACAAATAAACAAACCAGGTAAGAAAGATGGTAGGTCACTTTCATTCGCGAAAGAAAGCTGTTACATATTTTTCATGTAATAATAATTTATGCATCGGTAATAACGTAGAGATTGAACTTCCTTTCGAATTTCCAAAAGAAAAAGAAAAATTTTATTGATTAAAAGTGAACCCCATAATATAATTAGTCCGCTATTGTGTTCAATGATCGAATTAATTACATAATTTACGTTTCCTTTGGGAAATACGAGTAATGGTTTCGTGCTGATCGAAAAAGTCTCAGGTCGAACGCATATAAAAATACATTTGCAAATCTAATCGATCCTCCCGTAGAAAATAATACTAATGAATTCCAATTTAACTTTCGCAATTATAACTTTGTATTAATTGAAATTACGGACTTTCGAAGAAGGATCTGTTACGATCCTATTGTAAAATTACAATGGATTAAAACTTGATAATGAGAAAGATTTATTCAGCGCTTCGCGGAACAGTTACCGAACGCCCAAAGTATTACCTTATTTTTAGCGCAATTCAAACTTCTTAAAATAATAAAACTAATTTTCTAACGAAAAACAATTCCCCATTGTTGAAACCAGTCAGCTAAATTAACCCAAGCATATATTGTCCGCGATTAATTTCAGCCGAGCGAAGGAGAGGAATTCTCTCGCCAAAGACGCCCCCGAATCCGGATTCCTGAAAAAATCTCGCGATGCAAAAGCAAAAGAGATGACGTCAGGTGCCGAGGCTGGGAGACTTTCGCTTTTTCGGTCCAGAGGCGTGTTTCGCAGTTCGGCGGATATAAAATAATACCGGTTAGCGGGCAGTTCCACCTTCGAATGCGTTGCGTCACAAACGGCCGAGGCGCGTTGCTATGCAATAACCGCGAGGAAACTCGATCTCCGAGTTTGTGGGCCCTAGGATTCGAAGCTAAAGCTCCGAGAGTTCCGATTTCGTGGGGTATATAATTCGAAAAGTTTATGGGACAACTTGTGTCGCTGGTCAAGTTTCTGCGATATGGATAGTAACTTTGATTCGAAGAAGCGGATTTCCTGGGCATAAAAGCGAATTGTAGATGTAATAATGCATTTCTTATCTTACGATGAACAGTTTCTCAAATATAAGTTGTGAAAAGTGAAGTTGAATCTTTTGAGATAAAGTAAAATGAATAAATTTCAATTATTAAAAAATATTTTGTCGTTTTAGTGAACCTCAATATTTACTCAGCCGTCCTCCCCCCAAATCCCCCCAAATGTAATAAAACCTTTAAAATTTTAAAGAGATTAAAAAACAATTGAATCCCCAACAGAGCGTAATTGAGTTAGCAAGTTGCCAGCTAAAAACAGCCTTGAAATAAGCCGCGGAACCTCGTCGAACCCCAGACAACCGTCTTATACACACGAAACGCAAGCTACAAGCAAACGCAGGCAAACAAAACCGCAGGCTCGTCGCCACCGCCGGCGACTCGCTCCCGATCATCCGCCGGCTCTCGAAGGAGCACTCCACCTGGCAAAACAGAGCCGGCCGATGATAAAAAGAGAGAAGGAGGAGGCGCGAGCGTCCGAGTACGACGACCGTAATGGGATCAGTCGCGCGGGGAAATTAAGCTCGCCGTCGCGATGACGATATCGACGAGAGGGAGGATGCCGAGCTATCTTCTTTATGGAGTATCGATCGACTGCCGGCGAAATGGAAGCGAGAGAGAGAGAGAGAGAGAGAGAGGCGGACAAGCCCCTGGATAAAAAAAAGGGAGAGGAATTTGTTTGCCCCGGGCAAATTTGTCTGCGCGCGTATATTTGCAACCGCGAGGTCGTCGTCGTCGCTTTTAGCCGCTCTCGTCGTCGTCGTCGTTTCTTTTTCAGCGGCGGAAAGAAATTTGCGTAATTGAATCGGAGCGCCGCGCGGCATTGTGCGAACTGATCATTGTGTCATTGATCTGTGCGCTATAGAATTCCCGGGTAGTCGAGTGGAATTTCAATGATTGGAGGATTACTTATTGTTTTGGAATGATGCAGTTTTTTTTCTTTACGCTGAGAGAAGAAATGTAGTAAAAATTGCAAATAATCTTGTGAAAATTACCGTACTGTCTAGTAAAGCCACCACAGACTTTCAAAACCAAAAAACTTACTATACTTTGTAAGAAATTTTACTATACTGGTTGATAAATTTTCCTATATTTACAGTAAAATTCCCCGTGTATGTAAGAAATTTCACTATATTATTTAGTAAATTTTCCTATAAAATATGGTAATTTTTACTAAACTTTTCTCTCAGTGTACAAATGCCGACCGCTTTACTCGCCTTTTACAACTTTTCTATTAAGAATAACAAGCTGCTTTTATATACCCTAATAATTTTCCGGATACCAGAAATTCTAAAGCAAACGATCAAAAATCCTCCCCTTCGATAAATCCGTCCACAATCGGAATCATCCACCGAAAGCAGGTTAAAGACTGCGCGCGCGAAGCGCGTTAAAAGCCCGATAATTTCCAAGTGGCGGACTGAAAGGCACACCCGAGAGACTTCCCGAGCGGATCAAGCGTTCAACGCCGCCGCCTTCCAGCTTTTCCGCCGAAGCAGCGGCTTATTTACGCGCCACTGACAGCCAGAGAAGACGCGGAGAACGGCCAGGTGCCGGTGTGTCTCCGCACGACAATGTAAGCGCTAAGCTGGTGGGAGGGAGGGGCGGTGAAGAGTAAATCGCGCGAAAGCTGTTGTTCGCCGCGGATTGCTGGGGAGAATGGGGCTGCTTCTTGCAGTGGGAGATTTGCTGACGGAATCGATGAGTGAATGGCATTATTAGTTTTTGAATCTGGAAAAATGTTTTTCTTTTTTAAACGTAAGTTTAAGCGTGAAATAGATCGGCTGTTATTGATTTTTTTTTTTTTTTTGAGGCATTTTTAAAAAGCCTCGAAACTAATTGAACGTCAAATAATATTTCTACTTTTAAACTAAAATTTTACGAACTTCAATGAAATATTTTTGCTTCTTTTATTTGCAAAGCTCGAAAATTGTTTAAATTCAAAAATTAAACGTCTTCGATGAAATAAAACTAATTATGAAATTAAACAAAAACAAAAAATAATAAAAAAAGCAGCCTAGAAAACATTCTTCTCAACCTGCTCCGCGCAACGCAATTCAAAACGTAACTTAAAAATCCCGTTCACCGAGCTTGAGCATCAGAAGATCCCCCCGACGTTAATTAAACAATCACGGCCATCGACGCAATTATAAATCCCTTGACGAACAGCTCCGTCCCAGCCGGCCGAGAGCGAGCGGAAAAAGTTGTGTGCGCGAAGAGCGGAGAACGAGGAGGACAGAGAGAAAGACGTGCGTGCAGGACCTTGATTATTTAACGATCCTTCATTGAGCGCCGTCGGAGGTTCTCGGTACGCAGAGAGGCAGGATTGAGTGGACGACATCCGTCTCGAGAGTGCCGGGAATTCGAAACCTCCTACGTGCCGCGTTCTGCTGTATATTCTGTGAATAAGTCGCGGCTCTCCCGACGTTTCGGAGGGCGTTTCATTTTTGGTGTTTGGAATTATATTTACGTTATATTCCTGCTGGGTTATGTGATGATTATCGATGTTGTGGATGAGAATTGGGTTAATTACGTAATGATCGGTTGATGTAAATACAAACAATGAATTCTGGAACTTTAGGTCGGATTGATAAAAGCATCGTTAATATTGTGGTAATCCTCATCACAATTATGTTGATTATTCGATCTTTTTAAAAAGGCATATCGTAAAAAATTTTTTATTTTAATTATAATGTACATTTTATTATAATTTAATCATAAAAAATTTTAGTTTTACACAAAATTCAATCTTTCATTCAATTAGTATTTGTCATTTCGTTCGCAATTAATCATAAAACAATAAAAGCAAATTGTTCCATCCAATGGCAATTCATCATCGAGGACGGCAAAAGAATTTAATGCCGATATAAAATAGTCGTAAAAAAGTGCTCAAAATGCCGTTGAATTGTTTTCCAAAAATATAAAACTTGCTGAATTACTGCCGGATGCCCCATTTACAGCTGCAATTGCACAATATTAAAACGGTGCTATCAATATGAATTTTTTTAATTCCTCGTGAAAACCTGACAAACGCCTGTGCTGTTTATTTAACAATTGCTAATAAAAAATAATTACTGTAAAAGCTAAAAGAACTGCAGTAAAAATTAATTCGTTACTGAAATTTTCACAAAAAGTGCACGTGAACAAATTATAATAAAAATAAGACATCCACGTTAAATTCCAAAAATTAATATTGTCGGTTATTGGAACATTCAGCGAGGAAATATCATTTCCAGCTTTTCGTTTTACGGCCATACAAGCATTTCAAGTTAAACGACAGAAAATTAAATGCCTCTAAACCATTGACGGCATATAACAAAAATTTTCATTTCCCCTCATAATAAATCTTATTCAATTACTCCAAATTTAATCTGTATAAAACTAAGCTTCGCGAGCAAAAACTACCATCAATTATTAATAACCAATTAATCCTCAGCTTAAATATATCAGCTCTTATCAACGAGGAATTTTAGTAAGACTCGCTTAAAAACACTTATCGCTGCAAATATTAGTCACCCAGTAATCTTATTCTAAGTTAATGAGCGCTATACAGTATACATCGTTTAATACCAAAGTATTAGAATAATTGGAGTGAGTCATAGTTCTTGCGATAATGTCTCATCGTGTCGTTTTAAAATGAACATCGTATAGAACGTAATGGTCATATACTCTCATATTGGGCAGAAACCAAAATGTTTAAAATAAAATATCTCGTTAAACAAGTAAAGTGTCAAAATTTAATATGGTTTAAGTCTGGAATTATTCGACTCCATTTCATTGTTAAGCATTAAGATTATATAAGCGCCATTTCGCTTTTTTTCAGGAAGTCTTAATCATTGTTTTTCAACTCAAAGAAGGCAATTAATATGTAGGCCTTATATTAAGTAACCCGTCAAAGCTCACGTAACTTTCATATAATATTCAAAAAAACTAGTTTTTCAAGTTTAACGCGAATCCACTTGTTCGCGAGACGCGACCGCGATAAAGAGATTCACTTCCATACAAAACAAAGTTCGTTAAAAACAATGCATTCGCTCTCCGGTATTATTCCCGACGTCGTCGACGGGAGGCTTCGCTGCAAAATCAGTAAAATTTAAGCTTAACGATTGCCAACTTCCTCGAAAAAATATTGCTTTTCAGAAATCATTAAACTCTCCCAACAAGTGGCAATCACGCAGAATTAAGCAATACCCTCCCCCCGCCCCTCCCTGCTTCTGCGAAAGCCTCATTTTTCTAGCGAGCATGCAGCAATCATCCGTCGTCGAAAATCACCCGGAGAAGCAATAAAGCCTCGCGCCGCAGTCGAAAATCGGCTCTCGCGCGCGAAGGAATCGTTACAAAACACACACACAGCCGGCGCCGGAGAAGGAGCGCCCGGGTAAGAAGAGAGAGAGAGAGAGAGAGCGCAGCCTCGCCGAGTCGTTCACCTATTGCACGCGGGCAGGTAGCCTATTCGATAACGGCGCGCGAACTGTGCCGTGAGAGTGCCGCGCGCGCGTCTCTCCGCGCTCATTATGCTCGCGCGCGAGTATACACACACACACTCGCCGGGAGACAGGATCGCGAGGGGCTCTCTCGCGAGTCTTCTCTCTCTCGTTGAAAGGAAAATCTCCGACGAGCCTCAAGCGGGCTTGATTGGACGCGCGAAAAGTGTCGCTGATGATATACGCGCGTACCGCCGACAGGGGCCCCGCTTTGAGTTTGCGTGACGCGCCGGAAAAATTGCGCCGATTGACATCGCGCGGAGCGCGGGATGACTCCGTAATGAAGCGTATGGAAATTCGAAGGGGGGGCAAAAAACCTGTTCGGGAGTTCGAGTTGAGGTTGTTTGGAAGATTTTCCTTGTGGGTCGTTATGTGAATTACAAAAAGTTAGGGGCGATTTTTCTGGAGCAGAAGTTTTAACTGACATTTGTAGGCGAATTTATTCCGAATAAATTACAATAGTCGTTCGAAGAATTATTTGGCATCAATCACAAGCAGTAAATAATGCTTTTATAAAAATTATTGAACTAGATTAGAACATTTGTCTATATAGTTTTACTAACATTTTTTTATAAAATCTAATTACTACATGTCGGTAAATAAAAATTTTACCGCATAAAACACAAAAGATCCGCTTTAAAACACTAAAAACTCTCGCCACGCATATAACAAAGCTTCAGTCCAGCAATCATCCCAAGTAACCGAATCTTCAGTATTACGATCAACAATTAAGATCCGCGGACACGGCGTGGCACCGAAGTTTATACAGTGCAATAGCCGTGTCGTTAAACCACAATTCCCCGTGTAATCCAATCGCCGCCGTAAATTCGCGTGCATCACGAGCGCGTTTATATCGACTCATTACTGGCACAATGCAGCCCGAACAAAGCGCCAGAAAAGACGCCCTCCTTTCGAAAGGGAAAGTATATGTATCCACGGAAATTTCGCGAATCGCGTCTTCGGGTGATACGTTACAAGTACCTCCGAGCGTCTGATTGCCGCTGCCGTACGTCCAAGTGGGCTGTAAAACCCCGCGTCGTTCAATTACCGTAAAATTAAACGAGCCTCGCGAAATATCCCTCCGTCGTCGCTTCTGCCTGGGATTCTTGGCTTCAATTTTCGGATGACTTACGATTTCAATTGGATTGGCGCACGAGGAGGGCGCGAGGAATATCTCTCCTGTGAGATAAGTCACGACGCTTCTACGTTTTGCACCGAAGTAAATCGGTTTAAGATAAAGTATTTAGCTTCGTTTTATTAATACCTCCTTAATCGAATTCTTTTCACGCAGAGCTAATTGAATAATACACCGAGGCATTCGCTTTTACGCAAAAAGAAGCCAGGAATTCGCCGAGATATTAATACTTAAACTATATGCCGCGTATGAGTATTTTCCCCAATTGCGACAGCCGGCATTCCGCGCCGTTACGATCAATTACGTGCCGCTTACGTCGGTCATTGTGAACAGATTGTTCAAAAAGAAAAAAAAAAAAAATTAAACACGCGACCGAAGCAAAATGTCGCTCTGTATATTACTTGTTTATTGGTCGGTTATCCATCAAAACTCGAAAAAAATAAAAGTCATAACAGTAAAGCAATAACCGAAGATTATCGGTGACATTGAGAGGATAATTAACTTTGTAACAGCCACGTGGAATTGCCATGTGGATGAAAAACCAATATGACCATAAAAATTTACATGATTGTGCTCCGGTCGCAAATGCTCGAATATCGCTCTTTCGTACCTACGAACGCAACACGTGTGCGTATATATATATATATTACAAATTTATGTGCCTCTTTAAGCATCCATAAACTAAACATTTACGCAACGTTGCTCCAAAAAAAAAAAAAAAAACGCTTTCACATAACTGAAAGTCAGCTCAATTGCGCAACCCGTTTCCTCGTTGCAGCTCGATTTAGCATAATAACTCGCTAATTTCTCTGCTCGGGCTGAAAAAAAAGACTAAAAATAGATAAAGTCCGTCTTTCCGCGGTAGCGGAGCTTTATCGCCGATCCTCCTCCTACGTAATCGAAGCGTTGCATAAAGACATCACGAGAACGCCATCAAAGAACTCGTTCGCGGATCTTTACTGTCGCAGCGCGAGAATCTACGACGACGACGCCGAGCGTTCCAGCTCTCTCTCTCTCTCCCCCAATCGAATATCTGCCTCGAGCCGACGTTCCCCGGTGCATTTTCATCCGTAAAATATCGAATCGGCTCTCGCACGCGAGCGACGAGTTTACGAGCGCCGCCGCCGGCGTGTATCTCCATCCGGGGGATAGACCTTCTCCCCCCCCCCCCCCGCGGCCGTTTATATTTGCGCGCGCTTTTTATTGCGAGGCCATGTCGCGAGATGTCGAGAGGAGAAACGTTCGATTTCTGGATCGGGATTATTGAATTGTTTTTCATCGCTGCCGGATGAATTTTCCGTTTACGAGCGAATTAAAGATCTTCCTCGCGTTTTCAACGCGCGGAATGGCTCTTGGATGAGATGTTTACGTGCCGATTGGCTGCGGGTTCATCTTTGTTTCGACGATAGAATTGGGATTGAATAATCGCGCGTCTTCTGAGATAACAATAAAACTTTTCGAGACAAGCTTTTGCGCAAAACATTAATAGTGCATTTTACCTTCACCTCTACAAAGTCTACTGTCAAGTTCGGAAGCATTTAATGACCAATAATTAATGAACAGCCTATCATTTAAGCGAAACGCTTAAATTCCGCTTAATTCAGCGATTAAACGGTCTACTTCACCAGAGCCTCGAAATCTCTCCAACCTTTAAGCTAAAATTTCACCGAATCAACAGAGCTGCGTTATCGTCGCACATGTGCAAAGAGATGAGCTTCGAATGGAAACTCGAAAAAACAATTGATTAAAAACCGAACGGTCTCATGCCCTCGGCGTAATCGGTCCGAAAGCTCTCGGGGATTTCGAAAGCTTAATCAATTATCGCGGCGTAATGAGCCCGTAAATCGTATACGAGTGCGCGTTGATCCCTCGTAAATCTCCGAGGGAAATCGGCGCTCGTCGCTCTCGCGCGCGATTCGGACACAGTGCGTAACAACAAAAACAAGATAAACGAAGAGATTTTTTTAAATGCCACTCGTCGAGGTCGAACTGATATAAACGAGAATCGTAACTCTCTCCCTTTATCTCCAATTCCGGATAGACGTAATCGCCGATTTCTCTATACGTCGGAATGCTTTTCAAAAAAGCCACCTTTAATTTTAAAACGAATCCATCCGTCCTTATTATTGGCACTGCCGAAAAAGCACGCCAAGCACGCCAAGCTCCCTTCGAAAGCAAAAAAAAGAATAAAAAAAATGTAATCGCCCAGGGTCACCGGGGGTGTCGCAAAGCCTGACCAGACCGCGGAGCGTTTCGGTGGGCGTATATGCCGATAGGGGAAATCACTCTCTGCCGCGTCGGCGATCGCTTTGCGCCTTTTCTGATTTCGAGTGGAACGTGCCGCCGCGCGCGGCCGAGCCGATAAAAGAGCCTCTCCGGCTCGAAAATATGAACGATAACTCGGACCCGGAGCACGATATAAAATTTCAGCTGCTCTCTTTTCGCTTCGTTACCTGAATATTTTTATACTCTAAGGGAACATTCGATAGAAATTTTTTTGTTTCTTTAAGGGCCTCCATTCACGCGTCGCTTGGTAAATATATTTTAACACCGATATACATCAGCGATAAATAATCAATAATCTCAGCCATCCGCGCGGCTCCGCCGCCTCATCCGTCTTATTCACTTTGCCTTCCGTAAAATCCATTCGCGAAGGCAGAAGTTACCGCCCCGCGCTGAATAAGCAATTTTTCGCGAAAGCTCCCGTGTCCGCGGGCCGATCCGGAAAAGCTCTCTCCCGCGCGCGGAGGAGCGAGGGAGCGCAGATAAGCCGCGCCGGCGGGGCTGAAAAATATATATATCCAGCGAGGAGACGGGGAACGCAGGGATGCCGAGGCCGCAAAAATGCGAGCGAGGAGGGAGGCCTGCCGGCTTTGTGATGCTTATCGGTATTGCGTCCGGCTCTCTTCGGCTTTTAATGGAAGATGTGCGGCACTTTTCTGGGCGATGCGAGAGATTGGCCGGGGTTGAAGAGGGGAGGTTATGCTCTAGATTCCAGTATTTTCAGATATAATCTCGGATTCTTGAACAGATACAAAGACTGCGGTGAAAGAGACTCCTATAAATTTATAGATTTTTATAAATTTTTAATATTATTTGAACTCTAGGGTATTGCGTGCAGTCTTGTTTTCCTTTCTTCTCTCAGCCCGCGGTGAAATAAAATGCAGACCGAAAGAGCTTTCGCGTTAATGACTTACATCTCCCTGCGCCTCTTTTCACTCGAACATCTTCGAATTTCCCAGCGATTTTTCAGCGCCGCGTGCACGTTCAATCTCAGAATCTAGAAAAAACCGAAAAGCTAGACCCAAAAAAAACAAAAAAAAACTGCGAGATCTCCCCGTTACCCGGCTCGAGCATCGAAGGTCGGGCCAGTCACCGCGCGTTCCTCTCGGCACAATAGTTGCTTAACAATACGGCCCGACTAGAGAGCGGCGATAGCTGAAAGGAGATCGAAAAAGGGAGGGAAAGGAAGCCGGTCCGCGAGTCACGACCTCGGCCCGACGACCGAGGCAGAGGAAGAGGTTCAACCACATTCTTATGCACCCCCACGGAGAGAGCGCCGCGGAGAGAGACAGACCGGCGGAGGGAATTTGTTCTGCAAAGTTGAGTCCCGCTCTCTCGGACGTATAACGAACGAACGCGGAGGTCGAGCGCTTAAATTGGCGTTTCGCGGGAAAAAAGAAAAACTGCCGGGAAATCGGGCGGCGACGCGTATTCTCGACACGAACGCGGCTGCATTATCCACCGGAGGACGACTCGTCGACGACGGACGGTGGACGATGAGAGCGAGGGATACCTCTCTCGTTTTGTACCTAGAATTTAGAGTGCATCCACAGTGGACCTGATCGAGGGTTTTTATTTACTTGGAAACGAACGAACTCTCAATCTCGTACATACCACCTTCGCTTTTATCAACCTGTCCAGTCGCTCGATGTATTTCCCGAAATAATCCAAGCGACGCGCAATATTTCCGCCAGATTTCCGCGTCGAAGGAAACGCCGGACGCGAAAAATTCCTCCGTCAAAGCAAGAAAGCTCCTTCAATATAAATAACATCGTTTATCCGTCGGAGAATCTCGCGAAAAATATATTTCAACGTCAAGCCCCGGCGCGCGGATCCAAAGCCGGCACTGAAAAACGGGCCGCCTCCCCCTTTCGATCCTCGGCGTCGAAGCGGCCGATTCATCTCCGACGCGCGGCGTATATCGCTCATATACGGAACCGCTGCAGCTCTCGTACATCTCGACTCGCAAAAAGAGCAGGCGTTAAAGCCGCGTGGCCCCGGCGGTTAACGGCTGAGAGACGCGTCGAATCGACGGGGCGGAGATATTGCGTGCCCGGGTGCCGGGCTTTCTGCACGTCCGAGCGAAAATCTCGCGGCCGGAGCCTTTTTGCCGGGATGGAACGAGTCGCCGGGGATCGTATTTCGCGCGGTGGACGGGTTTTTTTTCTTTTCTTTTCGTCGAGATCGACTTTCAGCGGCACATCCGCCTGCCGCAGGTTGTAAACACCCGGCGATCTTGGGACTCGCAAATATCGCGACAATACACGGCAGGACGAGTGAATAGTTTAGCGAACACGTCTGGATTGAAAGCCAGGCGGCGCAAAGCCAATTGCACGAATAATTGCCTCTCGTCCCCGCGGCCCAGTTCTCCTCTCTCTCTCCGCTTAGGCATCGGCTAAGGGCAACAGCACGAAGACGCACCGCTGCTCTCTTATATATACACGCGATGATGAAATCAGGTTCCATAAGACACTCAACTCGGCCATGGTCGAGCGGCGCGCGAGCGGCGGGAGATGCGCATCTGTTTGCCGAGTACGCACGCACATATATATACCGTAGGGGGCGGCCGCGGAAAACTCTTTCTCCGCGCGAGAGGCCACGAGAGAGTGGTGCCCTTCCTCTCGCGCGAGAGGAGCCGCCGCGGTACGAGCTTTTTAATGAGGACTTTTTTGCCCTCTCGGGTATAATTGCCGCTCGTGCGCACGCTGCTTAATTAGTCCTTCTGGGGATCGGCTTTTCGACGTTTCGCGGTGCGTGCTGACCGCTGATTGGAGACGCGCGGGTTTGGGATTTATTGTCTGTTAAGGGTCTGCAACGAAATTACTCGTATAAGTTCAATTCGAAATAATTGATTTCCGATCTCAAAACATACAAGTTTCGACAGATATCCTTTTGGCCAATTGCCCAAACCGAAAAGATACGAGATTCGCTTAAAAGCCAGGCCTCGAAGGCCGGAAAAAATAAGCGTCGAGGAGATAGCGAGACAAAGTCGACGAATGAGTAAGCCGTCGACTTCCTCCTTCGCTCTGGGAATGCACCGACAGCTGTACACTGCTGGGAGAAAGTCTCTCCGCTCCGCTCCTCGCCTCTCTCTCTCTCTCTCCTTCCAAGCTCGGCGCGCAACTTTCCGACATCGTCGTGCGTGTCGCACAAGTGGCCGGGGGGGACTTTCATAATCGAACTGCATTGTGCGGCCGCCGCTGAGCGAGACCTTCCTGGGTCGCGACGCGGGAATTAGCGCGGTAATTGCCAGCCTGCCTCATTTTCTGCGCTTCAATGGAAGAACGGCCGCGGCTCACGGCGTCGCGAGAGAGCTGCCGTTTTTTAAATTTCGGCCGTAATTGCCGAGAGCGTTTTTCCCCCCGGGCTTTGTCATCGGATTATAAACGGTTAACGCGCCACGCGGTGACTATTTTTGTTAAATTAACAGTATTACATTTTAGTTCGCACCTAATTCAGCCGCAGAAATTACAAAGGGGGCAGTGGCCTTCGAATCGCGAACGCAGCACGCGCGAAGCTAATACAATTCGCGGAATCTCTCAAAGGATATGGCACGCGAACACAAAAGGGTCAAGCCTCTCTTTCTCGCGCCGCGTCGCCTCTCGAACGCTCGATCTCGTAAAGCGAACGATAATTTTCCAACAAAAGCCCGCGCATCACCGCGACTTAATGAAGTCTCGCAATAATGATTCCCTTGTGCAAAGCACTACAGCTGACTTTTCCTCTCGGAATTGCCTCAACGAGCGTTTCTCAAAACTTAATTTACCAACGCGGAAGAGAAACACGTCGCCTCTGGTGTCTCCGCGCGGCGATATTGCAGCTGCCCCGACGTTTCCTTACTCCCACCCCGGCTGCAATTAAAGCCAGCCGCGGCGGGATTGCCGCACTTTTGTCACCTCTCCGCGCGAATTCTTCCCACCCACGAAAAAAAAAAAAAAAGAGCGCCCGAACACACACCCACACACATACACTCGTGCAAACTCGGCGCGTACACGAAATAGCTGTACAATACTTTCACGAGGCTCGAGCCGAAGAACGAGGTAAGCACGGGCTCGCCTATATATTCCTTGCGCAAAGTTGCGCAACGACGAGCAAAACCGCGCCGCGCGCCGGGCCCCGTAATTGCGGGGCGCCGCCGAAATCGCGAAATTAAAAAGAAGAAAAAGGCGCGCGCGGGAGGAAGCGCCGCGAACACAATCGGCTCTCTCTCTCTCTCTCGCGACGCGTGCGAGAGTATACGGCGACGGCCGCGACGTCCCGCGCCGCGCTCTTACACAATTGATATAATTAAAACGACCTCAGGCTCTACTTTCGTATATACAATTGAATACCACGTTTCGCGCGCGGAGAGCCGGCTAATGATCCGCGGGACGGAGAGCGCCGTGTATCTCTCTCGGTGTAGGAGAGCGGTGGCTTCGACTCCTTTGAAGTCGGACGAATTTTCAGGCCGATGCGAGAGTCGCTTTTTTGAGCAAAAATGAAGGCGATTGGGTTGACTCGCCGACTATTATTTACTATTTATTTATTTATACATTAAATTTTCGACTTTCACGGCGCTTCTCCAACTCGAACTTAAAAGTTCAAGTTATATTTCGAGGAAAATGTTTTAAAGCGCCGAGCCCCGTTTCCGTACTCCAACTTCCCAACAACGGAAAACATCCAAGTTATTCCAAACAAGCGGCGGGCGTCGCGAAACAATTCCGAATTCAGCAGCGGCGTATTTAAAATTCTGCAGCGCGCCGCGCGCTCGCGAACTTCAAACACTCGGCGCGAATGTATCAAATACATTCGCCGGCTTCCGCGCTTTCGGCAAGAACGAGGAACGTCGTTGTATTATATACTCCCCCCCTCCGCGGACGGGGAGCGAGCGCGCTTTCGTGGAAAAAAGGAAAAAGAAGAGAGGGGGCGGATGAAAAAAACGCGTCCGTCTTCGTGCGCTTCCGCGCATTGTGGGGACTCGCGGAAAAGAGGACCGCGCCCACACGAGAGAGATAGAGACGTTCAGGCGCGCCTGATGAGAATGCAGGGGGGAGTTCTCTCGCATTTCCCCGCGAGTTCGCCGAGATGGAGACGCGGCAATTGCAGTCGGAGGCGAAGAGGTTGGTTGTGCTCGGGTTGGGAAAAGTTGGGAATTAGAAGGAGGCTGCTCGGAGTGAATTAATTAAATTCAAGATGCGAAGACTGCGGAATTGGAGTTATTGGAAACGCAAGTTTTTTTGTAAAATGAAAGAAAGAAGATATTATTATTATAGAATTACAGAGATCCAATAAAGGCGTCGTTCCTTTCACGCTAGAATTTAATTTAATTTCACTACCTACACTCAGAACTTGATAAAACGCTTCCAATGCATTCCCAGCGCATTTTCCGTCCGCCAATGCATCTCTTCAATTCGATAATCAATACATAAGTCGCAGCATCTAACGAGCGCAGCCACGCAATTCGAATTGCCGCATGAAAAAAATCAGCATCGCAACTCCCTCCTCCCGTCTCCCGAGAGGCGGTTGTTATACCGTTACAAAGCCGTTGGCTCTCCTCTATCTCCCAAAACAGGATTCGCGTAGGCCCGCGTGTATACGAGAGCCGCGCATGCGCGGTCGCGGAGGAATTCCTGACGACGTGTGTGCCTTCGGCGACGAAAAAATACATTGTTTTCTCAGTTGGGACTCCGCGGATCGTTATACGGAGGATGTACTCGTCCGTTATTTTTGGAATGTTTGATATCGAGGACACGGGCTTTGAATTTTTGAGAGGAGGTTTTTAAAGCCTCGGCAGGAATGTGTTTTTCGAATTTTCATTTTGTTTCGAGTCGGAACGGGTACGGAGATTTTTGAATTATTAATACATTTTCAAGAAATCGACCTGGATCGCGGAGGCTGCGGGTATTTTCTAATCGAATGTTTTGAAAGCCGGTGATAATCAATGATGAAATATTACCCAGTAAATTACGGCTGACCCGAGAAAGAGATAATGTTTTTATTGTTTAATAAAGCGATGTGCGTAATTTTCGATGAAATAAGTGTGAATGCCGCGTATAAATAGGCAAGACAATGGACGAGAATATTTTTACAGTAATCGCTTGTAAAAATCTACAAGAAACACCTCTCTTCAGCGTCTTCCTGTCCTATTTTACGGAGCGTTTGATGTCATAAAGTTGTACGTTTTATTATCATCAAGTCGTATCTGCAGTGAATTTACAATTAAGAAAGAAAAAAAAGTGGTTCGCTACAAACGTGAAATAATTTAACTCTATTTCAGCAATTTAATTTAAAAAAATTTCATCGAATACCGATAAATGCATCTTTGATTATCATGAAATTTTAATTCAGACTTGCCGCCTCAAGTTCCACGTGGATATAAATTCCGACTCGACAACCTTCACCTCCTTTGGCGATTATATCGTGTAACTTAAAGAACGAAGCCGCAACTCCTCGTATATCGCAAGATCATCAAAAACTACTTCTGTAAAATTAACAATTCGCAATTGGCTTACATCCTTAAAGTAGCAGTTCAAAGATACAATGGCGTCGTCGTCATTAATTAAAGCATCTGTTAATTTTTATTGCGACTCGCTGCTTGATTTTACTGTTATATTTTTTTTATACTTGAAACTTATCAAATTAAAATGGTGAGTCAATGCATTCGAAAGATTTATCTTCGACGGAAGACATACGTAATAAATAATGCTTCAAAATGATATGTCGCTTCCTACAAGAGAATAATAAGATAGTACTATACACATTTATTTAAATAAATGCCTTTCTTTATAAAATCTGTCTAAAATTGCATTTAAAGCAAAGTGCCTCTGGTATTTGAACAAACGTGCAATACCGTTGCTGCATAAAAAACCTCAGCTGCGAAACAACTACGAGAGCAGGCAATTTTCTGACCCACTTCCATTGCAATAAATTCTTAGGCAAAACAATAAAAATACACCAGGCTGCAAAGCTACATTCACCATCAACCATTTTTATGCATCATAACCCACAGCAAGCGCAATTCTCCGTGTATATCCATATATAACTACGACCGTTACTTCGTCCGGCGCCGTCCGAAATCCGCGCGTAAATCCGCGAAATTTCAGCTTCCGAAGCCGACGAGCGTCGTCGACTCGCGAATATATATATATATATATCTCGTCACTCGGTCCGCGTGAGAAAGAAAACGGCCGGCCGGCCGTTCGACCTACGCGCCGAGCGGCGCGAGATAAAAATCGCGCTCTCGGCTCGCCGGAGCGGAAACGAGAAGCGCGCGCCAGAAAAATTCGTAAGCGAATTGTAACGTGTAATATGGCTTTTGCCGCGGATACGAAACGCCGGAGAGGGTTTTTGAAAGAACTATAGCTTTATTATAGAACGTTCCGCTAACGAAAAGTCGACGCGTCCTTTTGTCGGAAAAAGAATAAAATTGGCGAGGCTTCTTGATATATGGGAGTTCAATACGCCGCTGATTAGAGTCGGGGAAACTTCGTTTCTGCGCGGTGTGTGCTGCTGGGCATTTACATTTTTACGAGCATCGGTATATTTTAACGGTTTTACGTAAACTCGGGAGTTTATAATTACGCGGAGGAAGTGTAGCGTTCGGAACAGTCTTACTTTCTTTCCTTTATAAAAGAAATATTCTGAGCGTATACTTGAAGTAATGCGAGATTTTAATAATATTTTTCGTGGAAAAATTCACAAAAAAAAATAATTTTTTTATAAAAGAAAAATAAAACTTTTTTTACTTTCATTAATTGAGGATAATATAGACATATACATTTTTATCGCAATTCTTTCCAGGAAATAAAAATCTTCCATAATGATTAAAAACCTTCTCAACAACTATCGCCAGCTTTCGTTAAAATGAAAATTTTCAATTATTCAGGATTAAAAGTTGACGCGAGCAGGATTAATCGAGAAGTTCAATCTGTCCGGAAGACAAACGAATTATTCAAACAGAACGGAACCTTCGACTTGGATGCCCGCCTAAAAATAATTAAGATATCGCCTCTCGATATCGGGCGGATGTAATGTAACGAATTTGTTGGCGAAGAAGGTCGCCGAAGTGGGGTTCGACGCTGTTTGCCCTCACTACTCTCTCTCTCTCTCTCTCTCTCTTTCTATCCTGCGAGCGGCGAGGGGGGAAAAACGGGAGCAAATCGATACGTAAGGTGCTCGCTTCCTTCGCTCTCGTCTCTTCTGCTGCACTTAAAAGCCAGAATAAAAATTTCTCCACTTTTCGATGGTTCTTAGCAGCTTTCTTTTTCCCGCGATATAAAATATATAGTGCTGCAGGTTTTATTCTATCAAGCCGGCTATCTTCTTTACTTTACGTATATAAAATGCGCTTGTGCATCCTGTCAGTTTTACGAGTCGTGATCTAATAAGACGTCGCTGCAGATAAAAATATTTTCTCTCGAAAAGTCGAACGTTCCGTTACCCAACCAAAGGGGCAAAAATGCAATTCCGAAGCAAACTTTTTAAATACACTTGTGTAACAGAAAGCATCTCTTCAGTCTAATTAACAATCCCCCGACTACGTCAATACGCCCGTCTCCCTTCCGCAAAATCATTCAGCAGACAGACCCTTTCATCGCTCGAACAAAAAAGAGGAGCTCTCTCGGCGTACACTCGGGGCGCAATGTGTGTGTGTGTGCATACATACACACGTGGAACAGTGCAGTTTTTTTTTTCTTCCCTTTGCCTCGAAATCCGCACACGCTTATCGATCGGCCGTGACCCACGCGACTAGGAAGGTTATTTACGTCGAAGAGGATCAGCCGCTGCTACAGCCTCTCTTTCTCTTTTTCACTGGATTTCCGCCGAGGTGACTTCGGTGCCTCTGCGAGCTCTGCTGAAGCGATTTCGAAAATTAAGAAAGCCCTCGGATTTTCGCGGAAAAGTTAATTGTTTTAACTTCGCAAATTTTCGTAAAAGCAAATCTTTCGGTTAAATGGAATTGAAAATTGTCGAGAGTTTAGAAATTATTCAATTACAAAGTAGGACAATGAGGTATATGTTTGGGTTTAAATAATACTTTAAAATACATTTAGTTTGAAATTCTTTCGTTGGAAAAAGCACTCTGAATACAAAGTTCCTTGCAGTTTTCCCGCGTAAAATTAAATTTGAAATTCCCTCGGTCTCAGAATACACAAACCGAGTAAACCCTGAAAGGGAGCTTTTCTATTGCATTGTATCCGCCGAGAGTTACACAAAAAATAATGAGGAATACGGATAATCAAAAAAAGCTGGCCAAGCGAGAAAATCCTCTTTTTGTTTTTTTTATATGCGGCCCACGTAATTTTCGGGTCGACGGTTTAATAAAGGCCTTGACAGGCTTGACAAAAGGCCGAGGCGCAGGTGCGACAAAGCCTTAATAAATGCATAGCCCGAAGAGAGGACGAGACGGTAAATATTTTAAATCCGTTTAATTGAGATTAATGGCCGGGTAAACAAAGCGTAAATTTTCATTTTTGGAGGGCGCTTATAATTATGACGCATTTTAGCAAAACGGTCATTTTGCGCGAGAGAAGTGGGCTGAGCGAAGATTTGAAAGCATTTCTAAATCCTTCTGCGAAAAGAGTGAATTCCAAAAAAAAAAAGAAAGAAAAAACCAGTCGCGTCCGAGAGTTTCTGGGTCATCGTCATAAAAGAATGAAAAATGAATTTTATAAAGGCGCGGAGAGAAGTAATCTAATTTAATCTTTAGAGTACCGGGATTTGAAAAATTGTAAGAGCTTATTATTTACATTGAAATGAATTCTTAAGTTCTACTTAGGACGCAACCCTAGTCGAATACTGACGAGTTAGGCGTATGCATAATGTTAACATTTTCAAAAGAAATAGCATTCTCGGATCGTAGAAAATAAAATCAGTAGTTTTCCTTCAATATTATCGCGATGAACCCCTAAACGGGGTGAAAACTACCATAATTTTCATAATAATTGTTTCTCATATCGGTACTCTAAAGGCCGAAACCAATCCAAATGACAACCAACCAAACCGCCCGCTGCCGCCGCCAAAATCTCCAAAAAGCGACAACTCCACCGGCAGCAAGAGTCATCCCTTCCTCTCCCGTCCCCAGCCTTCCCAGCAAAGCATCAGCGGTCTCGTCGCCGACCCACATCCCGCTCTCGCCAAGGGCTCGCCTCCCCCCCTCCCCTCCTCTCCCCGCCCAAAGGTCAGAGTCTGCAAAGGAAGGAATCGCTCGGTGACAAAGTGTGCCCCCGCCGGGCTGAAATTCTGGAATCGATAGCGACTTGCGCGCGCGCCAGCTCTCTCTCTCTCTGTCTCTCTCTCGCCTGTACGGATTCCCCCCTGTACAGTCGCGCCGGCGCGCGCGTGTACACGCCGCAACTGAAATAGCTCGAGGCGCGCTGGAGGAATTTATCTCTCTCTTTCTCGGTCGGTGCCGAGGACGGAGAGAGAGGATATTGCGTCTCTCCCACCCGCGAGGCGAGAGCTTAAAGCTTCATTCGATCAGCTGCGCCGTCGGTTTTTATTTGCCGGGAGCAGCCCGGAAATTGGAAGGAATTTTTTCGAAGAAGGCGAGCGAGGAGGGAGGGAGGGAGGTTTCGGAGGAAGTCGCTGCGTCTGCCGGGGGTTAATAGCGGTGCGTTCGTTTCGCCGGGGATTTGCGTTTGCCGAGTGTATCGAAAGAATAATTTGAGTGACCATCGCGGTGCTTATATGGATGGGAAATAAATTAGTGTAATATTTTAGCTCATTTTATGATAAAGGAAATTTTTGTACGTTCGAGACTAGTAAAAAAACAGCATCTAAATTAACCCCCAAAAAAATCATAAACCCACGACAGTCCGATGCAAAAGAAGCGTCGGCGAAAGAAATTTTTTAGAGCCTTTAAGGAATCTCTCTCCGCGATTCCAGCGTCCAGTCGATCGAGTCCAAGGACGAGAGCGCTCTCTTTTTATCTCTCTCTCTCTCCCTCGCTCTCTCCTCCGCGGGCCGGCTTGAGTCATCAGACGCCGCGCGCGCACAACACCTGACGCGGACTCGGTGCATCGCCGCGGTGGCGGCGGTAGCTTGCGAAACGCGCCGATCGCCGCGAATTCGGCTCTGCGCGCGTAGCGTTATATACAGCGAGCGTTTTGCAACGGGGAGAAATCACTGGTGAACTTGCTGGCTTCGATGAAGGCGGCTCGATGCGTGAGTCGAATGTATCGACTGGCTCGGGGAATGCGATCGCTGAGTCGCGGGAGGCGAATTTTTGGGCTACTTTCGGATGGAATACATATTGTGACGGCTCGCGTCGAAGTTTTGAAAGGTGGTTATATAGTATAATAGCGTAGTATACGACGAATGTAATCTCGGAATCTTTTTGCTGCGAACCAGTTTTCACTTCGAGAATTGCACGAGCTTCATTTGCATTATAAAAGAGCGCACATTTGCAAAACTATCGAACCGCCACGCCGGAATGTCTGCAGCTGAAGCTGAAATTGCGTAACGTATTATACGTCAAAATTGTGTTTAAGTTGCATAACCTATTAATTATATTTACGTGCATACATTTTGCAATAATAGACATTCGCCCAATCTGACAAAACCAGCCTCCGCAGCGTCCGTTAATTTTCTACCGTCAATATCCATCGTTCGACCGTCTCCACAATCCTCGCGATTAAATCCCCGCGCGACGACACTTCGTACAACGATTGCGGAAAAACGGGGGGGGGGAAAACTCGGTCGTCGCGGCGCGCCGTCCGAGTTCACCCGATACTTCCGCAATCTCGCGGCGTCAATCAGCAGCAGTTACCGCCCACGCGACGCGTTTATGCCCGGCGGCTAGGCGCCGCTACCGCCGAGCGTCCGACGAAAAGGAAAGTATGATGTGTATATATACCTCCGCGAGAAGCGGATCAAGAAGCCGCTGTATATTCGCCGCCGATTCGATTGACTCAAGGACGACGCGTTTCGGAAGGAGAGCCGCTCGAGGGTGAACCGTTGATCGGGAGACTTGTCTCTCTGCGAAAGTTTTCGTCTCGGTTGCGGTCGCCGACGGAGAGAGCAAACATCTGCGGAGAGTGTATATAGTTGTGGGTTTTGGCTTTGCGAAAGGTTTTTTCGTCATTTTCATTTTGAGGTTTAACGTTGTCGGTAGTAACGCGGTGCAATCTGTATAACAAGATTTGCGGGTTCGTTAAGTCAAAGTAAAGTTGTATTGGTCGTTTTGTTAAAAAAAAAAAAAAAAAAAATCGCAGTCGAATTTGCAGAGAATCCAGTCCAGTGCAGCAAGCACCGCACTCACTGGAGCAAGTACAAATCTGATTTATGCTCGAAGTTAACAGTTGCAACACGGTTTTAAAGCGCCATTAACTTTTTAGAAATCAATTCTAAGCTGCGCGCTGCAGCGGACACGTCACGAATTAAGCAACGCAAATTCAGCTCCATCCACTCCTCTCTCTCTCAAAAGCCCATTACCCGTTGATCCCCCCGACTCTAAACTGTATCTCGCCGCATTACTTTCTAATAATTATTTAATCAATCGAGTAAATTCCCTCCCCCTCCCGGCCGGACTCGCTCCCCGCTAGACCTCGGCTAATTGGCAATCGAGGGGAAGGAGAGAGAGAGAGAGAGACAGATTCCCGCCTCGGCTCAGGACAGCGTCGCGCTCGTTACTCCTGCCGAAAATAATCACCGCGGCACTAACCTCGTTACACGATTACCCGATTCTCCCGTACAGTGGGCAGGATCCTAAGCGTAAGGACTGTTCGCGCGCCGATAAATAGCCTCGGCGCGGAGAGCGGCGGTATCCCCATAACTGTCAGCCGGCAATTACGACGCTGACCTACGGCCGTCGCGTAAAGGCTCAAAGGAGCGATAAAGCGGCGAGAAAAGGAACGCCTTGCGCGCGCGTATATACCTGCCGAGAGTACGAGAGTCTTTCTCTCTCTGTCTTTGCGCCGGGAAACCAGTCCTTTTCGTAATCGGAGTGAGTGACCGCAGAGAGAGAGAGAGAGAGAGAGAGAGAGAGAGAGAGAGAGAGAGAGAGAGAGAGAGAGAGAGAGAGAGAGAGAGAGATGGCCGGGGACGTACAGCGTGACTCTGCGCTGCTGCTGCTGCGTCGCATGGAGAGTAATAAAAAGGATTTATCTAATGCGCTTTTTGCGGGGAGCTGAAGTAGTGTATGTATACATTCGTTAGGCTTTTGGGCTGCCGGGAGGAGCTTTTTGCCTCCGTGTTTGTCTTTCAAGGAGCATCGTCTCGTTGATTACCCGATTACGTTATAAATCTCAGCGTCGAGCGAGGAAGTAACGTTCGCTGTTTAATTGTACAGCGGAATAAAACATTTTTTTTTCCAACGTAAAAAAAAAGACTTTGACGCGCACAGAATCTGTCGCGATAAGAAAGCCTTACGACACGCCCCTAGACAATTGATTCGCGCGGATATTGCCTCGACACGTGACCCGTCGAACCCACTCGCGGCCCAGCCGGAGGGAGACAAAACACCCATCGATCATCCGCTTGTGCCGGTCACGTGTGCGGGCTTTCGCAAAAAAAGGAAAAAAGAGCGTACGCCTATCCCGTTTCGTTCGAAATTTTCCTAAAAAAACAAAACAACAGAGCCGCGAGAGCGGCAGGCCGAGGAGAGCCGCGATAAAAGCCAGTCGGAAAACGCCCCTAAAGCCCGGTATCGGAGGCTCGGCGTCGGCTATCTCTTGCTATAGTGCACAACATCGCTTGCGCTCGTCGGCGGGCACAAGCTGTACACGTCGACTCCGGCCTCGTCTCTCTCTCTCTCTCTGCCCCTCCTTCGTCCCTCTTTTTGTGTCTCTCTTCCCTTTCTTTCTTCTCCCTTCCCCCCGGCTCTCTCTCTCCTTTCATTACACCACGGCCTCGCGGTGGGTCCTTCGCTCCCTCTTTTCCCTTTATCTTTCGCCGGCTACCGCGACGCAGTCGATGTACACACAGTCGGGCGGCCTTCCTTCCTTCCTGCGACTCCTTCCTTCCTCCTCGCGGCCCGCGAGCGGGGTGTGCGTTACCGACGTCCCTGGGTGTGTTTCCCTCGCTTTTGTCGAAGGGAGACTCGCCTAGGCTGCAGGAACGAGTCTAGGTATACGTGGTTTAATGCTCTAGGAAGACTCGGAAACGGGATTTGCATCGGAGCTGTGAGAGGGCCGGATTTTTGCTGCTGGGGCTGTAATCTTTCGGGAAGGCGCCGGAGATACGTGCCGGGTGGAATTATTGATTTATTGTTCGGCGCGAATGTTACCTAATTTGAGCGTCGAGTCGAGAACTCGGGACTCCGGGAATATTAAACTTTAATTGGGTTACTCGCGATCGACGCGCTTGGACGCCGACTTCTAACTTCGTTGCGAGAGTTTTCGTGTATTTTTTAATAAAAGAGGGAAAGAATTCATCCGTCGGTTTCAATATTTAATTACGGCGTAAGAAGTACGAAGCTACTTTAATTTTCAATGAGTAGTACTCAATGCTATTGCTCTACTTAGAACGACGGTCAACAGAATCGTTCCATTTATTCCGGGAAATTCGTAATTGTTTACGATTGTTTCGCAAGCTAATGAATTTAAACTCTAAATCACCTTATTAAACGCCAAGTATACAACGTCAACTATTTTCATTAACGTCTTAGCAACCAGTATGTATAATCGAAGATCCACGAAATCTGATTTCAAACATGTCAAATATTTAATCAACCGTATGCTGTAATTACACTCCGTGTCAGTCAAGCTGCGTTCAATATAGAATTAAAGATCTGGAAAATAACGATGATATAACTCCATTCTCGTGTAAGTGTCGCAGATAAAAGGTTTCTTTGCGATAATGAAGAGAATGGAAAAGTAATTACATTACATACACTTTGTTTTCGCAAGAATTAAATATTCCATTTCAATTTCAATTTCTCGGCAATGCGCTACGTAAATCTGCACGGACGCTATTCAAAAATTCAATTTTCAAAAATTAAAAATTCACTTCGCGCAACGGCGGAACAAGTGTATATTTTTTCGCCGAACGAAAGCAAAATTTCTGCTCTGTTACCTCGTATTTAGAAAGTCTCATTCGGCGCGCGAGGAAGTAAACTTTAATCCGTGCGAAATATATTTTCCCACCATTCTCCATCCAGAACAAGAGTACTCGCTCTGTATACAAACAACGCCTCGGCATTCCGTCCATTCAAAAGCGCTTACGTAAAAACTTCGCGACCCGCCGCAATCCCGAAAATTCCGAGAACCGTTCATAAATTCATAAATCAATCGAATCAATTCATTACCCTCGACCCAAAAAAGAACTTTTCCCCCAATTGTCAGTTCCGACAATTTATTATTTCCCTCCCCCTTTGGCCCGCGTAAAAAATGGGATAACGATCGCCCGAGAGTCCAGAAACAAAGCCAGTCTAACCTCACACACACCGACGCGGCTAATGCTCGATCGATGCGCGGCCAACGGGGTGCATTACATTTCGTCTTCTCGGCGCACGGAAACCCACCGCGGAACACGAATGTGTACAGTGACTGTAACGAGCATGTACATAGTGCGAAATCGTGTCGTAACCCGAGGAGGAAAAATTTTAATGCTCGCGTTCCCGGGGTTATGTACATTGGAAGCCCGCGACGAGTGGAAGGAACGAAGATATTTTTAACGAGCGCCGCGGAGGAGGCTATCGGGGAGAGATACAGCCGATAGTTTTTGTCAGGAAATATACAGGCGCGTCTTTATCGTTAATGATACTTTAAGCGGCAGTCGAGCACAGTTGTATAGCTTCGCAACGGTAAAGGAAAAACTTTTAAACTAAGCAGGCGAAACGACAGATTCTACTTTTTACGAGGAAATCGGTATACGCGTACAGTTTTGCGAGGTATCTCCCTTCGGATCCAAAGCATCGTAATTTCGACAAAATTTCGAGCAGAAAGTCTCTCCTTAAACGCGACATTGTTTGCACTCGCGCGGCCAAAAATAGCCGTAAAATAGCGTATTTATAGTTGGTCGTTTTATTAGCCGAAAGAAACGCCAGTCGACGAATCGGCTGCCAGAGAGAGAGAGAGACGAGGCACCTAATTTCCGACTCGTAAACAAAAATTATGCACCGCGCGCCGCTTCTTTTTTTTTTTCACGACTATTACACGCTCACTCGGGACGCGTTCGCGTAGGCCGCGCGCGCGGCTTAATATCGCTCTCGAGGTGTATACGCGCGAAAAATCGATAAAGCTCTCGCTCTCTCTCTCTCTCTCGCGCGCGCGCTACATTAAAGCTTTCCGATTGTACGTACGCGCAAACACACACACAGACACGGCAGGCGACGCGACCGTGACGTAACCGCGATCGGCGGGCGAAAAATAATTAGTCGATAAGAGGCCGTCGCTGTTTTCGGTGGATATCTGCGAACGGTCGGGTTAGAATTTTTTTTTACGCTCGCCGAGTCCGCCGATGGGAGAAGCAGACTCTCCGCGAGCTGCGGGAGTGACGCGAGGCTGTGGGTAGTTTAAAATTCCATTCGGTAAACGAGTTTGCCGTTTGCTGGCGAGCGATTAATAAACGATTGGGCTCTCTCGCGGGAGGGAAGTTAGTCACCTTTTAAAATCCGATCAATTTCAATAATTACGACGATTCGAATTACTTTATCTCATTGAGGCACCCGATTAAAAGTGCTTTAGAAATTTACGTTCTACGGCGATAGAACGAATATTTGAATATCTCCGGTGTACTCGAACGACAATCCTGGCTTTGAAATTATTTCGAAAACTGCACTTAACGTCGAGCAGTCGGAACGCGCGCCGTGACCTAGAGATTATGAGCAACGTGCTCCAATTCAGTACTTATTTTTATCGCGTTCGCGAAAAAGCTAGATAAACTCGCGGCGTTTCGAACTCTATACACCCACATGTCTCTCTGTCTCTCTTTCTCCCTCTCTCTCTCTTGCAGGCATCCCCAATCGATTATCAGCGTCATTAAGCGCGAGGCACTTTGCTGGAAAACCGAGGAGGCAACCTGTGTCCACCTAACTGCACCTCTCCGGCTCCCCAACTTCACCTTGCTCTGGAGCTGCACTCAGCTTGCGGGGGAGAGAGAGAGAGAGAGCCAAGTGCAAGGCAGGTAGAGACGAAAAAAGAAAAAGTGAGAGAGGGAGATAGAGATAACTAAATCGATACTCTCGCGGCGTGCATACATAGAAAAGCGACTCACAGTCGAGGTGCTTCTTCTTAGGTCCGATCATCTCCTCGGTGGTGGCCTTGCAGACGGACTTGGCGAGGCCCTGACCGGCCAAGCTGTGCCTCGCGGCCAGCAGTCTGTCGTTTATCGTCTGTCCCGCCATGCCTGCTGTTTTTTTATTTTTTCACTGCCTTTTTACGAGTCAGTCAGTCCGGAGAGCTCTCCTCCTGGCGTTGGTGGTACAATCCGCGTCCGTTCGCCTGGCCTGACCGCTGCTGCAAAGTATATCGATACGATATATACCTGTACCTATCACTGCACCACACTCCGCGCGCGCGGCCGCCTCTCTTTCCTCCCTCCGCGTTTCCGTACGACACGGCCGCGTACGAAAGGGCTCAGCGAATCTATATCTCTCTCGGAGAGAGAGAGAGAAAAGGAGAGGCACTAGGAGAGGGCTCCGATCGCTCGTTCGCACACACAGAGTCCGATAACGATCAGAGCTTCCTTCCGGAACGACACACGAGACGCGAGCAGGCAGCGCGCGGATATATATCTGCGTGTGCGGTGTGCACAGCGACGGAGACACAGTGTCGGTGTTCGTACGTCGTTCCCTCTCCGTCTCTCTCTTCGCGGGGCAAGGGCAGAGAAAGAGAGAGAGAGAGAGAGAGAGAGGACGGTGCAGAGCACGCAGATATATAGACACGCGCGCCGATGGGCGGAATAGGCTGTGTATATGTATGTATGTACCGCTGTCTCGCGCGAGGAAGAGAGAGAGAGAGCACACTGGGGCCTTTTAAAGGGCGCACTCGCGGTCGAAGGGCAGAAGACGCGGCGACGGCGCGCTTACGCTCTTTCTCTCTCGCTCTCTCTCTCGGTCTCTGAGGCTGTCTGACTCAGGCACACACCACCTCCGGGCGACTGGCGGAGCACTGCTGCAACTACTGACGGTAGCGGCGAGCGAGAGACCGACCTGCCTGCCTGACTGCCTTCTTTCGATCGCCGCCGAGCGTGCGCGCGCTCTCTCTTTTCTCTCCCTCTCGCGCACTTTTGCGCACACACACACACACACCCACCTACTTGCGCACAACTTACCGCCTCTCGTCTGCGTATGTGTAAGCGAGAGAGCAATGCTTGACGGCAATTGCGATACACGTACGCTGCGATCGGGACCGAGACTCGGGTTCGAGCTGCCTCTAAGCGGCGCCGGTTCTTTTAGGTTATGCCACGGCGAGGGGCAGCGGTACGTTCGCCGTTTATCGAGCCGAGATGCGCGAGGACGTGGGTGTGCGTGAGCGGGTGCGCCGACACCGAGACTCCCACCATTCGGTCTGTACGAGTGTGCGCGCGGCAAGATGGCGGATCCCGGTTCTGCCCCCTTGCTTCTGGCCTCTCCGTCGCTCCCTCCTTTCTGACGTTGCACTGCTCGCGCGCGCGGAGGCGTTGCTCGATGATATCGCTGCGCTGCAGGTGTTTCCTTGAACGAGCGAGCGAGACGGGATTCGAAGATTCGACAAGTTGATTGCGCGTACCGAATGCAGAGGGCAATAGAGTAGAGTTTACTACGCTGGTTAGTGCAAAGCTTTTATTTGAAACCGGAAATATTTCAAATGGCAAAGAACTTTAATTTTTTTAACGCGGACGATTATTTTTCGGTAAAAAAAGGATTAGATATTCGAACATTTTTGCAACTCGAAATTGTTAAATTAAAATATGCAAGAAAAAGTACAAAATTTTGTATAATAAAAAATTAATTAATTTCATAAATCCTTATTTTTTAGGGCTTATAGATAATTATTGGTATAGAAATATAAATAAATGAAATAATGTATAATTTTAGTTATAAAAATGAATGATTAATTTCAAAATCTCGATTTTGTAATTTGTAATGCGCGAGTAATTTAAATTTAAATACCGGAAGCACGTGAGTTTGGTTTGTCGTGTTTAACCTAAAAATGGAATATTTAAAGAGTTATTCACAAATACAAAAACATTGATTAAATTATGTTATTTAAAGTAAAATAAAAGTTTAATGATAAAAAATCGTTGAAATTATAAAATAATGGCTAGTAATTTAAGATTTTCCTTGCATAAAAAGGTATGTCATTACTTTTTTCTCTATAAATATGCAAGTTTTAAAAGTATTTATTCAAATATAAAATTTTAGTTATCACAAGTTTTACAAAATGAAAAACCTTTTGAAACACGTACTGTAACAAAGCATTTAAAGTTAAAACTTGAAGGATCAAATGGAAAATTTTTCTTTTCACTACCACTGAGATCAAAAAATCATGACATCCGTGAAGACATTCCAAGAATATTAGAAAATGAATCTGAGGATTTCCTAGAGTATGTTGAGATCAATAAAAATAATTCTGAAGAACTCACTTTCCAGTTAAATAGAGATCACTTTATTAAAGGACAGCTGGATTCCATGCGCAGGAAAGTATTACCTCCAGAATTTGCATTTGAAAAACCAGAGAATGTAATTGTAGAATTTAGCTCTCCAAATATTGCCAAGCCTTTTCATGTAGGTCATTTACGCTCAACCATTATAGGAAACTATGTGGCTAATATAAATGAATATTTTGAAAATGACGTAACAAAAATTAATTATTTAGGTGATTGGGGAGTTCAATTTGGTTTTATAGAATTAGGCTTATCTTTAGATAAAGTATCAGAAGAAGATATAAAGAAAAATCCTATAACTACATTGTACAATGCTTATGTTAATGCAAATAAACTGGCAGAAAAAGACCCAACAATTGTTGATAAAGCTAGAGAAATTTTTAAAAATCTAGAAAATGGTGATAAAAATACTTTCTCAAATTGGGAATTATTTAGAAAATATACAATTGAGGAGTTGAACAAAACTTATAATAGGATAGGTATTAAATTTGACGAATATCAATGGGAATCTATGTACAGTATAAAAAAAATAAGTAATCTTATATCTGAAATGGAAAGACTGAATATTCTAAGTACAGATGATAAAGATAGAAAGGTTGTACAATTAAATGAAAAGAAAGTTGTGCCTATTATTAAAAGTGATGGTTCTTCGTTGTATATTGCAAGAGATATTGCTGCAGCAATTGATCGATTTGAACAGTACAACTTTGATTCAATGTATTACGTAGTTGATAATTCACAAATTGATCATTTTAGAAGTCTAATAGGGATTTTGAATGCTATGAAATTACCATGGGCTGACAATTTAGCACATATTAAGTTTGGAAAAATTAAAGGTATGAGTACAAGAAAAGGTACAGCTGTATTTTTGCAAGACATTTTAGATGAAACAAAAGAGATTATGAAAGAGAAACAAATTCAAAGTCCAAGTAAGTATGTGTGTTAAAAGCATTATGACTATTTAAAATAAAATTAATTTAAAATATTTTGAAAAATGTTTTTGTATTTCAGCTACAAAGGTAAATTTAGATTATGATGATCCAAGTACAGAAATATTAGGTATTTCAGCTGTTATCATCAATGATCTAAAGCACAAGAGATCACAAGATTATGAATTTGACTGGAACAAGGCTTTAGATGTAAATTTTATTATAAAGTTTAATCAAAACATTTAAACTTTTTAAATTAATTTAAGTATTATTTAATAGGTTAAAGGTGATACTGGAGTAGCAATGCAATATGCTCACTGCAGACTTGTCAGTCTGGAAGAAAACTCTGGTGCTTCAATAGCTACTGAATGTATCCCATCTCTACTTAAGGAACCAGAAGCAGAAAATCTAGTTTATGTCATTGGAAAATTTGATGAAGCTGTGATAAAATCCTATGAGGAACTAGAGCCCTGTATATTGGTGCATTATTTATTCCAACTAAGGTAATTTGAAATTTTAATAAAAAATAGTTTAATAAACGAAATAAAAATATCAGACCGCCTTATTTTCTTTATTTATATTTTTTTTTTAAAGAAGCGATCGCTTTAAAATGTCGTATGTATTTCAGTTAACAAATAATTTATTTAATTTCAGTCATGCAATAAATAGAGCTTTCAAAGCCTTGAGAATCAAAGGTCAACCATCAGAATTAGCAAATCAGAGGCTAATGCTTATGCACAGAGCCAGGCAAGTACTTGCTCAGGGAATGAAATTGCTTGGTCTAACGCCTCTCCAAAAAATGTAATTTTTATAGGAAAGATTAGACTAGTTTTAAAAGATTTTATATTGTAACAAGACTTTTAGTGTAATACAATGACGTGTATATATGTGTAAAATTTGTACAAAAATACAATGATAACGTTTAACGTTTCTTCCACGTGAACTTCCTTCGGGCACCCTCCTGTCCGGGCTTCTTACGTTCACGTCTGCGCCAATCTCTTGTGAGCAAACCAGCTGCAAAAAACAAAAATATATGTACATATTAGTTTTTTTATAATATTTATAAAAGTAATAAATCGAATTAAATTGATGCACCAGAAAAAGCAATTACAGTTAGTTAATAACAGAAATCAGGCAATCAAAAAAAGACTTGTGAAGCTAAAAATATTTAAGTAGATCAAATTTAGAACTAGTCAGACCGAATTCATTTCTTTAGCAGCGCACAAAATACGAAGATTGCTTACAACTTTGTTAAAAGCATTTGCAAATTAAAGTCAAATTATAAAAAGTAACGAAAGAATGAAATGCACTCGTAAACATTCTTCATCAAATTAAAAATAATATACAATTGTCGTCAGCACACTAAAGTACTACTCATTGTTGTTTTCTGCCCATTTATGTGCTTTAATTACAGATATTGTTTTCACTATAGATCATAATTCCTATTAAATATTTTTTACTCTTATCAAGTAATTACCATAATAAATAAAATTCTTTCATTTATGAAAAAACAAATTCAAATATATCTCTAACAAACCATATATAAACTGTATTTAATTAAAAAAGATTCTTTTAAACAATTACCGAGTACAGAACTTTAATATCCTGATTACTGCTAAAGCGAATAAATTCTTTCTATTTTTAAAGTAGCGCAAAACTAAACTACAAAGCAGGCGTGCAACGTTTAAAAAGCAAAAAAAAGGAGACACAGTTAATTTATCGCGAAACAATTATCAAAGTCGTGCATCTTTTCGCTATCTTCAATCTTACCGAGCCTCATCTTTTCCACCATATTTTTATCAACGAAGCAGCGGAGGCCCCACGCGATTCCCCAGCGCATAGCTCCGGATTGTCCGGTCGTTCCGCCGCCGCTTATGTTGGCCTCCACGTCGATGCAGTCCATCATGTTAACGAATTGTAGCGGGAAAATTACCTGTCGAATTCGTAGAAAGTAGTTAGAATTTTATTTTATTTTATTTTTTTTTTAATCAAAGATTATTTTTTCTTTGGATTGAATTAAAAAATTCAAACAACTACGTGTGATACATCCCGAGAATTTCATGGGCCAAAATTGATAAGAAATATAATTGGGTATTGGATGCAAGAACGTATTTTTTCTCGGAAACTTCTCATCAATTAACTTTATTGTACGAAAGAAAAAGTCATAAAAATTTTGTAACTGACATGAGAAGCTCAATTTCTTTTTTTACGTTATTTTAAACGTCAATGATTGCAAAAATTGATAATTATGCTCGTAAAAATTTGAAATTCTTCTAAAAAATTGCAAACCTTGCAGCAAACAATTTTTTTTTTCATTCATTCTAATACAAAGTAAAAGTTTTTTTTTGTATTTCATTGCGCTTTTCATGTTTTCAGTAAAATTTATATTTAAATTTTAACAAATAATTTTTAAATTTAACGAATAATTTTTAAAGATTTAACTAAAAGGTTTTAAATTTTTTTAGTGAACGAGATTTAAATAATTTATTTACTTGTAATTTAAACAAAGATATTTAGATAACGAAATTTCAAATTAGTTAAAAATTCAATATTAAGCATTTTTTAGCCATCGTAATACCATAAAATATTTCTCTTGTGGGTTGTAGAATTATTATGGTTTCTTATAAATTATTATTCTCTTGTGGGTCGTTGTAGAATACATCAATACATCACGCAAATTAATTAATGACTATGGTGGGATTCTCGATAAAAAAGGTCAAAGGTCTTTTAATGTTCAAAAGGGTAATAGTAATAACACGTGATGTTCTTTTAGGCTTGATTACTCACAAAGCAGAGTCCCAGTATCGTAACATCTAATGTTAGAAGTACCCTTTAAGATAGAATAAAACATTGCGTAATGAATATATATTTGGATGGCTACTTTTATGAAAAGAAGAAATAAAAAATCAATCAATATCATAAATTGAAAAATACGAGTTAAACGTATCTTATCCAAGATAAAAGCAATCAGATTAATTCTTCTGATTTAAAATATTTTGTCCTAAAAGGAATTCATTTAATAAAAATAATGCAATAAAATAACGTTTACTTTATTTTAAACAAAAAAAAATTATAAATACATAAATATACAATTAATTAATTAAATAATTCCGTTTTTCATAGTGATATTTACAATTAACACATTTCACTACTTTCATACAAAGATATACGAATATATAAAACACTCATTACTGCTCTTAAAGTATACTTTGTACTCTTATAAGCATACATACCATAAATCTTACGACATTTACTGTTTTAGATTGATAATGTTTCGTAGATGAATTTGAAAAACACACATACAACATTCAATGTAAACCTGCGTTTATATCACAAAGTTTTATAATAAATACTAGTACATAATTTTGATTATTTGTAGAAAGAATCGAAGTCTGAATTAACATTTATATATAGTCATAGGTATTATCTAAAAATATGGGCATTTGGTTAAATCATTTAATTCTGAGTAGCATCAGTACCTTGTTTAAACACGTATATTATTCATTTTTTAATTAGATGTAAAATTTTGCAAAGGACATGATTTATTTATTAAAATAATTATTTTTACAGATTAATTTAAGTAAAAGTATCAAAAATTAATTCAATTAGAGTATAAAAACTGAGTATTTGTAGCAGATAGATTACGACTAATACAAATTTTTAATCCGTGTTTGAATCATAATTTGCAAGCAAAGCATATTACGAACTACTCATGATATAATTCACGACATTGCATAAGAAAAATTATTTTCTTCACCGAAAAATAAATGTTACTTAGTCCATCGTGAAACGAAATAATGGCCGCAATTAAGCTTCACCTCGATTGTATTCTAGCCACGAGAGTCTTTAGCATCTTATTAGTGTCTAACAGCTGTTCCTTTATGACCTTGATATCAACTTCGGTTGATTTGATCTGCGTAGATAGCTGGTCCATAGTCGTATGTAGCAGGTATTCGTTGCCCTCCTCGCTCTGCTGCTTCATCCAAGTCACGTGCTCGCTTAAACTGACGTCGTCTTCGTCCACAAGTGGTGCGTTCTTCTGAGCAATCTCGTAAGCTGCCTTCAAGATGTCTTTCGGCAGTCTTTTTTCAAGCGGATTCAGAGGTTTCACCACCAGCACCCTCTTACGGTTATCCACGTCTATTTTGTGGTCAGACATCCACTTTTTGAAGGTGTAGGGTATCTTACCGTTGTAGAGTACCATTTCGGTGAACAGGATCAGCTTTGTTTGGCGCACGAGTTTCGTCAGTCCAGCATGGTTTCTCAAGCCTTGGATGTCGTGGACAGCGATACCTACTAGGAGATTCATAAGGATGACCGTAACGAAGACGATGAAGAGGGTGAAGAGAATCTGCGAGCACACGGACAAGGGATGATAAAGTACGAATGATCCATCCGAATGAAGTATGTCGTCTTGATTAATCAGTCCTTCGAAATCGAGCTCTCCGGCCATCATCGCCAGCACTTTGATCAGACCTGTAAACGGATTACCAAATGATGGTTCACCCACAAATATGACGCAGAAACTGATGGTGAATCCGATGAGCAGCCCGGAGTAAGCCAGTAGCAATTTGGCAAACTCGAACTGGATGTGGGTGAACATGGCCACGTAGGTACCGAAAGCAGGCAGCTGGCCGACCATCAGCATGAGATTTGTCCAAGCACAGAGAATGGCGAAGGCTCCCACGTAGTTCTGCCAGTCGTAGGTGCGCCCGGTATAGATGAACGAGGTCATGAAGACACTGACGATGACTATGGCGTCGAGGACGTTGTCTATGTTCATGAAGTACTGCCTCGCCGATTTGTACACCATGAAGCCGAAGATCTTCCGTGGTATAGTCACGCAGGTGAGTATCAGGGTCACGTACCATTCGATTTCGATGACGTGACGTCGGAAGAGGAAGCCGGAGGCTCGCTTATTGTTGCAGATCTTGGAGCTGTTGGCTTCGTTGAGGTTGTAGCATTTGTAGGCAAGTGCTGTGAGGACGTAGGTCGTCATGAAGATGACCGTAAGGGCGTACAGAAAGATCCTCATCAAGTAGAATTTGCGTATCTTCTCCCACTTGAGGTGAAGGAAGGCCATGACTAAAGGGTGCGATAAGAGGTCTTTCTGATGTTCTTGGACAAAAGTGTTGATGAAGCTGGTTTCGCATTGGTTGTTGCTGGGGAAGAGCAAGTCAAAGTGTAGCCTCATCTCGAATTCGCGGTTGTGAGGAACTGGTCGTTTCAGTCTAATGGAGGCATCCAGCCTCTGTCGGAAAACTTGCAGGGATTCCGGAATCTTCCTGAGAATGATGTTTAACGCCGTGAGACCCGTTTTAGTGGTAGCACTGACATCGGCACCTGCCCAAATCAGTGCGTCCACGCACTGCGACTGTTCGTTCAGCGAGGCGATGTGCAGTGGTGTCAATTCCTGCTTGTCCTTCACGTTCACGAGCGCTCCGTGTTTCAGTAGAAGCTCCACCAGTTCTGGCGCCGAGCAGGTATTCATGACGGCGTAATGCAGCGACGTTCGGTGGTTCTGATCGACTGCGTTCGGGTCTGTTCCCGGCGTGCAAAGCAGCAATTCCGCGCAGCTCAGCGACTGCACGAAACACGCCACGTGCAAAGGAGTCTCTCCCAAATTGTTCTTCTGGACTACACTGGCACCCTTCTCCAGCAAGAACTTCACAACCTTATCGGCTCGCGCTCTGACGGCGCAATGTAATACTGGCTCCACGTCCTGGCAATTCGACGAGTTCAACTTAGCCCCGTGCTTCAACAGAAGATCAGCCACTTCGCACGAATTCCCAAATGCCGCGAAGTGCAGAGGCGTGTAATGGATCGCCGTGTTCACGTAGTTGACGTCCGCGCCCTTCGCGATCAAATACTCCAGGCAGGCGATACTGGTGCTTAACGACGCGACCAAAATGGCGTTCATTCCCGTGCACGGCTCGACATAATCCCTGTCCGCGCCGCACTCCTCGAGTTTCGGAAGCAGATGACTCAATCCCCTGAAGCACGCCCAGAGAAAGGCAATGTTCTTGAACCTCTGGTCGGCGTTCGGCAGCAACTTCCCGTCCGACGCCGTCTCGATGTTTCCCTTCTCCATCTCCAGCAGGTCTTTCATCTCGACGACATTGACGGCCGCCCACATGGCGGTCTTGAGGCTCGTGCCGTCGATCTTTACGTGCTTCAGAGCCTCCAGTTCCCGGTCGAAGAACAGCGAGTCGTCCACCGGCGGGGGAGTGCCCGCGTCTATCTCCACGTGTTCCGCCGTGTCCTGGGGCTCGGTGACGATGACTTTGTCCGGGCAAATGGACGGCCTGAGGCCGCGCTTCGATTTGTACAGGGAGGCCAGTCGGCCAGGAAACAGTTCGCGCGACAACCTTCGCGGACGCTCGTAGATGCAGCCCATCGAGTAGTGACGTGGTTTGCGGCATTCCACGCGCGGCGATCGCGGTGCTCTGCCGAGGTCGGTCATGTCTACCCGATCGCCTGGGTCCTCCAACGCCATCTCGTTTAGCTTCCACGAGCGGGACATCGTCGCTCTAAGGGTGCTTTAATCAGAAAAGGGATTATGTGAATATTTTTTATTTCGGTTTGCTTTGGTACCAGGTCATTTGGAATTATTCGAGTGGTTTGCGTTTTTATTACGTTGTATTTTGAAAGATATATTTTCTTCTTTAGTCGTTTTTGATAAACGAAAATAAAGCTCGAGCAAACAAAACAATGAATTGCTTAGTAGAAATAGTTCGATAATTTTTTGATGCAGCAGTGCGTGACTCAAAAAAAGAATACTAAAAGCACTTTAAATTATTACGCCAATCCAGTACTTGAAAACATCCCTATCAATCAAAATGAAAGAACACTTTAATCCTCTAGAAGCAAAATTAATTGGATTCAATTCGAACACGCGACTGCCCCCTAAAAACTCATTCTAATACGCGTTCCCCGTATTTCGCCCACAGCAACGGTATAATCACCGGAAAAATTACAAAATCACCGGCAATCGAATAGATTTGAGGGGTTGCTCGACTCCAATCCACCAAAACAGCCCCCTCCCCTCCTACGATCGAACCAAACGATCGGATCGTCTTCGAATAATTTCTGCCGCATCGAGTCGAAGCTTTTCGCCATCCGCCAGTCATAACACGATAAGGAAAATTAGATAATAAGCACGGAATTGCATCGGCTTACAAGCCCGTAATTCGAGCTCGCAAGTGCTCGCGCATGACTGAAATTTCGCTTGAGATTAAAACAATTTGGCCGCACTCAATTAGATGCACCTCTGCGGATGAGTCACCGAAGGAATCTATTTTTAAATCCCCCGACGAGCGCATCAACGTTCTCGAAAGCTCAAAATCCTTATCAGTCGAGCAGCCCCCTTCGAATCGCTGCGCGGGATCATATATACCAACCTTCTCAAAAACGCAGGGCATCGGTCGAGGCGATCCTCGGTTCCTTGGCTCTCTCTCTCTCTCTCTATCTCTATCTCTCTCCTTATCTGCGCAGATAGCGTAGCACACTAACACCTCGCGCGAAAAATGTCACCTCACCGACGTAGCAGCGGCGGCGGCGGCGGTCGCCGTCGGCGTCGTCGTCGTCATCATCCACTGTGCGCTCGTTTCAGCCACTTTAGCCTGTCATTTGGCTCGGCACCGGCCGGGAGCGCGCCGACCGACGATCCTCCCCCCTCCCCTCTCTATCTCTCTCTCTCTCTCTCTCTCTTTCGAACGAAAAACGAGGCTCGTCCGTTTGCGCCGCCGGCTCGCCGCGAACTGCCCGCCGTGCAGTGGGAGGTGAGAGCGAGAGGCAGAGAGCTACGGAGCCGCGGCTCTCCGAGGAGGCTCTTCACTCTGCAGGAGGGGTGCAACGAGAGGAGTGGAGAGCACCCCCACGCCCCGGTTCACCGAGAGACTTGATTCCCGGAGCTTTGGGGGGCGACGATAGTCTCCGGGGAGAGACTTGAACGCCCGAGGGACGTCGGAGAGCTTTCGATGCTATACGACGGGGACGGCTGGTTTTTTTTATTAATGGCCCGGTGTTTGCTTCAGGTGCGATGGGTTTAATTAGCATGAGAGCGCCGAGCTCTCCATCGACGGCGAGTCTCTGAATCCCCTAAGTGCTTTTCCGCGGCTGTCACGCTGATTTTTAAGCTCCTTTTAGGATTAAAATATAGTTTGCGTAATTCTTCATATAATTCGATATTCACTTTTAGGGCAAATTTATGTAGAATAGTTACGAAATGTTTCTTGGATACATTCACTCTTGAGAACCTTCGAAAATTCAATAAAGTCGAAACACGTGTTGCTCGAGCAAAATTTTTAAAACAAGCATGTAGCAGTTCTAATCTGCTCGTGAAATTGTTCGAATTTTTTAACGTTCAATCCGACACTCAATAATGCACATTGTTCCTCTATTATCACTGCTGTCAGCGGCGTCTCTCTTACAATAAAACAATTAGAGTCACTGCGCACTTATTGCACGTATTTCTCCTCCGAGGTGTAATCTAATCGACGAATTTACAAACGTGAGTTTCGACGAGAAACGCAAAAGGCAGCAATTCGTCCGTTCCCAAACTTCCTTTCCGCAATCATTAGCCTTCTAAATAAATATTCCTCCAACAAACAGAGTCCAAAGTCAATCAATTAGCAGCAGTGTCCTCCTGCCCACTCGGGCGAAAGCAGCCGTCTTTAGAAAGGCCGAAAATCATCGCCTCCGGCGGTTTTCAAAAGCGCCGGGCGTCGAATAAATCAGCAGCGAGAAATCGGAATCCTCGCGGCAACCTCGAGAGAGAGAGAAAGAGAGAGCTTTCTCTCCGACAATCGCGAGTTTATCGGCGACGATAAAAGCCGACGATAAGCCAGAGAATCGCCGCAGCGCCGCGCCGCCAACTGAAGGAGGAGCTGCTTTTCCTGCTGGTTTTCTCGGTTCCGAGAATCGGAGATGTAATTTTCTCCTCGGAGTTCGATGCGGATGACGATCTTTTTCGATGGTTGGATTTTAATTAACGCGGCTATATGCTGATCGCTGTTTTTGTTCGCGCGAAGAGAATAGGAGCTGATGATTTATGGAAATTTATCGGGTGACCATATTCATAACACTTTGGAGTCCGTTACTTTTCCGAGATCCTGGTTTGCTAATAAGCTCTTGATCCGACGCTGAATCCGCTTTGTAATGTAAGCTGCTGCTTGCGAAAGTATTGCAATTACTTATTTGCAATTAATTTGCGTAACTTCGTTCCTCTCGATTCGATTTCAAAATATTTGCGAACGCAGCTGTCCGCTGCATTTTTTTTTTTTTTCGAATAAGGCCGTAATTCTTATTCTCAGCAAACGCAAAAAAAGCAGCGCTTGCGCAATTATTGAAAAAGAGCCGCTCGCATCCCCGTAACTCACTGAAGTATCGTTAAACTTTCACAGTTCCCAGTCGTCCCGTCAACAATTGGAATGCAAACACCGAGCGACGTCTCGATTTTCCGATAATCTTCAGCTCCGCTCGATTATTCACCAAACACTAAAACAATAGTCGCCGGTATTCCCGGTAAGCGACGCGGTTATAATTATTGCCTCCTCGACGCGAGCAAACAAAAAAACATCGTCCTCTCGTAACACCTGGCTCGCTCCCGAAGCTTACTTATTACCCGATCGGCGAAAGCACTCGACTTCGGTACTTGGAGGTTTACGCGACAAGTGAACCTCGGCGGGCCGTAACGGCCTCTTAAAAATGCTTCATAAAACGTCGCGGTGCCGCGCGGAGGGGAGCGGGCAAGGACCAATCGAGCGGAGCATATGTTAACGGCTCGCTTTTTTGTATGTTTTAATGTACCCGGAGCGGATTTATAAAGCGCGCGATCGTGAGCCGCGTCTTGATTCGGCAAGTCGCGTGCCTGCATACATGATGAAGCCGCGCTTTTTACGCGGGCGAACGCGCTCTTCCGCGTGGACCGATATCGATCTCGGACTCTGGGAGCTTTTGGACCGATGAGTTTTTTTTGATTGATTAGGATGTCGAGTCTTTGTTTCGTGGTTTTTTTAGAAGATGGTGGATTAGGATACTTATGCGTAAAGTTTTGGAAAATTGTTGACTTGGTAAATAATCACTACGTTTTAGTTGCTTTTATAACTAAAACTAAAGTAAGATTAAAATGGACATGTATTTTATATCCGAAGATTAATATTGTTTGTAATCAATGACTGCATAATCTGATCTTGTTATGTGTCCAAACGATTATATTGATAAATGTATCATAATATATTACACTGATTAAAGGTTAATTAATAATCTTAAAATTTTAAAAGAGTTTAAAAGAAGAAAAATGTATAACTTTTAAACAATCTTGAAATTTGATAACGATATCCAGTATATAGATCATCTTAATTCCTCACCTTTGATTTTTAAACAAAATTTAATACACTGTTTGAAATGAAGCGATGATTAGGTGTCCCGATGATATCAATCGAGACAATAATATTGAATAAAACTTTTTTTTAAAACGAGTTTATTTAATCAATTAGTAATATGATTAAGTACTATAAGTTTCTTCATTCGTTTTCTTTCAAACGAATGATCAGCGTAGCTGCCATCAGCTGCGATTTATGTGCATTAAAACGTACATTGGCCTATGAATTATAATAGTATCCTTTCATAATAAAAAGAACATAACGAACGAATGATTCGCATTAAAATCATTTGATAAAACTGTTCGGCCTCGATGAAAAGCCAAATGAATTCCAGTCACGAAGGCGAACCCTTCAAAACTTCGTCAATCGTACGGTCACTTATATTCTTTTGTCTTTGCCCGGCGTTCTCCTTCCTCTCTCCGAGCGCGAAAATTACAATGTCCGTCGGGAGTTTACGGCCTTGTTGGCCATTTATCTTCATTGCACTTATCGTCCGCCGCTCGAGCGGCGAAAAATTCTGGATTCCGGGCCTGCCCGTTTTCCTTCTGCTTTGTAACCTCGCGTGGAATGCCGAATTTCGCGCCGCGCGGGAAAATTGTGGTCCGACTTATAGGACGAGTTTCGTATGGTAATGATTGATGGCATTGAAAAAAAAATCATGGTCCTCTCGGATGTCAATGTCGTACTTTGAACTGGTTTTTATGCGGATTTAATGCATCGGATTTTTATTTAAATTTCGGTTTTGTAGACGATGAACAATGGAGCTTTGGCAAAAAAAATGACATTCTTTGACATTTTAATGAGTTTCAGGATGAAGGGGCAAAGTTTATGTGATTCATAATGGAATCAATCATGAAATCCATTTTGTTTAAATCAAAGGTCTTTTACGCATATATATTAAGTAATATCTTATAATATAATTTTGTAGGAATAATTTAAAAATCAATAATAATATTTTATTATTATCACAAAATCAAAGAGTTGATTGGTCATAAATCACAGCAATTTAGTACGCAGTTTTTTTAATAAAATAATTTTGAAAATAATAAATATTTTTTGACAATACATTGTTTATTTTCTACAACTAATTCATTTTTTGAATAGAGTAAGGATAATTTGTAGTTTGTTTTTAAAATCTGACTTATTATATTTTATTACGTTTATTATATTGACTTATTACATTTCATGACTGGAAAATCACAAAATTTTAAGCAGAATTTGTAGTTTGTTTTTAAAATTTGACTTATTACATTTTATTACATTTATTACATTGACTTATTACATTTTATGACTGGAAAATCACAAAATTTTAAGCAGAATTTGTAGTTTGTTTTTAAAATTTGACTTATTACATTTTATGACTGAAAAATAACAAAATTTTAAGCAGAATTTTTACATTAATTTTTAACAGTAAATTGTCGTGTTTATCGATCACAAATGATTAATAAATTATGGATCAACTGATTTCTGAATAAAATATGAAATCATAATGATAATAAGGTACCGATAATTCAGGTGCAGATCATTAAACTCGGACTTTTAATACTTCAATTTATTATCTTTTCTAAAAGTTAAATATTTTTCGGTTAAATTTGTAACAAATAACTTTGTTTTCCTTAAATCAGTGATCTCATTGAAATTTTTAAATTTACAACATTCCGATTACTTTGCTGAAAAGGAAAAATGAAAACAAATGGCACTGATATCGATCGTATTAAGGTTAAATAGATGAAACTTGTTGAAACGCTTAGAAACTTGCTGAAGAGCTTAAAATATCAAGATCATTATCAGCTCTAATTCAGATGCTACTAATAAATTAAGAAGATTTTAGAATCTCCGCATTTATTGTTGATACAGTCAGCTTTAAATATGCAATTTATTTTTACTTTATGTAAATACTTTTGTAACCTGATTATGTTACAGTCCATTAAATAAATAACAATAGTCATAAATTGTACATAAATATTGCATTATATGTAAGTGTTAAAATATGTTTTTTATCCAATAATCTTGTCGTTTGTTGTGTAATAATTGTCCACTTAATCGTTACTTAACATCCAGTTTTCTTTATCTCTCTACAAGTAAAATTACCGATACTTGATTAATTGCTACTAAAAAAAGCGTAATCTATCACTTAGCTGACAAGATTATGAAACCGAGTGCATTATCAACTCATGTCGTCCTCCAATATCAAATCTGCAAGTTGCTCCAATCGAACGTTCTCAATCTCTCCCGGCGTGAAAACAATCTCGGCGAACCTTTTCACAAAAAGACAAAAATCCCAGTAATCTAAGCCCCGTATAAATCCATCCCGCGATCTTTCGTGCCGATTCGTTCGATCGATAAGCCCAAAGCCTCGAAAAGCACCGAGGAATCTCACCCGACGTTCGGTCAATCTGGTCATAAAGTGACGTAATCCCGGGCTCTCGATCTCGCCGACAAAAAGAGCACACCTTAATCGGCCGAATATCCCGCTTCGCGGCGCGTTCCGCGAATCGAATCGCCATGTCGCGCACGTCCCGACGGAAGTAAGTCTACCCGCGACGGCGGATGCACGGCCGCTTCCGCGTTTTCGCGCGCGGCCTTCTTCCGACGTGAGCTCGCGGGTAAAACGTGAGCCTGTACTCGCGGGAGCTCTCGGATTCCTTGATGCGAAATCAAAGTATGCGCGCGGGTTTTGTAAATACGTCTGTGGATGACGAGGCGTTGGGAAATGTCGAACGCGCGCTCCGTATGCTTGCCGGCGATTGTTAACGGAGGTGTTTGTAAGGCGGGTTTCGACGGGATTGCCGGTTGATTTATTGGAAGTGTTTGCTTGGGCTGCGATTCGAGAGTTTGGTTGAATAAGGGGATTTGTCGCTTGGCTGCTATGGTTAAACGAGATTTTATATGTAGCTTGTGGAAATGGAAATAAGAAAGATATTCTGGAAAATTAAAATTTATAAATTTACATTTTTCAATAATAATTTTAAAAGTTATCGTTCGCAGTGCATCAATATTACTTTTTAAAGCAATTGTTAACAATTTCAAAAAATTATTATTACTTAAAATACATTATTAATTGAATAGCATCAGTTTCTCATTTGATAATATGTTTATTGACAAAATTTTATTTCTTATGTTATCAGTTGAATCTTTTTCTCGGTGATCTGCGGATTGTTTTCTGCAGCGAAAACTGAAATCCATTAATATTTTACTGATCCATAACATAACCTTTGAAGGTTAATTATTGAACATGAAAATCCACGTTTTTAAAGGTCAATAGGAAGTATTCACTTTGAATCTTAAAAACAAAATTCCTACATGAACATTTTATTCGCTTTCATACATCAAAGGATGCGTTGTACCGGCACGTGTCGCAATCAACCGGTGCTAAAATCTGACGCGGATCGAAATTAATCCCGTTATAAAAATCCGAACCGCGACAAGACGAATCAAAGTAATCAATGCATGCAGTTATCGCGTCCGGCTTCGAACTGTCAACTTATCATCTAATTTGATTAAAAGTCATACAATCGTCGTTGCCGGACGTTTTACGACCTGTTAAAAAAAAAAAAACAAAGTCACAAATCTGTCTGCAATTGTTCAAAGAACTGCAATTTCCTGAAAACACGTGTACTTAATTGTAAGTTTAACTGAAAGATTTATTTTTACACTCTTTGTCGATGCTGTTATGACTGCACAATTTGCACCGCCATGGTTCGTTTTGAGCATCCGCGGTGTCACGGTTTTTATTGAATTAGCATTCTTTTTAAATTAAGATTCGAGTTTGTTTTCAGATGAGAAAACTGCATTAATCGGACGTTATAAATAAAAAAGGATGTCCAATTGAAAAGAAAAAACTATTTGTTTGAAGCCGATGCTATTGTTCTGTCTTGATAATAGTGTCCAATTTTCCAACAATTATGCAATTGCAAGATCTCTGTTTTTGAACGAACAGATAATATTGAAATTTTTAACATATTTCAGACAATTTTTCTCCCAGCCGCAGCCTCAAAAGTTCCGCGTAAAACGACCGACGATCCTTGGGATTAAAAAATGTCGAATGTTTTACAGCAAGCCAGGCGGTAAGAATTGCGCAAAGTCGAAACACGCTCCTCTGTTCTCTTTTTTATTGCCTTCTCGCTGCGCGTCGATGAACGAGGACTCTCGCGGCCGAGATGATGTGTTTTACGGCGCGCTTGCGAAAGGATTATATGCGAATAAAGTGCAAATTTCCTGTTTAGACGTTTTGAATAATACGTTTCTGCCGTATTTTAAAGGTTAATGGATTTTAAACTGCGCGTCCTTAAGCTCGAGAAATCGCGCCGCGGTCTCGCAAAGTAGGTAATGGAAAAATTTCGTATATAGATGATATTCTAATTTGAGAATTGTCAAATTTAAGCGAGAAATAAATTGATTTTCCGCGTATTAGGTTGATGTCTCTGACAATCGTTTAGTGAAACCGTAAATATGTTTTTTTTAGTCAGTTCAAATTCAGAATATTGTTTTTTTAAACTTACCCAAGCATAAATGACAGTCGTATATTACTGAAGTGCTGTTTTTTACTACTTACTAACATAATTTCATTTATTTAACATAAAAAAAAAATTATTATAGGGACTAGAAAGGTTATGTTGCAATAGGATGAATTATTGGTTAAACATTAAATTAAAATACACGTTATTATTTTCAAATATTTTATTTAATAACAATTAACTTCAACACTGACAAAGGGTTTCGAAAAATTTTTTTAACAATTTGCTGCTCGCTTATTTTTCTTGAAATAATATAATATGCTCACTGCGATACAAGGTGGCTGGCAATTCTAATTTATTCGTTACGTAAAATTATTGGAAACAATTTTATTGGTTTTAAGCGTAGCACCTGTTAGAATAAAACTACAGCAGCCCTACTGCAATTCTAATTAAATTATTCTCGTTTTCTTAAAGTAAAGTAACTAAAGTTACAGTGGCTTATTAAAATATTTTAAACTTACGTCGAAATGTCAGAAAATTAGTTCATTCTATTAGCTATTAAATTTCTAAAAAGTGAAAACCGAAAGTAAAAGAGTAACTAAAAATGTTATGCCCAAAGAAAATGTTAATCGAAATACTGATTTTTTTTTATTTGTTTTAGAATATCAATAGTGAATATTGTACTTTATTTATTTTTCGAAAGGAACCAAAGAAAAACGTAGAAGATATAGATTTTTAAAAACTTTTTCTTTTTCAATCGACTTTTTACATAAATTTCATCGATACATTTATACAAAAATATATTTATAATTTCCAACGTATGCAATACAAAGTAAGTTTATTAAGTATACATATATCAAAAAGCTATAAAACGCTATACTGTATATTATATAATGATGAAAACGTTTCTAATAGTTGTTTATAAACTATAAAAAATTTGGAAGATTACGCTCTAATTATAAAACTAATAAATTAGTCTATTACTTCACTCTTTCTTCTGAACAGTCCACCGTGCTTGTTATTATAATTATAATTAAAATTATAGTATTATCATGAATAAAATAATAGTGCATTTTAATATTCCAACAATTTTTTTTTTATTTTTAGACACCCAAAAATAATTAGTTTCGTTCCAGTAATGAAATAATAGTAAATTATTAAATATATAATTAGTGAATGGTGGTAAATGCAATTAAAAATTTTTTTGAAAATCATAGTTAATAGAGTATTTTGCATCAAGTATTTAAAATTCACTTTTATTAATGATCATTACCTGTAAAAAGTTAGAAAAACTATTTTTGCATTTAAAAATATAAAGTTTATCAGAATATAGATAATATGTAAGTAGAGAATGAAATTTAAATTCTTAATGTCAAATTATTTATAATAACATTGTATAAAGCCCTATAATTTCGTTTGTTTTAATTCCAAAGAATTCTAAGCTTAGAGTATAGCACTTAGATCTCAATCACAATATTTTTTTATTATTAAATTTATACAATAGTACTAAAAATATATCTGTATCAAAAATTTCATTGCATGATATTCAAAATGATTGAAATCCAAGTACTTACAATATTATACTTACACTTTATATATTTACACTGTACAAAAAGTTTCGATCTTTCTAATACCTACTATGGTGTCATGAAAAGTATTTAAAAATATTTCAATAAAGCATAAATTACTAACTCTATAACGAAAAACTATCAGTTTTCTTAGTACTGATAAAAAGCACGAAGATATAGCTCTAATATTATTTATCTCATAAAAAATGATCGAAAATTTATAATACTTATCAAAAAATTATCGAGAACTTACAGCTTTTTTTGTACGACTATTGATACATTACTAAATCGGTGGCAATGCCAAGAACATCAATAATATTAAAATAAACATATTATTATAAATACAATCCATATTTTCCAATTCGTATGACTAGAATCGCAAAAAATTATAACATCCTGTTTAAAAATGAAAATTTTAAAAGCTAAGAAATTTTACAGATTATCTTGGCTATACCGTGATCCCATTATTAGTATCTTACAAAGAGTAATTAAAGTCATTTCACAAGAGCTATAGTTTTAACTAGCTCCTGAATAAGTTTGTTATTGCTTTCACAAATCTTTCTTAATTCTGCAACTTCTTCCTTCAGCCTTGCAGCTTCTTCTAGCGTCGTTGTATCCTCTTCTATGGTCTTATCTATAGTCCTACGCCTTAGAGATAAGTTCGTTTCATATTTTTGATAGCCATAAATTGTGCTGTTGCTTCTTTTGCTAGATAATGTTGACGAAAAGAAATGTCGTTCCTTTCGTTCTCTAGCAACTTTATATGCACCTGTGAGAACGTCCCGCGGTAGACGTTTTTCTCGCGGATTCAGAGGCCTGACAGTGAGAACAGCTTTGAGCGGTGATGGTAAAACAAGAGCGGTCCAACGCAAAAGTTTCATTAGGCACTGTGGTAAAATACCCAAAAATAAGGCCGTTTCCAAATCGCAGATGAGCTTAGTTTGGCGTACTAGTTTAGCCAGACCTGCAGTCTTTTGAAGGCCTTTGATATCGTGTACAGCGATACCCACTAAAAGATTCATCAGAACTATAGTTACAAAGAGGAGGAAAAGAACAAACGATAACTGAGCCGAAACTTGAAGTAAAATCCAGGAAGTGCCTCCAACATCAACAGGCCTGCCTCCTTCCTCCTCACCAGGGAAAAACAATTCCTCGAAATCCAGTTCTCCCGTCATCATGACTAGTACCTTTATTAGGCCTGTGTGAGGACTGCTAAATGATTTAGACCGCGGAAATATCACGCAAAAACTTGCTGTAAAACCTACCAAAAGACAAGCGTAGGCAAGAAGGAGTTTAAACACTTGGGCCTGCACACTTGTGAACATTGCTACGTAAGCACCGAACATCGGCAATTGGCCGATCATCAGCATGAGATTGCTCCAACCGCAGAGCACGGCGAAGGCTCCTACGTGACTCTGCCAAGTATACGTCCTGCCCGTAAAAACAAAGGAGGTGGCAAAAACACTGACGATAACACACCACTCGACCATATTTTCTGCCTGCGTAAAGAATTGTCTCACGCTGGAATACGTGAGGATGCCCATGAGCTTCCGAAGACCCTCGAGAACTGTAAGAACTACGAGGGCGTACCATTCCACTTCCAAAACAACGGGATGCCTGTAAAGGAATCCATTCAATCCAGTTGAATTCGCACACAATGGTCTACTCGAATTGTCAAGTTGTCCGTGTGATTCGTTGTAGCAGTTGTGCGCTAATGCTGTTATGACCCATGCTGTCAATACGAGTACGTACATAAGGTAGAAAAGAAGCCTACCTACATAGTACTTTCGGATTTTTTGCCACTTAAGATGAAGAAATGATTGACAAAGAGGATGTTCTAGAATTTCCTTATAACCCTCCTTCACAAAAGTTCCTAAGTAGCCGATTTCTCCTTGTTGTTGATGTTGCAGCAGAGGATGAAAGTCAAGTCTTAACTCAACTTCACCCGCTGCAGACCCGTGTTGATGTAAACTAATGGAAGCATCTAGCCTCTGTTTGAAACAGTTCAGAGACGATGGAGTTTTTCTTAAAATAATCGATAAGGCACTAGTTCCACCTTTTGTTCTTGCACTAAGATCCGCACCGTGCTGTATTAAAACATCTACACATTGTGATAGTTCATTCAACGCGGCCACATGAAGTGGCGTGTATCCATACTTGTCTGCCTTATTAACTTGAGCTTTCCATCCAATTAACATTTCGGTCACGTCATAAGCAAGCAGCGATCTTCCAAGAGCCACGTGTAAAGCTGTTCTACCATCGTCATCCTCCAGGTTAGGATCGCTACCCGAATGTTGAAGCAATGATTCAACGCACTCCAAAGAGTGCGTTCTAGCAGCAAGATGAAGTGGCGTTTGACCTCTCCTATTCCTCAAAGCTGGATTAGCACCTTTTGCTAACAAAAGTTCGAGACTCTCCACGTAACCAGCTTCAGCCGTTAAATGAAGCGCTGTTTCACCCTTTCGCGTTGACACGTCCACCAGACATCCAGCAGATAGTAGAACTTTGAGAGCGGTGGAGTCACCTCGTTCGGCGATGTAGTGAATTGCTGCGTACCCGGTATTGTCCAGACGATTAATCGTAAGATTGTTGGGGGCTATTAATTTCAAGACATCCAGTGAGTTATTTCTTGCTGCGGAGTGGAGAACTGTTTCTTCGCCCAAAGGAGACTCTTGACTCCAACCCAGTTGCATGAAGTACTTGGCTACGTCCACAGCGTTACCAAACGCAGCAAAGTGATAAGCTGTATGGGACTTTCTGCAGTTTACACTCGCACCGTTTTCCAAAAGATAACAAACTCCCGACAGACAATTGCTGAAGGCACAGAGGTGAAGCGCCGTCATACCTAATTCCAGTTCTGTGTGATTAAGGTCAGCACCGTGATTGTGGAGGAGAGGTACAAGATCTCCATGGCCAAGAAAGCTAGCATAAAGCAACAAAGCGTTGATCTCCTGCGGCTTCTTACAAGTCTCCAAATATTTCTCCACCGTCTTAGCGTCGATCTTACCGGTCTCCAAATCTTCCAATATGTGTAGCCTGCAGCCCAGCGTCCTGGTATGCTCGGTGAGCAGAGTCTTAATGAAATCTCTGGTCACCTGGACGGAGCAGCTGCTTTCCTCCGAGAAGGAACTCTCGCTCAGACACATCGAGTAACAGTGCGGCTCCTCTATCGGAGGAGGAGTGCCGTAATCCATGCAGCGGTCCTCGTGATTCCACGGGGGCTCGTCGCTCTCGTCTATGGAAGACGAGCGCCGCGGTTTATTGCCGAGGCATCGGCTGATGAACAACGAAGAGGAGGTTTTCGACTTGCGAACTAGCGACATCGCCGACGCCGGAAGCTGGATGCTGCTGGCGCTGCGCTCCAGCTGGACGCGCTTGTTGCGAACCACTGACGAGAGGATCGGGAAGGCCTTGTTGAACTGCTGCTTACTGCCGTCGTCCGCCATTATGAGCGGTGGCGCCTATGCACTGGTGCGATCACTAAAAGAAAAGTTGTTTTAAATGTTAAAAGTTTTACTTGGGAATGCACATTGGATCCTACTGTGTTTCGGCTTGGAAAGAAATATAGAAATTTTTGAATAATATTTCTGCATTTTTAGGTTGATTTTACCGGATGTTAATTAATTCAATGAGACTGTAAATAAATGATACTTTAATAACTTATTATTTTTCAGGAAATGAATTAGTTGTAGTTATTTCATCAAATCGCAGTAATGATTCAGTCATTAACTAAATAAAAAGGAAAACAATATATTTTTATCCAACAACAATACTACGAACAGCTTCCGCTTCTATATTTCGAAATTTTGAAAATGCATCTAACCATAAAAAATACTGCTGTAAATTGTTATTACGTCCACAACATTAGAGCATAAAAACTCATTAAATAGCGCATTCTGCAACTCGTAAAACACTAATTACGAAGAAAAAACCCAACGGCATCGACATAACAGCAACTATTATTTGATTCTATCCTCTCCGACAGTACACATCCGGCGTAATTTCCAATTGCCCGTATAAGAAGGCGCGCAAAAGAGAGAAATCGAAAATGTAACAAGAGCAGAAGGAGTATAAATAGATCAGCAATACTAGAACAACAACCTAATACGCGACGCGTGTACTTAGCAGTCAAACCCAATTAATAATTCCTGCCTTTTTTCACGACGAATAAGAGCCGTGAGCAATTGGACAGGTATTTCCTTACAAACCGACGATCGCAGCGTGTGCTTTATCGCACTTGCTACTTTCGCGATGAAAAACTGTAAACGTGCTTAAACGCCGAAGGCAATACTCGCGATGGATGCCATTGAAAGCAAACATTTCGCCTCGACTCGACTCGAGTTCTCGAGTCGACTCGAATTGTGTGTGTTCTTTAAAAAGACTGTTGATGCAGCAAGACTAAACGATGCCTGGAATGACACAACGATGAAAGTATCGGTCGACATCGCAAACGATAAACGTAAGTCATCGAAGCACGTGTAATAAACATGTTCAAGCGGAACACCAGTGTATACAAAAATCTCTTGCTCAAAACGCAATCAACAGCCAATAAAATTCAATCGGCACCGAAGCCATGCAGCGGCTCGTCCCGCCAGTGGAACCGCTCGAGCTCAGTGCCGGCAATTAACGAATTAAAGCGGCCGGTTAGCTCCTCGTAACGGAAGTCGCGTTTCCTCAAACGAAATATTTCGAATTCCTCGGCGAGCGGTTCTGCGCGTGCAAGGCCAAGGTCGACGAATATATGTACGCCACCGCCGTCCCGCGGTAAGACGCACTTCTTTCGTCAATTGAAATCCGGGCCCTTTTTTATTTTATCCCCTCGTCAAAAGCAATGGTCACCCCGATCAAAAGCTTTCGCGCTCGTTCGGGGGTCTGACCCCGCAGTCATTGGACTCGGTGCGCGTCGAGACATTTTGATTGTGCGAAAACAAATTGTTGACTTTGTGAGTGGAGAGGCAACGTGTCGAGGACTCTATCTTCCGAAAGACTGTCAAATTAAGAAGTTCTGGTTTAGTCTGATGATTTTTTTAAATTTATTTGCGCAATAGTTTAAAAATGAAAAATCCTTCTTTTAGAACATTGCGCATACCTAGGAATAGCGTATCCATATTACGAAAATGTATTACTTTAACATCCATTACTCTCCAGAATAAACTACACCATCGCCTTATTAAATCTCTACCCGATACCTCGAAAAATCAACGGACATCGGCCCAAAATCCTCTCAACGACTGAAATCCCCGTCGCGATGACAACACGCATCGTCGAAAAGGCAAAGGCACATATATATATAGGTGCGCAGGTTTTAATGGCAACAATTGGATCTTCCTTCGGCCGCTGCGCGCGGGGCTCAGCGCGCAATACGTCACTTTTCTCCGAGCGAATGTCAATTGGAAAATCGGTCGGCTCCGCGGGCATTAGCTATGCTCCCGTTCTCTCCCGAGAGAGCTGATGCGTGGCAGCACTCCGCCGGCTCCGGCCACCGAGGCACAGCGTTCGCGTGTAATAACGCCGCTGCATTTTATTTGCCGAATATTCAGCTCGTCTCGGCGGCGGCGGGGAAATTTAATGCGCGAAAAGTCGATCGTTCGGGTTTCGCTGGTTTCAGCTGGACTGGAATGGAAGAGCGACGCGCGCGCGAACGTCTGGAGGTTCGACGGCGGGCAGGCGCGGTTTCAACGAGGGGATAATTAAGCGGTTGTGGCGATGATGGACGATCGGTCCTAAGGGATTTTCGTACCGACCGCTGCGCAATTTCCCGCTGTTTCGCTTTAATTGCGGCCGCGGAGATAATTGTTGATTAACCGCTGGATTTATGATGCCGGGTTGGATAAAACTGTTTAGGAAGATGATTGATATAGAGATCGTTGAAATAAATGGTGGTTTTAGTACAGTTATACATTTTCTTTAATTTAATGAAAAAAAATCCTTAAATTCTTTAAATGTTATTCTTTCGCGGACAGATAGTGACAGTCGAATGCTGGTATCTTATGGTACAAGTCTCGTTCTAAAAATAAGAGTAAGACTCAACTGTTATGAAGAGATGTAAAGGCGGTTAACTCATACGTAAGTATGGACAATGTACATCTAAACACCGCAAAGGATCTTCAAGAGGGGAAAGTTAAAATCGAAAATGTTTTTGAAATTTGCTGTACAAAGTTGTTTACGTAACGAATGATTAAATACTAAATGAATTGTTCTTAATGATGAGAAAGAATTATTTCTGGTGATTGCAAAATTTTATTCCTCGAAAACAATACATAATTAATACGAGGCTGTGTTCTTCTTGCGTAAATAAAATATGCGTGAAATCAACAATATTGTGCAATTTAATTATATAATTCCTCTCGCTTATCTAAATTTTTTAGAATTTATTAATGTATTAAACAAATTGAAAGTAATAAATTTGAATTGAAATAAAAAAGTGCCGATCTCCGCCATCTAAATTTTTTATTGTTCGACATTTCGGCTAGATTTATTAGTCCTTTTCAAACACTAAAAATATATAAGTTACAAATGCATAACCTGTTTGTGTAAAAATTATTAACAGGCAATTATTTAAATTATGTTCCTAATCTAAAATTGTTAAAACGATAAAATTAAAAAAAGTTTGGTCAACCGGTTATCACTTATTTTTAGTGCCTGCAAAAACTTGGTGAAACGCCGCATAATAAAGGATTTAGACAGCAGAGATCATCAGTTTCTTATTTCGATCCAAATCACAACGAGCCGCCAGTAATATTACTGCATATATAATGCACAAAAATAATAAAATTCCGTTTGATATAAAAAAAAAAAAAAAAAATTAAGCACCCAATAAAATCCTCGACTTATCGCTCCGACGTCAGCAAATCGCAGTCGCAGCGTTCGGACTTCAAATCACATTTAAAGCAACCAGAAATTCGGGACGAGCACTTGATTTACGGATCAGCAATAATACCGCTGCGACGGTATCGATTATCAAGCGAGATTTGCATTCGATCGTAGCTGTTTACTTTGAGAAAAACGTGGCGATAAGGATAAGTACGTGCGAGTTATCGCGATTTTCGATTTTGGCGCTGTTAAAATTTGCACATTATATCGACTTTGAAGGTGATTCGCATTCGATACCGATCGTACTGACATTTTTCGTTCGCTTCTATTAAAATACTCTATGGGTGTCAAGTGGACGACTACTTGATCGCTAAAGTATTTATAATTTCAATCAAGATGCTTGAACAAGCTGCATTAGTACAAATTTTCATTCAAGCACTCCTAAGATAAGAGGCGTAAACCTTCATTAATTTTTCACTTGTAACGTAGAAGGCTAATCGACAGTTGGAAACAGCTCGAGTGTCGACTATCATTTCAAATTAATTGCGTTGCCGTTTTGAGGCGACAAACCAATTTATTGTATATATAAGTGGTTTAAAACAACAATGAAAGAGTCTAATGTTTTTTAATTGTATTCTCGAGATTTTACAATCGTTATGACATCTAGTTAATTTTGCAATTTTTTCTCGATTTATTATCCCTGTCGTAAATTTATACCGATCGTCCAATCAGATACAATATGCTTAATGCAATAAATTAAAAGTATTATTTCGCGATAAACGAGCCGCAATCTCCTTCATCGAATGACGCCTAATCTATTTGCTTCAATCTGGCTACCAATCATTTCCACTTTCTCCAAAAATTTGCTAAACGAATTAAATCAATAACAAAAAAAAAAAAAAAAAAAATCACCGATCTCCGAACTCGAAAGCGTTCCAACAGCAAGATTCAATCATCAACCCCACCACCTATCGACCCACCGAAAAAAAGGGACCACCTCTCCCGCGATTAGTCTCGCATCCGGAACAGTCGTCCATCCTCGAAAAACGTCATTTCCCAACGAGCAAAAGCATCGGCGCAAGTATAACCTCAATTGCGCGCCGCGGCTCGTGGCACGGAGAGCAATCTCGGCGTTATATATATGAAAATGTCGCGTCGGTCGGGGGATCATCGCGCGCAACCTTGAGGCACCCACCGCACGAATTCCCGATGTGCCCGCCTGCCGCCCATCGCGATATGGGAAAGATCACGTGATCCGGGCCGCAAATTGCGCGAATTACGCGTCGACGGGGGAGGGGACTTTTTTTTTTTAGCTTTTCGGTGCGGGTTTCGGCGCGAGCGAAAAAGCCGAGGGGGAGGGATCGCTGGGATTCGATGGCGGTTTCTTTTATTGGGAGGAGGGGAATTGCTTAATTGAATGCAGTTTTAAATGAGTTAAATTGATAAGTGGCAAAAAATTAGATGATGGCGAGTCGTCGCGTTGTACGGTGCATTCATTTACTTTGACGGCGGAGAAAAAGAAAAGGAACCCAATTGCGAAGTACGATGTTATCGTGAATTGACATCTGTATCAAAATAAAGACAGTCTCACAATTTTAATAAAAAATACATTGATTTCTTTCTTTTATTTTTTAAATTAAATAAACTTGCTAGCAAATTGCATTTAATTAGTTAATGACCGAAGTTACCTACAATGATCTACTCCTCGGAAAAACAAAATTTTAAGAACCAATATAAAACCGTTTCAGTTTCCCAATACAAAAAATAATATTAAAATAAATTAAAAACTATAGATTTTTTTTAAGGAAATTCTGCCTACAATAATATACAACCTCTCGACTTACTAAAAAAAACTAATATCTCTTTTCAAGCCTTCACGATCTCTACCGCAGCTTCGAGTTTCTTGGAGTGAACGTATCAGAAGAAAAGTTACTTGTGCCGCCTTTTCAATCATACATGTACTTCTATAAACCAAATTTCGCCCCCCGGGCAGCTTAAAAAAAACCCCGCAAAATCACTCGCAAATCAACTGATCCGTCACTGATAAACCAAACCGATCTCGAACCTTCACGCGGCACCACTCCAAGAAAAACGGCCGTGCAACGGGTAAAGGAAGCCCTCTGCGGGCCGCAAAATTCACCTTGAGATAGAAGTAAGACCTGGCGGAGCCGGCGCCTGTCATCAGTCTGATCTGCGGGGGTGGCGGCAAGAACGCGAGCGGCATGCTGGCTTGAGTGCGCGGACTGCCGGCGACGACGACGACAACATCGGAGAACGGCGCGCGCGCTCAAACTGACTGCTGCCCGAGAGCCGAGCGGGATGATGAGTCGCCACTTCGCCCGATCGAGAGAGAGAGAGAGAGAGAGAGAACGCAGACCGGTTGAGGATTATCGCCGGGAGCCCCTACTCTGTGTTTGCTAGTGGGGATCGTTTTTGTGCTCGTTGGGTGGCGGGGAAGTGTTTGGAGATGTTTTTTGGGTGTCGATCGGGAAGAATGGGAGTTTTTGCCGGAAGTTTTTCGGGACTATTGACGGCTGTTATGTAGGTTGAAGGTAAAGAAGCTCTTTGGAGATTGTTGGAATATATTATGATGTATTGTAATACGCGCGAGTTGATTTTCAATAAAATATAACGTGATTAAGGCAACTTCGTGATTCATATTTGAGAAATTACTGCGCATTTTAAGTAATTACACTAAATTTGGTGACGGTACTTCGTGTAACTAAAGATTCGGGAGTTCTCATCAGTATGTGAATGGCGTGTCTCGACAGAGGGAATTTCTTTTGTTCCTCGTAACTGTATAAGCGATCTCATGTGAAATGTGTCATTTATTGCGGGTAATTTCCTTCGAAGAATTTCGCAGTTTCCGTAAAAAATAAAAAGCTCCCCTTATTTGTTTAAAAATCTATTTTTGTATTTAAGTTTTTCCAATGTTCTTTAACAAAAGTTAAATTTTACGACTCCTTACTTTCTCGCGTAGATGAGAAAGTAAATGAACTATGCCTTTCGTAGCAACCACTTCGTTTTGCTTGTTTTTGCCATTGAATTGTCTATCGATGACTAACGTCCCAGATATTCAACTTTCATCGCCATGTTGATTTTGTTCCGCGCAAGGAATGTATATCGAATCGAAAATAAAAATAAATAAGTACAATTAAATAAAAATTTTGCCGCCGCGATCCTATTTTACTCTGCACTAATAACGTCGTTTCGGCGCAAACGAGTTTCGTAACTACAGCCAACGAATTATTGAGCCATCTGCTAATTACGGATAGATCAGTGCTAATTCGATCAGTTATTTAACTCTATGAGTCTTCTTCAAAGAATACGCCGTGTCATGGACGAATGGCGATACTCGGTTCGCTTTTATGAGATACACATCGTGAGTGTAGTCGGTACAAACATCGTAATGATTTTGATTGACGTAAAATTAGAACCAAATTTACGGTTTAGATTTTCGTTACGATTTAGCTTCCTGTATAACCGAAGGATTTTTTAATGAGAACTTTATTAATTAATTTATTTTCTGATGTCTTCGCGAAAAACTTTTTTTAACAATTAAATTAAATTTCTAAAAAAATGACTATTTATTATACAACTTCCTCTTTCATGTAAGTAATTTACAAAATGCTTTAAGCACGACGTCTTATTTAATGAAACTTTTACACGTAATTTCTAAGATTAATCAAATTTATGCGCAATCTAAAAAGGAAGCACTCGAGCAATCCCTTAACAAATCGGCAGATTTGCGCGTAACTATGCAATAACCAACTTGCGGAGATTCATTTAGGAACATAAACAACCGAGAGTTTGATACAAACCGCCTCGCAAATGAGAACCCGAAGATGCGAAAATCATATAAAATAAGATATAATGTATGAAAAAAGTCTAAACCAGTTTATGGCTGCTTCATATGTGTGTTTAAGACTTAATGTCTGCAAACTAAGACTGAATACGAAAACGATGTAATAAAACGAAGCAACCGAAAGCAACTCTTTTGATTACAAAACGTCTAAATCAAAGCAAATTCCGCAGCCGAGTCGCGTCAATATTTCGCATCCGTTCCGTGGCCACTTTTTATGCCACTCGATAACGAAGGAACTGCGACTTCCCAGTTTAAAGCAAACCGAATCTTTACAAACAAGTTCGTAACCCCCTACTCGCGACACCGACAGAAAAGCCGTGCGATTATTCCAGAAGCGAAACTAGCGTCGACTCGATTGCGCCGTCCCAGTACATAAACGTCATTTACACTCATCTCCACAGAGTCAATTGGAGTGACTCCGTATCCTTTTGCCCCTTTGCCAAACGCACAAAAAAAAAATCACTCTAGTCCGCATGAAAAACTTGATCCTGTTCGAGAATCTCGTTATCAGCGCAGGACGGAAGCTCAGCCCCTCCACACAAATGTTGTCCGAGCTTACGCATTCCGCGAGCGCGAAGTAACAAACTCGTCGCGGTTCTCTACCCGAGGGAAAACCGTCCGCAGCCGCGAACGAAATTGCCGGACAGGTTCTATTTTAAACGCGCGTCGACGCTGGTTTTTGAGCGCGCGAGAGAGCAAAGTGACGAATTAAGCCGGTCAATTGTTCCATTCAAAGCACGCATTAGCCGGGGAGGGTTCATTTAGGTGTAGTTGTCGAAAAACGCCGATTTCGAGTAGAATATATTTTTTGAGATTTCGAACGAAATGAACGACGGACTGCGTGGAAATTTTATGTAGATTGACGATAAGTTGATTTGTTGACCGGGCGATCGCGTTTCTGATAATTTAATAAATGGATTTCGACGATTTAAGAAGTTAATCTCATTCAATTTTAAATTTATTTATGAGATCATAAATTTTGCTATCTCTGCCAAAAGCGCCTTGCGAAAAACATAATTTCGCAACATGAATATACAAATGTAAAAATCTTCACCACTTTGAACTGTTTCGATCAAACTTATCTACCATTAATTCTAACACACTAAAACAAAAAGAAAAAGGAGAACGAACAATCAAAAATCCCGAGCCGCGTTGACTTCCTACCGCGTCAATCACGTTTCACGGCAGCGAGCTCCGCGCAGATTCACAGCTCGTCCGGCACAAAAACATCCTTACATAAACCCGCGACTCGATTCCTCCGCGCGCCGCTAATAAATAACCCCGGGAGGGACGCGTCGTCGCCGAAGCGCATCCGAGATCCTCCTGAATATCGGAATCGGTCGCGCGCACCCAAGGTCGAATTTTTCGCGCGCAATATGCGTATACCTTTCACTGTATACACTTGCGTTTGGCACGCATCGGGAAGGCGAGAAAATGGAGAAAAAAGAGAGGTCTACGTGCGAGGGCACGTCGGCAATTGCTATGCGCGGGATTTCCCGCGTCGGGTCGTTTCTTTTTCTTTTTTTGCGGCGACGGGGAAGGGTTTATGGGTGGCATGGAGGTGGATTGAGGAAAAGATGCTGAAAATGTTTTTGGTCGCGAAAGGACTTGGAATGATTTAGACGTGCTGTTAATTATTACATTTCTTTAGTTTTTCTTTGGATTTGCTTTAGCTTCGATTCCTTGAAATGCTATTTTTTCCATTTGAGTTTTATAGACTTGTTCGCGAGGAATGCGTAATGCTCATTTTATTTTTGTTTTTTTACTTCCGTTTAACGATGCACAAGTAAACTTTTCATTGAAATTACAAAAGTGATTTACCGTTGTAAACGTATACGTATTTTTTAAAAAGTTCAAAATGCATTGCATTACTGGAATTCAATTGATAAATATTGATACTCGGTGAGTAAGGTGAAAACTTTTCTGTGTCAAACGTGCTTGTCTTGATGAATGATTTCATCGAAAATTTAAATTCAATTTCAAGCATACTTTATTTATATAACCACATACATCAATCGTTTTAAAAGTAGGCTAAAAGACGAATTTAAACTTGCTAGAAGTGGTCATTGTTTTAAAGAATTAAGATTTTTCCAATTCTTATCAAATCACTTATACAATTAAAGATTTGTGCCTTAAGAATCTCTGCAGTTATTAATCAAATATTAATACATTTTACAGGATTTTTTTTACCAATATTCGAAATTTATTTACATTTTTCACTCTACAAAACGTTCGAAAAAAAAAAAATCCTGTCGCTTTTTAAATATTTTTACCGTAACTTCAAAACTTTATATCCCGCTGTAACGTTACACAACCCAAAACAAAATTATCCTCGCGTAGGCGAAGGCCAATGTATCATCCGCCGCCGTAAATTCGAACCCGACGATCGAACTCAAGGTGATCCGCGTCTAAAAATTTCGCAGCGGTATTGTAAAGAACCGGAAAAAAGAACGGCAAAACAGGCGGCTTTAGAAAGTTTCGCCATGCTAATACGGGAGGATACGATACGCGCCTGATGTAATGGTTAACGGGATTCCCCGCGACGCCAGTGGAAATCTTTTTTCGCGGGATGTCAGATTCCTGTACACCGTCTGTTTTTTGCTATCCCTCTGTCAAATGTGTACTCGAAATGAAATGGAATGACTACTGCCGGTTCTATAGCCAAATTGGATGATTTAGGCTTCGTTTTTATTCTTTTTTCTTTTGGAGTGAGAATATGCGATTTGTTGTGTTTCATTTCTTCGCAAGCCGTAAAATATAGTAAGGATGATAATTAAGTTTTGTAACGTAAAAAAAATTACTTACCTGACACAAATATTCAGATGGTGAACCTCATTTTAATTTTTTCTTTCACGTCACATAATAACAATTTTCGTAACTCCGTGCATAAAGTTCGTGCGCGAACCATTACTTCACGCATGTCGTCTCTCTGGCCGTGTATAAAGTGCGAACTCAAAACGGCGTATATGAATATTTTACATATTCATTGTAAAAAATATTATTTGCAAAAAAGTTCACGCTCTCGAGGCCTAATAATATGATCTTAATACTATTTTACTACTGTAGTACTGTTTTCGTAGCAAAGACATACAATTTGATACCCATGTAATTACCGATCACAAAGACTGGGCCACACCGATCCTAGTGATTCGAAATTTTGAATACAAGAATATAAATTACGCGCGTTTTAAGAATATTATTATGATCGCAAATTGCAAAATTTAAAAAGTACGTATAAAAGAATTCGACTGCACTGGCTCGAATGTAATGGAATTACACAAGTGTCTAAAGTACACTGAGAGAAAAAAAGGAATAAACGTTACTATTCTGTATCGTAACTTGAGATATGAGAAAAAAAAAAATTCATGAATAGTAAATATTATTTTTTTTCTTGTATCTACAATTTTCGACTTTAATATTTACTATTCAGTTTAGTAAAAATCTTTTTTTTTCTTCTCATATATCAAGTTACGATACAGGATAGTAATTTTTACTCCTTTTTTTTCTTTCAGTGTATTATACCCGTGCCATGAACGTTATTTTTTTATTCAGTGGGCTTAAAATTGCATATTGTATTTGAAAAATGCGTAAAAAATAACTTTATGCATGCTGAATCAAAAAATAATTTTAAATTTAAATGAATGATAAGAAAACCAGAAAGGTTATTGAAATTTCAATGAAGCTATAATAATCTTACCTGCTCGATGTTCTGCTTATGCGGGAAATAGTCAACAAGGGGCTTTCCATTTATTTTAAGTTTACCCGTACCATTGCCTCGAAGCGTTACAGAGCCAAAAGCTGTTTTCCTCTGACAATCTGCACATTAAGGATTCACATAAACTTTTTTCATTCTATTATGATAACCTTTTTTTCAGAATTTTGAAATTACTTACTTGGAACTGTGATAAATGGTCTACCATCGGAATCATACTCTAGCTGAAAATATTTATAAGAAGCTTTTAGAATGCTTTGAAATGATGTATTTTTTAAGCATCTAATGTAAATGTCTAAATACCTCAGGAATAGTAATCGTGCTTATAAGAGTTTGCCTTAATTTTCTATACTTCATAAGAAAATCTTTGACATGATAAGAATAAGGATGATTAGCTAGTCTTTGAATTGTTGCAATAAAATATTCATACTAAAAAAGTAACAAAATTATAATAAATTATATTAAAAACTCTTTTAAATTTCATAAGTAATTTGATAATCTTACATCCTTTATGTACACTTCTTCCAAAAGCATTTTTTCTAACTCACTTTGAATTATCCAATCTGAACTTGAGGAGTCGCTAAAAAAATTAAATAATTGAAGAGAGTGACGTAAACATACGCTAAAAATAAAATTTAATAAAATTATGTAACAAATATCAAATCTTACAATTGCACACTTGGATCAGGTGCTATTCCTTTGCTTATATTTTCATCTTCTATTTTATTTACAATCTGCATTTGTTCAACAATATCCTGAAATCAAATTTATATGCAATGAGTTTAACAGCATTAAATATTTTTAAAATTTAAATAAATTTTAACTCACATAAAGAGCTTGGTAGTAATTTGGGCATGTAGTATAAAAGAAAGAGTGGAAAGGCCTTCCTGTTCCATCAAACTCTGCAGCTTTTCTGGGAGGAAAAATTGTTTCAGGAGGCTTCATTATAGGTCTAGCATGTTTGTCGAACAATCCTGATGGAAACAAATATTCAATTGCTCTCTAAAATAAAAAATATTATATAAATTCTGACCAACTATGTATATATATAATTTATTATTTAACATATAGTGCGTACATCAACATCTTCTTGTTGAAAAAGTTCAGGATCTTCTCCCATCATGTTAGCTAAATGACGTTTTCCTATTTCATATTCCTGTCTTTCCTTTTTCATAAAATCATCTAATAAAAAATAAGTTTTTATTGATATAACAAAATTGACTGATGTTATAAAAGTAATTTATTATAATTAATATTTGTTCTGAATTAATACACACCATGAGCTTTGGCTCTTTCTAAATAAGCCATCATAGCTTTATTCATTTTTCTCGGTACATACTTGTTTGATTTTTTCTCTGATTCCTTTATTTCCACAGCAGCATTGGTAGAATATAATGAAACGTGATTCTACAAATGAATTAAGTAATATAATACAAAAATACTTCTTCACTGCAATATTAAAAAATTTACCAATAATTTAAATCAAGGTATGTGAAAAAATAAATACATTATTCACATGGTATGAAATGAATGAAAAAAATTATATTACAATAAAGTTTTATTTAAGCAACTAAGGTTCCAAGTAAGGTTATGAACAAATAAAAATATTTTTAAACAAAGTCCAACTTTACCAAGCGGTTCGTTATTCTCAATAACAGATTGTTCGTTATACCGCTGGACTTGACAACATGTTTTGCACTTGCTAATTGCGAAAATATCGTGGTACAAACTGCCATTGCATTCGCTGTGTTCGATGCACTGTGTCGTCCGCTTATGTTTTCGTTTCGAGGTTAGGTCGGCACCCGCCGCGGTTTTGAGACCGTAAGTTGTAACCTTTCAAAATTACCGTAAGTTGAAGATTTTTAAATCCTCCAACTTTTTAATTAATATAATTCGCTGTTCAAAGAAAGTTTTAATCAAAAATGGAAAAGCGTTGTGTGGCATTTTCTACAGAGTATCGATCAGAATATTTTAAAAAAAAACATACTTTAGTACAACCGTAAGTTAAACTAATATAGAACTATTTGAAAATTTTTCTTAAAAAATGATATTATTATTTATCAATTAAATTTTTAATTGCAAATTGAATTAAGTAATTTTAAATTATAAACTTTATTTTCTGTGCAAACGATGCAGAATTAAACCTATACTTGATTGGAAAATCAAAGAGAGAGTTGAATCGAAAAATGTTGAAAACGCAGAGAAAATCTTAAGAGATTTCCTTTTAGACCGCTATCATACCAGTTATCAAATCCAATTCAAAGAGCCCGATTTAGGTGAAGGCGAGGAGCTCGATTTGGGAAATGAATTGATCGTTTATTTGAAGGATTTGTATTTCAATCCGCATACGGAAAAAGTTCCAAGAATGCAGTACACTGCTTCAAGAAGTGAGTTTTCCTTTAATATTTTACGAAATTCGACATTATCTCAACAATATTATCTTTACAGTATTCGGATATGCAAACCCGAAAAGATTGCACGGGCAATTGTGCAGTTATCAGGACACAATTGGTCGGACTGGCGGTCAAGTCATTTTGCAAAATGTCAATAGAATGATGGCAGCGAAACGTCGAGCTCTCATTTTACAAAAGCTTCAAGCTGCCGCTGAGGATTGAAATGGAAAAATTTGAATTAATTGTATGAATATATCTTAATTAATAAAAACATTGCTAAAATTTAAATTGCTTTAATTCGTTACAATAAAAATACGCAACAACATAGAAATCCGTAGATTCAATTATTGCAAAATTAAATTGTTTATTCATTACATTTTTCTATTTCCGATAGTCAATTCAGTTTAAAATTTAACCTCTTAATATTAATATTTATACGGGGCACACCTGATACATCTTTAAAAATTTTTTACGTATATGAAATAAAAAAATCATGTTCCTCGAAATAGAAGATGAGACTCGCAATTTCTCCACAAATTTCAAAAAAGAATATTCACCGAAAAAGCTTTCTAAAATTTTCAAAACAAAACCTTGTTTTAGTGAAGATTTGGAAAGAGATCCAATAGCTGAAGCTTTTAAAGAATACTTGTATTTATCAAAGATAAATGACCGTTTACCACATCGCAGGCGCTCAGAAACCTTAAAAAATCACTTGGAACGGGTAAATTTAAAAATTCTTTTTAACTAACATTTCCGAGTTTTTATTTATCTTTTTATATTAATATTTTTACAAAAGGTGTAATTATAAAGAATAGTAAAAGTGAAATTTTTGTATATATGCACCTCAAAAAGAAACAAAATCTGTAAAATTATTATTGCACAAAGTATGAGTGACAGGATACTTAATAAGCAGAACACAAGTGATGTTTTATTAACAAAATAGTTTTATTGTATAATCCATCGCCTGCTTAATACATCGTACATTGCAGTTGCGAAAGGAAAATCCGAATTTGCAAAAGATCTTGCCAAAGGAGCCTCCGAACGAGGCTGTAGTCGCGCGTGAAAAGAAAAGGCGTCGCTGCAGCATATACCAAACCGACTACGGATGGCGTACAGGCAAGAATCGCACTTCTATTATACACAACATCTATATTGCTATTCGTTTTGTGTCAACAAAAAAAGAAAAATCTAAGATCCTTCCAAGCATAGTTTCTTCATTGTCCGTAACTGAAAGTTAAGCATGAGTGGGCTATTGCAGTTTTTTTAATAAGTTTGTAGAAAAATAAGTTGTTTTGTTTATTAAAATACAGATTCTGCATGGTTTTTGTATTTGAAAGTCGTTTTGAAGTCTTGTATTTATTTTCGACTCTATACTTGAAAGGATTTGTTAATGAATCTTTAGTCCTAATTCAATCATCGCAGTCACGCTCAGTCTGTCGAATTTTCTTTTATTTCGATCTTATATTTTCGATCCCTTTTTTATTGTACGTTAAATTAAACAGCTCAATTTGCTACGAACAAGAAGAAATCAACGATTAAGTTGCCGGATGACACTCCTATACCAGAAACTACGCAAAATAAGTTTTATAGGCATCCTCTTGTTTTTGATCCGAACGGAGTATTGAAAAACAAGGGACTTATAAAATTGAAGGATAATTTAGTCATTAATGAAAGAGAACGAAAAATTCTTCGTGTCAGGTTCGTAAATTATTTATGTCCTACATTTTTGTTTATAGATTCATTATTATACAACTTTAATATTTTACACAGTTATTTCGCTGCATTTATAAACTTCTTTAATATAAGTGCGTTAATGTAAAGATATGAAACTATTATTCAAAAAGTTGTCTACGTTAATGAATATTACTTCTTTATCATTTCGAATTAAATTTTAGGATAAATTATTAATAATTAATTTTAATGAAACATTATATTTTTCACTTTGCATTCATTTTTTCATATTTCCATAGAACTGGAGAAAGTGAATATGGTGGAGGCAGCATTGGTAAAGTCGGAAAGAAAATTTTAAAAGAACATATTTATGGTCCACCAAAACCTATAGATCCACCACCAGTACATATAAAAGGTCCAGATAGTCCGAGATCAGTATGTTCGCAAATTCGTCTTCATACTTCGAAGAAAATTATACTGTCAAACGTATTTTAATGAAGAAAAAAATCTACAATGACAAAGAAGTTTTAAATATTATTTATGCTTTACAATGATCGTTTTGTATAGATAATTACTTTTCGAGAATCTTTATAAAAGAGTGTTATATAAGTTACATTATCTTTTATTATTCTTTAAGATTTTTAAATTACGATTCATCAGCACGCATACTTACAAAACATTCATTTATCAATCATGCAAACACTGTATTTACAAAAGCTGCAAGAAGAGTTATTGAATTTAATACTTAGTAAAAAGTTCTAGTATTTTTAGTAAAGATAATAAAATAAAATTTTATGATTCATTTAAACTCTTCTTGTGCTTTAATTTTTCACTACATTATCCTTTATCTAAATCAGTACAAAAATGTATAGAACATCCTTTACATGGATAAGTTCCTCACTCGAATTACGGTAAAAAAAGCTCCACATATAACTCAATTGTTACTTAAACTATTGTTAATTGTACTTGCACTCATTTGAATATGCTTGATTGATTAATCTGACTTCTCATTTGTATTTTCTAAGATGGAAGTTGACAAAACCAAAAAAAATGAACTTCCAACACTTATGATATTAAATTATCAAACTATATAAATTTTTTCTTTTTGAAAATAAATTTTTTGTTACATAGTTTACTCACTATACAAAAATAGTTATACTACTTACAAAACTTGAAATTAAATCCTGATTTGAGAAATGTACTTTTTATTTCAAACAAAATGAGAAACTTTATATTACTATTCGACTTTAGTTACGGTTAAACGTCCATAATTTTTAATTTTATATTAAATAATTTGTAAGACCAGACTATTAGTCATGTCTATATAAGACTAAATTTGTTACAAACAAGCGCTTTAATTCGAAAAAAAATCTAATAAAATTTAAACCAATTGATTATTAATGGTTTTCAATTTTATTTGAAAGATTTTTTTTCTAATTAAAGTAAATATCATCAACAATTATCAAAGCATGGCGCTATACGCGCGTTAAATTATAATTATGTACATTCTTCAGAATCACGCTTTGAAGTTGATGGTAGCAAAAGTAGTTTTTTTTTTACAAACTTTTCTATAAATCAGACTTCTAAATAAAAGTTAGAAGTCTTGCCTAAATTATACTTAAGGCTACTTTCTTTTATTTTATGTCTACCAAAGATCCATCGCTGATTATGTCGGGCAAGACGTCTCCACCTCCATTCTGAAATTAAAACATTATTTTAATGATTAAGCTCTATCAATAAACATCGCTTATTATTACCGTATAATGGGTAATAATTAAACAATATTTTACCTCAATGATTATCGTCGACGTCATATTATCAGTATTATGCTGCATTCCTCCACTGGAAGCAGGTATCGTTATGGTCCTTATGGTATTATTGCTCGTTGACGTGGCTATGTGTTGTTGCATTACTCCGTTGTTACTGTTTCCTCTTTTGAAAAAGTTAAGACTAATTAATTATAATATCGTTATTTCCTATGAAAAGGGATTATTATGTTATAGTTGCATTTTAAAACTCACTTTCTCTTCTTCACTTGACCAGAATGAAAGCGTCCTCCCTCGCCTCGAATTCTGTTCATTGCATGACGGTGCCGAGACTCGTGAAGGTATTTCTGAAATTTATATTAAATGTTATAACATGCATGTATTTAAATTATAGTTTTGATTTTAAAGAGTAACTTAAAAAGTACTCACAGGCCTTTCTTTTGGAATTTTTCCCTCTGCTTCAAGCTTTGCTCTTGCTTGGCGTCGTTTTAAAATACGTCTATACTGTTTAGCATTAACGTAAAGCGGTTCTTCTTCAAGAAACTCAGCATTTGGAAGAGCCACTCTTTGGAATTGTGGCTGACCACTATTACCTGGTACCATCTGTAAATGTCATACAAAACCATTTAATTTACCTTTTTATAAATAAAAATCAAAACTAGTTTTACACGAAATTTATGTATACAACTGTATAAAATTTAAAGCTTTGTGCTACTACTCTACAAGCAAATTTTCGGTGAAATAATAGCTTCGTGTATATTTTATATTATTTGTAGCACGTGCATTGTTGCTCTATAATCACTACAAGTCTGCATAATAAATTATACACGGACTGTGCAAGTGAAAGAGACTTTTTTATGTAATCACCATAACAATGTTTCCTGCCTGTGTTGCTGCTGCTGGACTGGAAATCTGTTGAACTGGAGTTGATGCAGTAGTGGTAGTTTGTGTCGTTGGGTTAGCAATTTGCATCAAATTTCCATTGATATTTATTACTAAAAATTGAAAAAATAATATAAGTGAATAATTCAAATGAAAATCCAAATGCTTTCATATTTGTAAATATTTACCAGTTGGTTGACTTTGTTGTTGAACTTGCCCTTCAAGTTGCACAGGTTGATAAATGTACGTTTGACCATCTGGTGTTTGAATGATCTGTGGAGTTTGTGGTTGTTGAATAACTATTTGTTGACCAGCACCAGCTAAACTTGATACAGGAACCACTTGAATTTGACCATTGGGTGCAGCTACTTGAATGGCTTGTGGAAGCATCATAGCTTGGCCACCTTGTCCCATTTGTACAACTTGAACTGTACCTCCAGCTCCACCAACCATTACGGTTTGACCTTCTTGTAATTGCTCCATGGTATTTTATACTTTAATAGTAAAAACAAAAATTCAAATTAAAAATTATAATTTAAATAAGAATGTTTTAATTACAATTTTATTTTGTTTCCAAGATAAATTTTTTAACTGGTGCATAATTTGTACATTAAAAAACATAGAGAAAGCCTTGATCTTTAATACTCAAATAGATGATGCCATAGTCACTCTCATTTTCATGATAAAATTTATCGGAGAAAATGTTATATTTTAGTATTGATTATTTATTTATTTATTAAAAAAAAAAAAAATTGAATTTAGAATACGCATAATTTGGTTTTTGTCCATAAGCTAGATCAATATACAAAATAGTTACATAAAAACATAAACAAATTCTGTCCACGATAAATGAAACACACCTCAGTAAGAAGCGAGTTTATATCAGAAAACAAAATTGTTTCTTCCTGTAATAGTACAAAAGAACCAATAGGCAATTATTGGTAATTCTGTTTCTTCCTTGCAAAACCATCAATTCAAGCATTTTACTAAATGTTACGCAACAAGTAACCTAAGTAATTACTTGAAAGTAAACATCAGAATGAGATAATTGGCAGTTTCCAAAAACTTTCCACTCAGAGCTCAAATAAATACCATACATCAAACTGAAACCCACAACAATGCCTTGAAGGAATTTTCAATACATACATCCATCCATCCAGCATGTGCACATATGCACAGCTTATACCCACACATGTGCCTATTCAAATTGCACTTACACACTCCCACATCTAAAAGGACACTCGGCATCGTCCAGACGCAAGCAGGAGTCAGACGAACACTTGTAAGCAAAGGCACCAACTGAAGCGAACCGAATCATATTCAACCCCCCGGAAAATTTCAAACACTCCACGAACGAAGGCTAAATTGCGACATTCCCCGAGGTGGTCGAGTCCCCGAGGAAGAGCTCCGTCCAATAGCGCAATAACGAGGGTCCGATAGCGGCATATGAATCTTTAGACGAAGCAAGTCCTCGGGGGAGGCCCCGAGTTCGCTTCGACCAGACTCGAGTAGCTGCAGGCAGCGGGCTCGGATTGCTACGAACATGGCGCTGAGCCTCGGGCTCGCCACGTCGGAGAAGCTAAAACTCCTCGGCGGAAAAAAGGTGCGAGGACCCGTCTTGACGTCGACGGCGGAATCGACTCTTCGGCGTGCGTCTGGCTGGTGCCGCTTTGAGGAAGATAATTTGTGGACTTACATTGGATATTTTCGTCGGGCGCACTTTCCCAATGATTGGTCGGCACAATCGAGGACCAATGGTCGGGCGGCTGCTCAGCCAGCCAGCTAGCCGTGCATTGGGCGACTAAAGCCGAGGAGAGGGGGGGGAACGAGCCGACGCGCTCGGTCGATGCTCCAACGCCCCCCCACCACCGGCCGGCCAATCCTGCGCACTAAGGCACCAAGAAAGCCCGCGCAGATTCGAAGGGGATACGCCCCTGCCCGATGAGAGAGGAGCGGCGAGAGCTTCTGCACGTGTTGCTTCTGTGTTGATGCGTGGGTGTGATGCGAAAATTCGAGGGAGGACAATCGCTGATGCCTGCCACTGACGCCAACCTAAACGCCCGTTCGCCCTTCTCTATCTCTCTCTCTCTTTCTCTCGTTCACTCTCTCCCTCGCAGCTATTGTCTTGCGGATCGCGAAGAGGTTTATTGACCACGGGATGTAGAGTCGAAATGCAATAGCTTTGCCGTGCCTTTTGTCTTTGGCTCGGGGAGAGAAGGGAATGGTGCGAATGCATTCATGGATGGATTGTGTTCGAAGTGGTTTGGGGGGTGCTTTTCAGGCAGATAACCTCTGTTTGGCGGCTTTGATGAATAGACAATGGAATCTAGAATCTATTCCTACGATCGGATGATACTCTATTCGAAAAGCCGCTGTTATTAATTTCGAGACAATGCAGTTATTTGAAAAGGATTCATGAAAAATGGATAAGAATATTGTATTCTTTATTACTGCAACTTTATGAAATACAAAATTTTCGGAATTTATGTATTCATTAAAATAATTGATAACCGAATTGAAAAGGTTCAAATAATCAATTATAAAAATGTTAACTGTTTATAAAATATTTAAATTTTTTAGTAACGTTTTTGCAAGATTTTGAGGCCTTTCTCAACTTTCCACGGAAATGAAATTATGGTAATGAAATGCATCTAGAACATTCTTGGCGATTACACTGCTGCATGTAAAATTATATTTAGCGACCTTGCTAAATTATCAAAAAGGCACACATACCTATTTTTAAATGTAAAGAAATTCTTTTTCATAAAATATCGATAATTTTGCACCTATTTTGATTTTATTTAAATACAAATTGCAAAAACAATATTTCAATCAGAAAAGAACAGTTCTGATCTATAAACTAGAAAATTCTAATAAATAATAATAAAAAATTGATATAAATATTGAAATAATGAAATGTTTATTTTAATTAAGAAATTCTTTTATTAATTTTTAAATTTACTAATACGCACTATAATTTTTTAAATGCCATCAAGAACGAATTTCCGCGTCGCATCTGATAACTCGTAGCGATAAAAAAGCTCAGCTTTTTTATTTCCAAGCGTTACACATTACACTGTTTATATGTGAAGATATCAACGCTTCGTTACTTCGCATAATGTTATATTTAGAATATTCATCATTTGATACTTTCAAATATTAAAATTAATTTTCGATAAATCCTCTCATTTTTCAATCTGGATTATAAATTCTTTTTAACTGGATTTATTTAATAATTGAGCTTGAGTCTTGACGTTAAGTTTGATAAAAAAAACCTTTTGTAAGTTGCAACGGTGGTTTTTTTACAACGGTTTTTACGATGCTCCACTATTCCCTTCTCCTTTCACTTCCTATATATATTTGAGCTTACAAGTTTTCACTCTTGCAGATTGCAGATATTTTAGAGTTAAAACAAATTTTTGAAAACTACTTCATCAATGTTATGTCACACTGTGATTCATAAAAAAATATGCTATCGGAAAAATAAAATGAATTCAAGCACGATGTATATATATATACGGGTCTGACTCATTTCAGTAAATGAAAAAAAGTCAAAGAGAAAATTAAAATATTTGTTCTATAAGATATTAAAAATTTTTTGGATGAAAATTCTAATTTGCTAATTCTAATTATTACAGAATATAATATTTTATTTCATTTGATAAATTTGTTATACATAAGTGGTTCAACAGAAATTAATTAAAAAGTATTAATGTTCATATAAATATCAAATTGAGTCACGTTTACAATTCTTATCAGTTAACAGATAGTGTTAGTATACATAAATTACTTCATACAATATATATTTGATATTTTCCTTTCCAGAAAGCTATGCTTACTTATGCCTCGAAAATGAGCTGAAAGTAATTTAAAATGAAAAAAATATTGTCGATTACAAACACATCTTTAACATTTTATTGAGAGATTAAATACTTCAAAAAATTTTTAATTTAAAATAGATTTTATTTAAAATTAAATTAATCGGAGAAATAATTTTTAAAGTATGGCTTTTTATTTGAAGGATCAGCAGTTTTAGAAATACCGTGATATGTTCATATATAAGGCAGAAGAAAAAATAAATGTCTTAATTTTATTATTTTTCTTATAATTTATTTTACAATTAATAAAGATGTACAATTTTTATTATCATACATTTATATAGAAATTTTATAATAATGCTTTAACTTTTTACATTCAAGTAATAGTTCTTATTTTTAATAGCTGATTTGAAAAATAGTAAATGAAATGAAACATATTTTTACTATAAATAAAAATACATTAAATAAACGAAAAAGTGTTCATCTAAATCACAAAAGAAGAAATAATTTTTGTTGTATAAAGAAAACTACTTTTATCTACTCATTAAGTTACAATTTTCATAATTCACATGAAATTATCTACAGTGCTAAATTAAAAATTGCTTTGGTGTTAATTTAGAAAGAAAAACGTAATTATAATATGTGCAAAAATTGTGAATTTGTAAGATGAAATAGATGTACTAAAATTAATGAAATTGTATTAATTGTGAAGTCTATTAAAAATCTATTATATCTGATTTAAGGCTTCTCACAAGTAACAGTTCACATTTATATTTATACAAATAGTTATATTCCCTATTGCAAAGACCTCATAAATCCCGATAAAAAGGAGCAGAAACCTCATAGAATCCGATAAAATTTTATCGGGTT
>JAWWEO010000021.1:12424793-12435924 GCA_035582975.1 Ormyrus labotus | reverse complement strand
ATATAGGCCTGCATCATAAATTAGTACTTATGATAACTGATATTACTGTGTGCGATTAGAAAATATGCGAATGTCTTTTTATGTGCCTGTCGTTGCTGATGATGCAGCAACATCGTCGACGTCCGCATGCACGCTTTCTGTATCGGCTTCTTTTATTCTCGATTCCAGCGGCCTTACGAACACCCATCCACCGTCTTTGGTTTCTTTAAACACCTGAGGTCAAAAACATTTTCGGTTAATCTTTTTGAATTCACAGATATTATGTTTCACCCTGAAATCTAGAACTTACCTTTGTCTGCCAACTGAGGTTATTTTCTTTGCGATAACGCACATCGTCTCGTTGTTTCTGCTCTATTGCACATTTCGCGGCTGTCGCTTTATCCATGTCGTTGATGCGAAGCCCCATAGTTACTTCTCGCCAAACTTTTCGCGATTCATCGTCATCTTGTTCGCTCATTGGTTTGACCATCTTTTTCTGTATCCTTTCCTCTCGTACGTCCGCAAATATTTCTGTTCTCTGCGCGAAAAAACATAATAATTAATATGAATTTATTCTACAGACATTTGAAAGGATTAAAGTTTTCCAAATTCCTTTGTACTAAAGTCTAAGCTGCTCAAAGTTTTAGTAGAAAATCACAATGACTATTAAAGTAGGCGCATTAAGTGCTTTGCATTTCTAAAGCTTCCAACTTTTGTTAAACACAGCTTAGACGCATGTTATAAAAACTAATTTAGAGAAGTCAGTAATTTATCAAACTATACTAAAATTTTATTTCATTTTTAAATTTATAAAAATAAAAGGGTTATACGTGCAAGTTCAAACAATTCTTTAAATTTTTAAACAGCAAAAGATATCTTCCAGCACCACGTTTAAAACATTAAACTTGAACAAATTTCAAGCTGTTTTAAAAAGTAGAACATACCCCATCGGCCCACTTGGCCTCCATAGCACCGCTCCAGTCTCCATTAATAGTAAGGAAGGGCTTCTTATCGCACGGACCGGTGACCTGGCAGGTGATGCGATTGCGCTTGCCGCCGTAGAAGGGCTTGGTGAGGAAATCGACGGTGGCGTGGTAGCCGGTCTGCGCGCAGGTAATGCTGGTGGCGCCGCCGAGCTCGATCCAAGGAACGGTCAGGATCGACCTTGCATAACCGTTCGGGAAGGTGAGCACGTACTCCTCGCCGTGGTTCAGCACGTTCACCCAGCCCTTTCCCACGTTGTGCACGCCGATGCTCAGACCCAGGAACTTGCTCTTCGTCCAGACGTGGGCGCTGAAGCTCAGCTTCTTCGAGCAGTGCTCCGCGTAGAAGGCGCTCACTGCAATTTCAAAAAGTTCGCTCAGTTCATTTGTGAGCGGAAGTTTGTGGCGATCTCGTTAATATCCATTAGTTCGTTGATGATTTATAAGTTTCGAAATAAATAAAGTCGCTACTTTAGAGGAAGAAAATTATTGATGACTTGATTGAACTACGTGTTATAAATTAGCATGACTTCTTGAAATGGATGAAATCTGATTTGAAATAGTTTTAATATAAATATTTTCTTCATTTTAGAAATATTTAAGAAATGATTTATGCGAAATAATCATTTATAAAATGTCGCTGAAAATATAAAATTGTAAATCACCATAATATTTATTTTATTTGAATATTTAAAAAAAGCTTATCGAAAAGCACACCGTCAAATAAAATCTTGCATTCAGATTTATATTTCATCACAGACTGCAAGAACGTCTAGATGTACGAGTAGATCGATATAGTCCACATAAACGGATGCACGAACGAAAATCAAGTTTAGTAAGAGAAGTCTGGCTAAAGCTGGTTTTCATCTACTTAAATATCTACAGATATCTACAGTGCCGCATTATGTTCTTAATTTTAATGGAATTTCTCGTCTGGGAGGCTTTGTAAATGAGCTGTCTAAATTAAAAAGTTTTGCGTAAACTATCATTTTAAAGCTAAATTACTCTTTGAAAATTAGCTTGAACTTTGCGAAAACATAAATGAGCATCTAATGGGAAAACTCATTTATAAGGCTGGACGTTATCCAATAGTTTTTTTTCTTCAAAATAAACAATACATTGCAAGGAACAGAATTTCAAATTTCGTTATAAGATTACAATTTCAAGTTTACGTGTGCAGCATTTACTGCTGTTCTAATTTATCTTTGAGAAACATGATTTTCCAAATACAACGCAGTTTGAATAAACACGGTGTAAGATTCGAGGAATATTTCAAAATTTAGATTGTTCAAGGAAAAGGTTAAAATTCAGTTAATTTACACACTGTGACCTTAAGCACAGTACTTTAAGGAAAAATCACGTTGTTTAAAATTGGGGGATGACCTTTTATCGGAGTTTTGGCTCTCTGTCAAGAAACGGTTGTCTTTTTTCTACAGTATTTCGCAGAATTGTAATTTATTGACAATGACTAGGAAAAGTACAATTAGCCTTGAAAAAAACCATAGAAATATGTAAAAATACAGAAAAACCTAATAATATTTTTTTATTTACAATATTTTTAAGGCAATGTTTTTTAAAAGCCGCGATATTAAACTTCAATTACGGACCAAAATGACTAAATTTATGATCATTATTTGCAAAAATTTTGAACAATCTTTCAACCCTTTCAACCGGAAATAAATCAAGAACAGTATTGGATATCGAATTATTTTTACATTTTAAAAAAAATAATCGATAAAGTATTTCAAGTATTCGTCATACGTTTAAAAATAGATTAAGAGGAAAAAAAATTGTATGTAAAGAATGAAAAATATTTTAATTAAAATGTTTCTATACCACAAAAAATTTCCCTTCCAATTGTTTCAATCTTTTATTTTATATTGTTGATTTAAAACAACTTTACTAGAAAATATAATTGTTTGTATAATAATAAAAAACAATTTTAATTTCAAACATTTAGTCAATGATAACATGCCAAAATTTTCTAACAAATGGTTATTGTTATTGCCATTGCATATTAATATTTCCAATGACGTGGTTATTATTAATTATTCATTACTCTTAAAATTCATGAATTTTATGCTTAGCGGGTCTCCTAAGTCAAGGTTGTGCATTTGACTGATTTCTCAGTCGATTTGCAATGTATTTGTTAAAATTTGAAATAATTGTTTTCATTGTTCCCTTCTTAATTTGCATTGCAATAAGCGAAACAAAGCGTAAAAATTGAAAAATCAACTCAAGAAAATTTCTCGCCAACTAACCGTATTGTACTATTAAAAAAAAGATCATTAATAAAAACTCAATTTAATTAAATTCCTAAATTACGTATTACTTTTTCCGATCCAAGGCGTTTCAAGCTTTGAATCCCGTATCAGTAAGGATTTTAAAGCTTCTTTTACTTGAGTCGATTTTCTAAATGAATGCTTCCTCTCTCCACATCCACAGCCCGGTGTTATCATCAATCGAAATAAAAGCTTTTTATCGCCGCGGCGGCATTAAGTGATTGAATGCGCAAGCATGCATGACGTACCCGGCGGATGGTGTGAAACTTGTTCGGCGATAAACGCTAATTGATTTTCATTGCACCAAGGTATCGGCCCGTTCTCCACCGTCTTGGTGGAGCCCGATTCTGCGCTGGTGTTCGGGACGTCCCAGTAGCAGCGGAAAATCTCGCCCAGCACCGGGTTGTACGGCTTTTTCGCCACTCCCGACTTCCGGCCGGCGTGAAAGCTGCACATGTACCATTTCACCACCTGGACCATCCGCTCCCTAGGTGTCGGCATGTCCGCGATGCTGTTAAAAAAGACGTTACGTAAAGCCGCTTGAGTAAAAAAAATAGAGGCTTGAGTTTCAACATTAATTGATTTTTTAAATACGTGGAAGGATATTACTATGAAAATCTACAGCTGTCATCGTATTTAAATAACAGATAACGATGTTGCATAATATAAATATTAATATTATTCATAAATGACTTCTTGGCGAAGCGGTAAAAATTAAAATAAACAGTTGTTAATAATTTAATTAAAAAACGCGGATTAAACTAACTGAAACTCTGTGTATAAACTTAATTCCGTAATTGTGTTAACTGGAATAATCAGATTTTACGACCACTCAAACCATTAGCGTTAATCTCAAGCCTAATTTTATTCTTCCAATTATCGGACAATTCCTCGCCTCCTGCGATTAAATTTTTACACAATCAACATAAATTCAATCGAATCACGCGTGAGATTTTGGCAGACCGAAGGAACAATAAATTTACATAGGTAGACAGACTTACCACACAAACTGATCTGGGTGCGCGAAGTAATCGGCGTACATCTCTAATAAAGATCTGCGCTCCAAGATGAAAGTTGGCAGGGCGACTTTCGTCAAGTCCATGCCAATTTTCACTTGGGACAGGAGATGCGATACTACTGATCCATGGCTCTCCATCGAGTCCACTGAAAAAGGGAACATCGAGATTTAGAATTCGGGCGACCTTCGTTTTTTTTTTTTAATTGATTGGGAGAAAAAAAAGGGGCCGCGAACTTACTTTCTCCGTCGCTCTCTTCCTCGTACAGTGCTGAAATGAGAAAAAAAAACAATTTGTTTGCGTTAATAAAAAAGTCATAAAAATCGTTGGATCGGCGATTGATCGTAAAAGGATTATTAATCGAGTTCTTATTTTTAGGTTGACACACTTACAAATAAATAATTTTCCTTGCGTCATGGAGACCTAATTATTCTATTTTGTTCTACGTATTTGGCATTCTAGTCACATACTGCGAGTAAATTAAGACGATTGCCGGAATGCTTCATATTTACGAGAAAGGGAACGAAGTATAATAATACTCATTCTCAGAATTATTACCGACTTTACTCGTAATATTGCCTACTATTTCTTTTTATTTGTTTACCTAGCACAGCTTTTAAAAATCTCCACAATTCTAAAACAAAAGTCCCATTTTCATCCGTTTTCGCGTGGAAAGCACCTCGATAAAACAATGATCATCGCCATAAACAAACACATCGAGCCTGATGTATATGCCCGCACTGCATCCCAAAACATTATTCTAGACACCTGCGCATTTAGCGATAGAAAACAAATCCCCCTCCCCCTCTCTAACAACTCACAATTTACTTCGGTGTCGATCATTGTTTCGTTGTGTTTTGCGGCAGCTGCACGTATCCATTACTACGTGATTGCCCGAAAGCAAGCTCTCCCCAGCTGGGTTCGCTCTGACAGGCCTCCTCGGTCGCGTCGAGGTTTCTCGCCCCTAAGGATGCCGCAGCAGGAGCAGCAGCAGCCTGGAGGCGCGAGACCGACGCCCGCCTCTCGGCAGCTTTTCGGCGTTAAACGGCATGAGGAGGACGGTACGGACGCATGAGACGACTCGTCGAGCGCGCTCTTCGGACCAGGGCGGACTGAGCATTAATATCGCGCTTTCGAGGCTGCGAGCGGGAGCCGATGGCTATAGGAGCCGTGGGAGAGAAAGAGAGAAGGAGAGAGATAGAGAGGAAGAGAGAGAGAGAGAGAGACGCTGTAAGCGCGGGCATGTAGGTCGGAGCCGAGCCTAGAGTCCCACTGTTTAATCAATATATCGCCGCCGAGTAGGTAAGAGTGCCTGCTGCCTTTTCCCTGCGTCGATAATTTTTCTAGCAGATTCGCGAGTTTTTTTGCGTTCCTGCAGATGTTTGCGGTTTTTGTACGGTTTTGCCGTTGTAACGAGAGAATCAAATTTTTTGTGGAATACTTTAGATGTGAAAATAAGAATATAAGGCTTTTGATTTTAAATGTACTTTTTTTAAAATTATGTACGAAATTAATTATAATTTGTAAGAAATGACTCTTTTGAGGATTGTGCGCACTTCAAGTGCATTTCGTGCAATAAATTATTATTCGTTATTTTATTTAATTAAAATCAAAATCAACAAGTAGTTCTAAGCTTATTAGGAAATAATCTAAATAAATAACACGAAATATTTTTTACTTACAAATGTGAACAATTTATGTACTTTAATGTTTGTTTTAAGTATATTAGGGTCAACAAACCGGATTAAATTTTAAATCGCGAAACGCAACATCTTAATTATGTTAACCTTCGAACTTTTACTTCTTAACAGAATGCCCATTATGCTAATAGAAACAAGTGCTTATTTTCTTAATCAACGAAATACATTGTATCTTATTTTATTCAATTATATAAATAAACAAGCATCACAAAGTAAGTACAAGTATTATAAAGGAAGTACATCCTTACTTTAAAGAAGAAAATAGTTAAACCAAAAAAGATTGGTCCTATCTTTGACTCGTTAAAAAAACAAATGAATGTTATATTATAAAATTTACGCGTTTATTCATACACATTTTTTTATATCACAGAAATTTAAAAGTATGTAATATTTTATACTTAATATTTAGTAGTTTTTTTATCATCAAGATGTAATTTGAATAATAAGAGCTGATGTCCGCAAAAATTATCCCTCATGAAAGTAATTAGCTTGTAAAACCCAAGAGCTTGTATATATGTGAAGGGAGAAGGTTAAAAATAAAAATTATACCGTCATAATCTATCGATCCGTCATGTTTAATGGGCGGAGGAGCTGGTGCCTTGACTGCGGGACGATTGTCCGTCGTGTTACTCTCAGTCACGGACGGTATTCTCTCAGTTTCGCGTCTCTTTCTGCAATTTTATTCATAAGAATGAGCGAAACTTCAAAGGCTGCGCTAACGAGCCCTTAGTTCCAAACTTGGTCAAGCCTTCTTGCGTAGTTTAGACAAAAGAATTTATAGGTACGCTTGGAAAACAAAGTTCTGCTTAAAGTTGCTTACTTTCTTATCGCAACTTCCAGATTAAATGAAAAGAATTTTTAGAAGTTATAGACTAAAGGTTCGGTTTGAAATTTTTGACCAATTTTGGAATTAAGATGTAATTAATAAAATTATTCAACTTACGTGGCTGCTTGTGACGGTGTTGGAGAGATTTCATCGGCAGCATCGTAAAAATCTTCATCTTCGTCTGAAGAAGAATACGAATATTCTGGTACGGGAAGACTTCTCGTAGTGGCTAACGAGAAAAAATAATAATTTCTATTTATATTTTTAAAATTCTAAGTTGTCATCTAACATTTTTAAGGCATCGACAAATAAATGAACAGTTCAGAACTTAAAAAAATTTTCTACACATGAAATTATTTTTAGAATTTTTTATTCTGTTAGATATAAATATAAATTATTCTAATCTATCGACAAATAATTTTTAAAAGAAAGTAAACACGAACGTAATTAATTTTTAGTTATACTTTGTCTTATTACTGCAAAAAGTACATATAAATGGTGATTTAAAAAAACCTTTGTATTTTCTATTTCTAAATATAAATTCTATTTTCAAATGCTTTTATTGTATCGATTTCTTTTTCATCATAAGTTACGCGTCTATTATTTTCCAACAAACGCAGCAAACTGAAATAAAACTGATAATTTTCTTTCAGATATAAAATAAAATTAATAACTTACTTTGATTACTGACTCTAGGTTCTGTACATTCGGAACCCAATTCGATGCCTGTTTGCACCGTTGGATCTGGTTCCCTTGCCGTGACTGAAACAGCAATAAAATTAAATTAGTTTTAGATATGGAGCGCCAAAGAATGAAGTGGATTATTTGATACGAACCGTGTTTTAGAGGAGGTATGACGTTTATCGGCTCGGTTGGACCCTGATAAATACCATTAACTGGAATGGCAGTGTTCTGTAAATAAACACGGAAACAGGTTATTTAATGAATGTAATGAATGAATTATTTAATACAAAGGTATAAGTAGCATAAGATTTGAAGAGTTTCTGTTAGTAAATGCCACTGAAACTTAAAATGTACGTATATTAAAAAAAATTAATCAATTACCCAGTTTTATGCGAAAATGTACATTTCAAAAACGTATATGTTTATGATTTTAAGATTGCTTTATATTTTGTCTTTAAGAAACATAATTTTTAAATAAATAAATATAATTCACCTGCCTATATTATTATTCTAAATAAGTACTTATTTAATTGATTAGAATTTATTCTAAAAAATACTAGTATAATTTGACACGGATGGGAAAGCTATTCAACACCAGTATTGAACTTTATTTTATATCATCAGAGCCGAAAAATCATGTTAGTCGTGATTTTGAGGTTGGAGCGTTATAAATAGAACTAAAACACTTGAATATAATTTAGCGGACAAATAAAAAAAAAACTGCTGATCAATACTATTATTGTCCAAAATATAAACCAACCGATAAACGAAAGCTGTAAATAGCAAATACCTAAAAGAGAAAATAAAAACGAGAGTAAATGGAAGCGAGAGAAGTAGTTGTTAATGCCGAATGCAGAAAATAAGGGGTCAGCAGCAGCGGAAACGAAAAGTAAAAAACTGGTCCCTGATTACAATATACGCGGCATGTGTATTCTGCGCACATGCCTTGGCAATTTGAAGTTGGACGATGGCGTGCTTGACGGAGTTAAGCAGAACGTTCGCCTGTCTGACTATCTCCGCGTACCGCTGCTTCTTCTCCTCGTTCTCGTCGTCGAGGCTCAGCTGCTTCTGTTCGATCGGCTTGATCTGGTCGATCAGGAGCTGCAGGTACGCGTCGGCCTCGGCGACCTTACGGTCGAAGTCTTGCTTCGGCGGCGGCTTCCGCGGATCCCATCGCTGAAAAATTAAAGGCAGAAAGAATTTTATTTATAAGTCGTTTATTCTTCCGAAGGCTTCCTGACTTCGCAATTACTTTATTACTGCACTTGGTAAACCGTAGTATTGATTATTATCGCTTTCTTCGATGAAAGCCAAAGTGATATTCAAGAAAATCGTATATGCTAATAACACTGATTGGTATATACGATGTTTCAAAAGTTTTCTGAATGTATTGAATATCAATTATTAGGTAACTGTCTGCTTCTTAAATTAAATTTCTTCTATTGTTTCCTCTACTGGTGCGCATCGGATTTCTGATTTGCGATCCAATAAACATTTCAGACTAACGAAATTAGCAAAGATTTTTTTTTTTGTACATAGTTTAATTATTTGATCATTCCGATTTCAGAATTCCGTTGATACTTTCAAATACTTATTGAACACCTTAAAAGCAACCTGCCCACAAATTCCTACAACTCGTTTATTAACTTCGCGTTTATACCCACCGTGTGTGAATGTCGCAGTATCGTGTCCTCGAGCGCGTGGACCCATCTCTCTCGCTCTTCGCCGTTGCGCGTCTGAAAGTGGAAGGTCTTGGGATCATCCTTGCTCGAGGAGGTGGTGATCGTGAAGGTGCTGTCATCTTCGTCGTCGATGCCTATCACGGCGCCCTTCAGCCGCACGCAGCCGCGGCGAGCGCCGCGCATCATCTTCTCCTTGCTCTGTAACGAGTGACCGAATATTTCAAACTTTATACACTCACCGGGACTGGTGATAAACTGTGACGTAAAAAATATTTTTCATCGCTTTTCTTCGGGGAATTTTCTATCTCGGAATCCCGGCCGTTTTCGAAATTTGCAAAAAAATTGCAGTTTGGAAGCTTTTCTTACTGTTAAAAGTACTGTTACGAGTAGCTTTAATTAATTGTAAGTTACATTATCGGAGTACAATTTCGGTGAATCAGCTAGAATTTAGTGTAGAAGTAGTTGTAGAATCGGCGTTAATTTCGGTGGTATTTATGTAATGGAGTCGAAATAAATAAAAAGCACGGCATAATAAGTGAATTAATATTCTTTTGAGCACGTACGCAAAGGCCGGAAGTTGCGAAGAATCAACATAATCGTTGCCTAATCAAGTTCAATGTCCAATGTTAGACTCAGCTACCGACGGTCGATTTGTTATTTGTCATAATTTTCGAACTTTTAAAACTCGGTGTTTAAATCCGAGAAGAATGTTAAATATTAATTTTTTAAGCGTTTTAATTATCGGCTGAATGTTACTGCATGTAAAAAGAGAACAATAATAGGTTCACAATGGCTAATCAAACGTTTTTTGAACAGCACAATGAAGTAAAACATTGGTGTTACGGAATCCAACACAGTGATTGAAAAGCGTAGTAAATTATTTATTTTTAATTCGCTATAAATTTACTATTATAGTCGAATTTAACACCAAATAAATTTATTAAAATTAAAAATAATTTCTGACAATTTGTCAAATTTTAGACTCATAAAAGACACAAAAAATAACTTTTTAACTTCTTAGCTTAGGCTAATAAGAATTGAAGCACAAACCTCATGCTAATGTACTTCAAAAAAAGGGCGCAAAAATATTAAACACTTAGCCGTCGTGCTATACGTCACGGGGATATTTGAAAATTCCGATGAGACAAACACCAAGAAATGTACATATTTTAGTATAAATCAGCATTCTATGCCTAAATATCGTTAAAATACTTTAGAAAATAGGAATGTTTCCCTGAAACCTCATTGAAAAATTTCAAGGTATAATATGCATTCGCGCAGTTTCGTCATTTTTTGAATATGAATATGGAAAAATTTCGGTCGTCAAATCTTAAGATCGCCCAAGCACTCGCACTTCTTCGCATAATGACGATGAAGTAAAATATAAGGAAAGTGCGCGGAATTACTAAAAACAATTCAGCCTTGGCTGGCCTCGATAACTTTGCATGAATTTTCGTTCTCTATCGACGCTGTCATGCCGTCGAGTCAAGAGTCAAAGTTCGCATGTGTTAGACTTAATAATTGTTTATATCTACAGGTGCTACTGTGCAAGAATGCGTACTCTTTTTGCATTGTTGTATGCTCGTTAGATTTGCGAAATTTCGATAATTTAGTTGTGAAATGAGTGAGTTCAATGATGATGTTAAAAATCCACGATTTTTAGGCACGCTGAAATTTCATTGTTCAAAAGATCTACTGTTCTTAATCTTTTCTGTACTAAAAAACTTTTTTGTAATAATTTTTTTAATATAATACAATTGTTTCTTTAAAGTAAACCCGATAACACCGTTTTGAGAAACAAACATTAAAAAAAATTTTGGAAATATTCATTGAATTATAAAAACTTATAGAATAGACACATTTTTAACTTCCTCACTTTTGTAATTTTAAAAATTTGTTTGTATCGAGACCGTGTCGTTTCTACACCGAATTGTTCTACACGCGCGATCTACACGCGTGTAGAATATATATATATATAT
>JAWWEO010000021.1:12385160-12423488 GCA_035582975.1 Ormyrus labotus | reverse complement strand
AAATTATTCTGAAATTTTATTCTAAAATTTAACCTCAAAATATTTTATGTGTTATTAAATTTTTTGATCGAAATTTAATAATTTTTTTGGATTATTAAAATAGATTTAAATTAATTTTAATAATTGATTTATGATAACTTTAATTTGATTTATATAAATTTAGCCCTAATTTTGCATAAACATTATATTTATCACAACTTCAAATAATAAGAAATATTAATTGCTTGGTAAATTTAAAAATTAAGAGAACTGCTTTGAAATATTAAATAATTTCAATTTTCAAATGTTCTTCTGTGCTTGAAAAATAGAAAGAGCATTTTAATTTTAAAAAGTATTTTAACGAAGGTGCACATATTGAGCATTGATTTTTCATAAATCAGAATAAATTTTTGCTGTTCTTTTGAAAAGAAAAATAGCAAATTTGAATCTGTCAATGATTTTTTTACACCTGAAACAATCTTTATTGATCTGGAAAAATATTTATATTTAAAAGTAACTTAATTAGCAAAAGTTAATCTAACCGTATATTATTATCACGCAATAAAATTTTATATGGCGGTGCTCTTACGTAGATAAAAGAAGGGCTCTGCAAGAATGAAAAACTTGAAAAATTTTGTAATTTCGGCATCTTGCATTCCCTTAAATGGGATCTTCATAGTATATTATTTTATTCCAAACAACTAGAAGTTTATAAGCGCGAATGCCGCGAAGTTTGAATTTAAAAATTAAGTTGTCGCTCTAAAGATCGGCTCTTATTTTTAATTCGAAACTAATCTACATCTTAAATATTTTATCAATGCAAGTTAAGTCATAGACTCGTTAAAGTTTAAGTATACTTGAACTCTAATAGCATAACTCACCTTTTGGCAGCAAAGACATGTTTAATATCTCATTTAAAAACACGAAGTTCAAACAAAAGAAGTTCGTAAAGTAACTTATTATCAATGGATTTATGTATCATATGTCTTCAAATATGCACTCATAATTTAAAAACAATCGATTCAACGCAAGTGTAGAAAAGCGACATCTTTGGCCAAAAAAAAGGCGAACAACAATGCACTTCCGGTCATTGACCGCTTCGCGAACTCACGGTCCCACGAAAAAGGCGAAAAAATGGCAACGAAAACGAGGCACCCCGAAAACGATCGAAAGCACCGCCGAGCTTTTCGACACAGATCGCGCATCGACGACACCCGAATTGCGCATTCCCAAGTAAAATCTGTTTACATACGCTATTGCTCTCTCGCCGCTTCCCCTCGCGGCAATCACGTGCATCGCGCTACCGGTTCGATGACAGTGCACTTAAACAAATCCAATATATGCTAAAGCGAACCGCAGATCTTTCGCGCTCGGTGTGTGGCCTATCCATCATTCTCTCTCTCCTCTTCGACGAAAAAATCGAATGCAAATGCTATGCTATTCCGCGCGCGCGGGAAACGCCACGAGCTTTTTTTCGTATTTCGATGTAGAAAATTTTCCCTGAGAATATGGCAGGCTTTATGAATAAAGCACAGACGCGCGCGGGCACCCAAAGGCAAGCGGAGCCGGAGCCGAAGAGCCGAACATTTTTCAGCGACGATCGGCCAGTCAGATCCTAACCGGCGAGGCGATCGGTACACGGAGTTCTCCAGCCGTTCCAGGCTCCAAACTTTTTCGTTCGGCTCTCGTTTTTTTTTCTTCTGGATGACCGTCGCCCAGCACAAAGCACAGTGATCGACGATTTTTTTGGCACTAAGCTTCAGTCGATCGAGGAGGATCGACGTTTGTTCATTTAGTTATTTTTTGGCCGGAATTCTTTAAATTAATCAGTCACGATGGATATCCTGAACTTCTTCTACGAGAGCTGGATGACCACGGAAATCGGTAAACATCTAAAAATATCTTGTGTTTAGGCTGAATCATCTGGTGCAGCGTTCTATGGACGACAAAGTTATGAATTCCGTAGAATTTTTAGTGCCCGCTTTTCTATGAGTAGAAGTTTTGTTCTTTTGCGGTGGTGATATACGTTTGTCAAGTGTCTACAAGCTCGACGAGTAGCTTTGAAAATTGGCAAAAAGCTGGAAAAAATGAGAAATAATTGATTCAAATATTTTTTCGTTGCTACTTCGATCAGTACTGAATTTATGTGCCTAAAATAAATATTCTTCCGTCTGCTTGTCTTACTTGCTTTTATATTTTAGTATCATTTATTTAAAGTGCAGCTTGACGCATTGGAGTGTTAACAACGGAGAATTTTGAAAAGTGTTTGGAACGTAAATAATTTATTATTAGACTAGTGATATTTTTTTGAGTCTCAATTTCATTGTACACGTCTATAGATAAAAAGTAAAATATCCAAATTATTTCTCACGTTAAAATTTTTTCAAAGTATGGAGACTAAAGCACTTTCCAAGGGAACGAGTTAAAATAAAAGTCAACTTACTCTTTTTTTATCACGTTTTAGCAAAATTCTTTTCTACAAAAAATTTCTTGATCAGTGCAACCGATAGAGTTAATAATCAGTCAAATTACTACTTTAAAAAATGTTTCAAAATTTCAACTTGTCCTCAATTTTCGCAGATGAGAGAACAAAAGACTGGTTCTTCTGTAAACATCAGATCTACCTCCCCATCATGTTCTTTTCGTACCTGTACTTTGTGCTGCGATGTGGGCCAAGATACATGGAAAACAGAAAGGCCTACACCCTCAAAACCTTCATATGGTACTACAACATATTCCAAATAGTTTATAACGCCTGGCTCGTTTACGCCTGTACAAAGTACGGCTTGTTCACGGAAATTGGAGTGGGCTGTGTGTTCGTCAACAGGTCGCCGGAAGGAAATCCTATGTCTGTAAGTACTTATTTTCTTTCGAATTCTTTAAGTCGACTGAAATCGCTTAATCCCGTGAATATTATATGTGACATGTTTTTTGGTAAATAATTTCGTAAAGTTTTCGTAAAACTGTTACGTGTCCATACCTCATGAGATTTTTTAATGACAGATATAAATTTTGAACATTGATTAAAAGATCATTTATAGTTTACGATTAGTGATTTGAAACAAACTTTAGATAATTACGTAAACTTGAAAAAGTATGAATTGAACTAAATACGTCGCGATCTAGACAATACGTTTTTCACATACCTTTTTCCCATTACTTTTAAGCTACACTTACCGAACGAAGTTAACATCTCGGTTAACATATTCTATGGAAATGAGTAGTTTGAATAGCTTTTCTAAAGTAGCATTACATTAAACGATCGAAATTTTTCCGAAATCGTAATGATATGTGCGATGTCGCGTTGCTTTACTCTGCATACAATGAAAGTTAAATTAACTATTACACAGTAAGACAGTTCATTAAAATATAATATATGCCTTCGTCGTGAAGCTACTCTTTACAAAAGCGAAGTTTTGCGCGTAAAAGAGATTAATACATGATGTAATAAACGATTACATTTTCATTCAAATAATTAGATTGAAATATATTTATTTTGTATTTGACGATAAATATTATATTTTGGCTTTAATTATTTTAGACTAGTAGCACCCACTTTTCTGCAATTATCAATATTATTAAAGAAAATTTTTTAATTGCATACGAAATACTTATTTTTATATCAATAGAAGACCACAACGCGGAAGACTTTTTCATAATATTCAAAATGTGGTTTGCTAGTAGTGCTAATACCTAAAACGCGAATTCGCAGTCGCTTCAATTAGCAATTAGGTATATTAAAAACAAAAAATGTATTAAAAAAAAGTTGAGGAATTGCAGTTTCAATACACGTTGTTTTGATACTTTAGCTTTCTTTTTTAAGCACACAAAACTACTTGATACGTGTATTGACGATTTTTTATTAAGTTTTGACTACTCAGAACCCTAATAAATTGTCAATATGCATCCTAACGATTAACTTTATACGTTTACAGATCGTCCATGTCTACTACTGGACGTTGGTACTGAAAATCGTCGATCTGTCGGAAACGGTAGTGTTCGTCTTGAGGAAAAAGCACAGGCAGATCTCGTTCCTCCATCTGTACCACCACATTTCGACGATATACTTGAGCCAGATGGGTCTGAGATACTACCCCGGTGGTATGGCGACAGTCCCGATTTTCATCAACTGCTGCGTTCACGTAATAATGTACACTTACTACCTCCTCAGCAGTATGGGACCCAAAGTGCAAAAAGCTATCAACCCAATTAAGCCCTACATCACGATTATTCAAATGGTAATTTAATGTACTTTTTATAATGCGTCGCACTTTTATCGAATACTTGAGCTGACGGCTAATTAGAAGAAAAATTTTGATTTTTCTGTTACTATTTTAGAGAGTTTTAAAAATGATTTATTAATTATTATAAAAAGAGTAATTTTATCTTTTTTTAATTTATTATTTTTTAGAAGTATTAAAACTTTTTATCAGAGATGTAGTTTTTAAATCAACGTTACTTATAACTATATTTTATTTCAGGTGCAATTCTTTATCTTGTTGGCACACACAATTCAAGGCTTATTGCCAAGTTGTCAAGTACCAAAATGGGGAGCAATTCTTATGTTCATCAATTTGGTCATGAACTTCATTCTTTTCTATAACTTTTACAGACAAAATTACAACAAGAAACCAAAGCAAAAAGCTAACTAAATGTGTAAATAAACAATAGCACTTAAAAGATTTTTGGCTTTTTCTAAACAAAAACCTTAGAACTTTTTTTAACAACAGTTCTGACATTAATTTGTTGTTAGATATTGATATGCAAAGTCATAGAAGCAAATTTTGTAAGAAATGACTAAATTCTTGGAAGATTTCATAAAGTAATTAATCACCCCATTTGATTAATTTTTTTGAAATCTTCTCTTAATAGTGTATACATAAATTTTTATACTTTTGAATAATTATCTAAATATTTCTAAATACGGAATGATTAGAAAATTAATTATAGAAACAGTTTTAAAATGAATTAAGAGTTATTTTAAAATTTTTCTTAAAATAAGAAATTTTCTTTGCTTTTTTCAATCTTTTTTACTTCAACAAAAAGTACAAGTCTATTTCATAATATGTAAAAATTATAACATTTTTCATACTTGATAAGTATAGAAATTATAAGATAAAACATGCTACTACATGATATACATTTTCAAATTTCAAATTTCAAATTATAAATGTATTTTAAATTTTTCACTAATCACTTTGTCAATTGTGAAATGTAAAAAAATCATCCTATACATAAAATAAAATTTCAAAATAATTGAATGTTCTACTATTGTTACAACTTTTTCATCTCATCTCAATCAATTGTAAATTTAATCCTTGAGAACAATAATATTGTGGAGAATTGAGCTCTAAAAATACTTCACTAAAGGGATGACTTCTAATTAAAAACTACAATAAAAAACTTACTTGATAAGAACTAGTAAAAAACTTCACTATAATACACACTGTTTTTATTTTTTATTTTTAAAAAAATAAGCCACTTGTTTTCCTAACCTAGTTCGCCCGTCGCCCACATCCCACTCCACTGCACGTTCCATAAACAATTAAAAAAATCGACGTGATTTGCTTTCTTATCTCTCGTTAGTCGTCTCCTAACCACTCACACCCTAAAATCTAATTAAATAATGTCTTACTTGGCATCTTCGACTTGCTTCGTTACTCGACGCCTCGTCAACGAGTTCTTCCTTTGGTTATGCATACACCAAGTCTTCTCCGATTCGTCAAAACAATCGTAGACAAAACACACGCGAGCGTTTACTACCGTCGTTCTTATCGCACCCTCACAGTCATTCTCACCAAAACAAACGGCAAACTGCGAATGTTAACCTATACCCGTTAAAAGTTCTCGCTTCCTAGGGCTCGAGTCTCGAGTAAAATGAAATTAAGGATACTCACGGTGTAATAGGAAAGGAGGCCGGCATTGTCATCTAGCACAAACCATCGGTATTGCCAGCCGTTGACGACGTTCGTCCACTTGCTCAGCGAGCCCTCCATCGTTGACGTCGACATGTTGTTTGGATGCTGCTGCTGGTCGTCTTCTTCGCGGTGTCCGCGGTGCTGCTGCTGCTGCTGATGATGATGATGGCTGTTGTTGAATCGCGCCGCAGCGGCGCGAGCGGCGCTGTTGCCCGCGCTGCTCATCGCCTTGCGTACTCTGCGCCCGAACCTCTTCATCGCATGCGATGCATAATTTTCGCCCGTCCATCGGAGGACCACTGCTACTGTCCTGTCCTGCGTGTCCTTCGCACTCTGTCGAGATTATCAGCTCTTTACCCTGCCGCAGCGATTTTTTTTCCGTACTTTGAAGTCTATTTTGAATTTATTGGACTGCAGTGTGTGCGTGTGTAGGTTGGCGGCGCGAACTTTTTGTTTACGTTTTTTTGTCCCTTTCCGTCTGGCAGGTATCACATGTTTGCGGAAGTAACCTTGAGGGGCCCTTTAATCGACGCCTGTCAATAATTTGTAAGAAGCGGGGAAGTTTTTTAGTTCCCGCGCTGGTTTTAAAAGCACAGACAATGGTTTCGAATTACATTGAATTTTTAAATTTTCACTGCAGTTAATTATCCTTTTCAGGTCACATATCGGCACAAAGCCACGTCGCACCGCACGAACTCAATCCCTCTGCCACCTTTTTAATTAATCGGACCACAGTCGGCGCTTCGCTTAAAATCAAGCAGTCGTCGAGCGTTATTTTTTTTTTAAATCTCCAGCCTGCTGCGCTGCTGTTATTGCCCGACGAGTTGCTGCTGCTACTGCGCTGCTGCAAGGGCGTGCGTTTTTCGTCCTCTGCCACGTGCGAACGGATCTTTAATCGACGACGGTTAGGGGGACTCCACACTCCGCAGCTGACTACCGAGGCGGTTTTATGATACTCCGCAAGCGTAAATCATCCTTGCGAGTGCTGTCTCGCATGTTGCGGTATATGCGGAGGCTATATCGATTGCTTGGGGGTTTATGGGCGCGCTACGCTTTTTTCGTCGTGCTTTTTTCGAGTGGAATGGGCTTTTTTTATTGATTCAGCGAGGTGTTAACGATTTGAGAGAATGCGGCTCGTTTTATAGCTTTTAAACAAATTGCGAAGCTGCTTTATTTTTGTGCGGTCTCGAGATCGATGTTTTGTTACGGCTAAAACAATATATACGTTTATTCGGTGTTGAATAATATAATAGCAGAGAAAGCAATGACTATATAATTTATGAAAAGTAAATGAGTTATTTATAGTTTTGCCTGTTTATTTTTTATTCTTTTAGATTTTAAAAGAAGGAAATTACTTTGACGGTGTTTTATTTAAATAATAAGTTATAACTAATAAACGTTATTAAATGCATTTATATTCACAGTATGCGTATTTAAACTTTATAATTTTTAAAAAACTCTCTTAGGATTTGGTAGGAAGTTTAAAAGATTCCATTGCATTTTTCCGAAGATTTGAGCTTTATATTCTGAGTTTTAAACATCTTAAAAGTTAATTGTTTTCAAGCTTTATATTTAAATGTAAAATACATTAAAATTTTTTTTTATAAAAATTATTCTCCTTTTATAAATTAAAAAATATTAACAAGAGCTTTAAATAATTAAAAAATTCAATAATTCTTCATGAAAGGTTCACGTCTTGTTAAGTTATTCTTTTTAGAACGTAAATATAGAACGTTTTTCAAAAATAGCAAGTCCGCTAAAATTAACTAAGCAGTACAAATTTTCCTCTAAGCAAATCCACATAAAATAGCACATTTAACTTATTTCGCATTCCCGGCTAGAATGACGCAAAAACGGCACTAGCTAATCCTCCTTCTCCATTACAGAGCAGCCAAGCCAGGGTAAACGTTTGTTTTTCAGGCGCAAACTGCAGCCGTATTGCGAACGTCGTGACGTAACAATGACGTGATTCAGCGCTCGCAAATTCGCCTGGTGCAGATGTGAAGAGACTTTAAGGTTTAAATCGAGCAGCACATGAAAACGTACCCGCAGTTGGTCAGGCGAGCGCCTAAACCATGTATTACGATCTGTCAGTTCGCGCGAAAGAGACGGAACGAGTAGCGAGAGCGAGTAGCAAGGAGCTCACAGCTGAAGGATCAGCGAGGTTGTAAATAAGTGCACCGAGAGAAGGCAGAAGCTTGCCATGAAGCGAACGATGGCCTTCGCGAGCCTCTAAAGAGGAGCCGCAGTCACATGGAAGAACGAGAGTCCAAGCTGCTGCTGCTGCTGGCGCTCGGAGTCCCGTCTTCGAGCTTCCAATAGCACCGTTCGAGCGCACACGCACACGCCTGCAGCCGGAGTTCAGACTCATCCGAGGGAGATAGACTGGGTTAGTGAGTAATTCTGCTCAGAAGCTTGCAGAGAGTGCTTGCACTCTTAGGCTGGGCTGTGGTACCTGTGGGGTATGCTTCGAGGGAGTGGTGGTTTTAGGGATGTGTGACTGGGTTATTCGATGGTGAACTCATTGGATTCTTGAAATTTTGGTCTGCCTAGATGCTGGCACTGTGTTTGTTTATCTTCTAATTCGCACTTACAGTTCAGTTGATCGAATATTAGAGACAATTCTGGGAATTAATTCACTTGGTAATAACAGTTATTTAATTTTGATGAAAAGTACACAGCTTTTTAGTTTTCTATTAATAAGTATTGTTTTTCTCGATGTTTCAACATTTAATTGAAATTTATTAACAAAATTGATTACTTGAGGTATGAACAAAATTACAAGTTTGTAAATTAATCAAGTTAGTTTTAATTCATAGAACTATTACCTTTACTAAGTGTCATTGCAAGTAGTCAATTATGCTTAAAGTTTTATAAACAAGTAAAAGTTAATGCACTTTAATTGTAAATATACAACAGTACTTGTCTTCATTTTCATAAATTTATCAAACTATTAAATAAATTGCTTTTGTGTTAAGTATCATCAACTGTGAAAAAACATTCACTAAATATCAAAAAAGGGAAGATGGAAGAAAAAAGGAAAAGTGGCGGAGAAGAAGAGGAGTCTGAAGACTCAGAAAATATTATCATTAATGAAGTTGATGGTTTACCCAATCTCCATCCTAACTTTGAGCAGCTGGAACTAAACTGTGAATTGTCAAAGGATCGGACGTGCGAGGATGCTTCTTCTAGAACTTTGGAAGAATTGATTCGTGATGAAGACTTGCCCACATCTGTGATTGTTACAAATGTAGATCCTCATGTCTTTAAGTCTGATGATGTCAAGGTAAATAATAATCTTTATTTTTTTGACCTCATACAAAATCAAAATCATTAATAAATATTTATATTTACTTTTACACTGCAGTCAGAAATTGAAAGACTATTTAAACAATTTGGAGAAGATGCTACATTTCAGTACTTCAGATCTTTCAGAAGAATGAGAGTTAATTATAATTCACCAAGTGCAGCTGCTCAAGCAAGAATACAAATGCATCAGGCTCACTTTGGAGAAACTGACATAAACTGCTATTTTGCACAGCCTGTGACGCCTATTGGTAAGTCGAATCATTTTATTATATAATTATGACTTTTTAACACTCCATGAGTAAAACGCTGTTTTTGCGCGCGCAAGCGTGCAACTGTACGCAAAATAAGCCTTTCCGCTTGTCGTTTTTAAAAATATTGTTCAATACACACTAGTGTACCACTATATGTTAACATTTATCAAATTTGTATCTTTTTTTTATCCAGACATCGAAGATCAACACTTGCACCCTCCTGCACCTCATAAACAGTTCCTAATATCTCCTCCAGCATCTCCTCCTGTGGGTTGGGAACCTCATCCAGAAAATGAGCCGCTGGTTAATCATGATTTGTTAGCTGCAATTGCTAATTTAACCCCAGGTATGAATCTTAAAAGAATAAACTAGAAAATTAAATAAGAAATTTTAACATCTTAAAATATTTTTGTTTTTATTAGGAGAAAGTCACGAGCTTCATCCGGGAGGTACAAACCAGCCCGGAATTGTCGTTCATATCTGCGAAAACGCAGCGAACTCCGCGAAAGCTGCTCGCATACCGCACACTCGCTGTCCAGATACCTTCTAATTCGATTACTCTGAATAAGGCAAAGAATTTGTGGATCTCTGTAACTTTTTAAAATATTTTTCCTGTTTACTAAATGTTAAACAGAAATTTTCTTAAGAAAAATACTTAAGAAGCTTCGCGGTATTAAAATTATTGCTTTGAAGAAAATTTAATTCAAAGTGTTAAATTGAAATTTACTTTATAAGTTGATCTTTTTATTTCTTTGAGTTTTATACCAATCTTCAAACAACGAAAATAGTAAGTAAAGGATAAACTTTTTCTAAAGTATTTTTCAAAAATTGTTAAAACAATAATATTCTAGAGATTTATATTAAAAATTCATTCTTTAATTACTTTTATATCTTAAAATTTTATTTTATTTGTACATATCTGAAAAATGTTACAATACTTTTAAGAAGATAAATGTTTTTCAAAATAGAAGATTTACAAAAAATGAAATCTGATCTCGAAACACTAATTAAACAAAGTAAAAATATTACAAAAAATTACTCGAGGTCCTGTCACAAACCAAAAATATAAAAAGCACTCTTCCTTTGCCGTCTGTTCTATATAAAATTAATAATTCGTACGTACACATAATTAAACGATCCATCCAAGCGGCAAAAATTGTTCTTTATCATTAAACGTAAGCAAATAAAAAATCAAGTAAATTAAGAATATGGGCATGTTAATAATTCCAGTTGTTCTATTATAAAATCAAGCCGTATTGTCATCGATGTTATGGTGTCAGATTAATGGAAGATGTAAAAGAGGGCTTGAATGTTAAGATAATCAATGTTATAAAAAAAAATATTGCACGCAAATCGCGCTGCTGGTCAGCTTTTTTGTGTACTCTGAGAATGTTGTAAAATCTCTCACGGGTATATTTAAATGCTAAATAGGGGATAAAATGCAGGGGACGTTAAAAAATCGAGATCACCAATAAGAAGACTATATTTAAATTAATATCAGATTTATTTGAAGGTTTCGCGCGTAATTTTATCAAATCAAATCTAATTCTAAGTTTTTGTAAATCTGGGAAAGTTCAGCATCACGGCAGATGGTATGTTTTCCTGATTTTTATATAATTTTGTGATAAATTTTCAAATAAATAAATTTGCTCAAAGAACTTTTTAAAACGAAAAAAGATCTCTGCACATCATTGTTTGTATAAATACATACTAAATTTAATTGTATTTAACGGGAATAATTTCAATTTCTCAGATTTTAGATTCCAGTCTTATCCCCTTCGTAACATGCTGCAGAAAATGGGAAAAGTTATGTACAATTATGTATTCTGTATATATTTTATTTACGACTGAATAATATCATACTACAAAAATCTTTGAAATGTAAAAATCTTCGAAAACAAGGATGAAAATTAATTTAATTTTCAGAAAGATTTTTATAGTAATTATTTCTTTTATGCAATTTACTTATATACTTAATATATAACATACTTGTACACAATTTTCTCCATGATATTTAGTCATTTGAATACAAATATTTAACAAATGGCTGCCTAACGAGAAAATAAATAAACTTTTTAGTGGCATGCGTTACTTAGGAATTGAAAGCGAAAAGGTCATTGATGGCTATAAAAGTTTTCGAACGCATCATTGACACTTTCGACTATTCTTTCGGGTATTTTAAGAATTTAATAAATGTAGAGGAAACGTGAGATATGAAAGGGAAGTGTTAGTGCTGTGCTCCAATACACATGATCGATTATTTTCCTAACGACAGAAGAATTAGTTTTATACAGTCTTTGTGCATATTAAATAAAAATAAAACTGGCATAGATTGGTCAGACTTTTTAGTATACATAAAACTATTATATATATAAATAAATATATTTCAATCTAAATATCAATGAACGTTTTCTGCTTCTGTAGAAAACTTAGAAGTGAAACCTATGTAATATCGTAATGAGCATTTTGAACAATCAAATTTCGCGTATATATAAACAGAAATTGAGTCGAAATTAATACTGACAGTCTCTTAATCTAACGAAAAATGATCGTAACAAGTAAGAAAACTAATACAAGTTGTTAAATGTAATACTTAGACTCTAGAGAAATTTTTCTGATAGTGGTTTTTCAAATCTTAAACCAATGGAACGTGTTAAATGTTTGGTCGCCTCCCTATTCGATGGCCCACTTCTTTCGTGCGAGTTTTTTTAGTGTTATCTAGTATTTGAAGAGGCAAAAATCGATCTTTAAAAAATGTTAACATTAGTTTTATGATTATCCATTGAAAATCGTTTTATAATTATGCGATGAGGTGTACTTCCCTTGTTCCCGATTCACTGTATTATTTCTGGAAAACATTAGTTTTAAGATGTATTCATTTCACGAAACGGATTACTCGATCAAACAAGTCAACGGTGAAATAGTATTTTTTTATAATAAAACTAAACTATAGAGCTTTAGAATTGTTTACTCCAATTTAAGCTACATATTGATCTTCGATACACGATAAAAATATATATCTGTCCACAAGTAGAAAACTTTAACTTCCCACAGATATTGAAATGAAAAGAGGGAATAAATCTCAATCTTTAAATGGCTTGTGCTGCAATTGCCGTGCAAAGTTGTTTCTTTATTTTGTAATTTTTATTTAAAAAAACTAATTATGTTTAGCTTAGATCTTTCCTATTTAATAATGTAATAAACTTCAACGAACATTGTATCAATGAAATAAGTAGAAATCCGCGAAAGGCAGACTCATGATGTAAAGTGCGTTAAACCCCGAGAAAACAAATTCTATGGTAAATATTTAAAGTGATTGTTCACGAATTTTGCATAAATTTAAGAGAAAAAAATTAAGAAAAAATCTAAAACTTTTTTTTGGAACACTGTCAGTCGTACCTGTAACCGAAGTGTGATCCAATTTTTTCGTGGGGTTACTTCGACAAATTTGTGCAACTATTTATGTAAATGAAGCGATAAGCGTTATAAAAAAAATATAAGATGTTCAACACCGAAAGTTAATGGTATGAGTGTATTTCATTATTACTTGTGAATATGTGTATATATGTATGTACGTATACGTAAAACGCATATGTATGTGGCATATGCATAAAGAAAAAAAAAGATAAAAGGAGAATGGGTACATTTGCTTTACTTTTCCTTTTTACTTAGGGTGCAGCGAGTCTTAAACCCACCGCACAGCAAAGTCTGAGTTATACGTACTTGAAACAATGCAAAAGAAATCGTATCAAAGAGAGTCCAACGCAAGTGAAGGATCTGTTATTAAAAGAGATTATAATAGTAGAAATAATGTGTCAGTTTTGATGGAAAAATGTAAATAAATGATACATTAATTGTTTATAATTTTCTTTAACATAAACATTACCCTATGGTTGACAGATCTAAATAATTTATGCTACAATGGGTAATATAAATTAGATTTTATTAGATGAGAATAATCTCGTTACTTTTTGATTGATTTAATTATTTTGCTTCTTGATAAGAAGAGTATAAAATTGTTGTAATTTAATTTTTTTAAAAGTGGCTTTAAATAAAAAGAATTGCAAAACAAAAACCATCGAATTTTTTATTAAAAATAAGTTTAAGTTTAGTCTTAATTTATTCTTTAATAAATTTTTTAATTATTAGAAGTGATCAAACTTTCAATTCACGTAAACATTTTTGAAATTAAAAAAGAAAAGAAGGAATAGGTATTTAGAATTTTTTGTAATTACAACTATGGTAAGGCATAAAGGAGAATTTAAAAAAAAAACGTAAATTTTTAATCCAAATGTTTCAATTTAGTTTCTTACACTTCGATATTCTCAACATTTAAATATTACAAAGGCTTTATACAAATCTTTGTTGTTCACTGCACTGAAGAAGGTATAATTGACAAAAGAATGATACTCTTCAAATACATATTTCTTAAACTTAAATCTTTTGATCATCACTAATACCATCCAGTGTTTTAAAAACTAAGTACAATCAAAATTAAAAAGAAATTTCTTGATAAATTCAGAATCAAAATTCGTTAATTAATCTAAAGTTTCAACTGAACTTTAAGTACATATCATAAAAAATAATTGTCAGACATTAAAAATTTGTAGAAACTGCCATCATCAGATAAAAAGTAACGTCTAAAATTTTATTAAAAATCAAGGCAATCATCTTACTATTAAGTAGAAGTTTAAATATTCAAATACTTTACCCCTTAATTCAAAATTAAAAAAAAAATTAATGATAAAAAAAGTTTTTTTGAGATTTAGGCCATGATTTTCATGAAAGGCTGGACGCTGCACCTTCATCCAATTTATCAAGCTGCCTTATTTGTCACAAACAGAGCGCTGCTACTGCAGACTTATATTAATGAGTTTTTTTAAAATAGAAAACAGTTTATTGATCCCGGAAAAAAAATTATGTATGTTATGAAACTTATATAGAATCAATGTGAAAGTGAATCCTTCAATAACACTTTATTAAATGAAATGTCAAAATAATTAAATTAAAAAAAGTAATCTTTTTGAAACTTAGTTTATTTGTCGAAAAATTATTCTAATATTGGTATATTTTTCTTGCAGTTTAACAATTATATCATTAGTATTTTATAATAAGCCATTTATATACACATAGAAAATATGTGTGTACTTATAATTAGTGAAAAAAATTGAATAATTCTATAGGAACGAAAAATTAAAATCCAAATTCATTAATACTTAAGAGTCTTTACATTGCTGCAATATTAATAGATAAACAAACTTAGTTTATACATAATTTTTTTTCTGAGTATTATTTATATTTTACAAAAGACAATATTTGCATACACAGGAAATAAAATTCTGGGCGGTCACTTTAAAATCACAGTTGCAAGTGAAGTGGCTGAGAAAAAGAATCTTAAGAACTTATGTATATTTTATTTAGCCTAAAATTATTCAAAACTATAACTGCTACCTTACAAATGCATGTACAATTTATCATGTCAAGGTTTCATTTTGTCCATTTCATAAATTTTAAAGCGACCTAGACCCTCGCAATTTTTTTTTAGCAAAAAAGTCACCATCATCTATTATAACTGCAACTGCATCAAAGCAGCATGATATTGCAAATAAGAATCTTCTTATTCAATACCCAACTTGCAAATATGCCAAAGTTTTAACTTCAGGCTCTGCAAACACAACTCAAGATATTACAAAAATATAGTATCAGTTGAGAACTAATTCGAGCAATTTTCACGCATAATTAACGTTATGCCATATATACGAAAGTGTTTATATCATTATCATGCCTTCGGATATATTTATGCTCAATAAGCCACTCAATTTGCTCCTTGATCATTTTTTTACTTGGTAAAAACATATTCTTCAATATATCAACTAATTCTGTTTGCAGTTGACTATTAGTAATCTTCTTTCGCATCTTTAGAATCTTAATAATTGCTTCCTATGAATCAAAATTTTTATTTTAATCAGTTGCGAGAGCAGATGTGATAATACTTTAAAATTCGAGTAACTCACTTGTACACGTAATATCCTAAGTTGAACAATAGACTGATTATCCTCTTCTTTGCTCCTTTCAGTCGACAGTTGTAGTCGACCTATCAGATTAATTTTTCCTCGTTTTTGTAATTTTCCATTTTTTCTAAAAAAAGTAAATAAAAAATAAATAAATCAATAAGAATGAAAAATAATAAAAAAGCTTACTTATTTATGCACGTATGTTTACTTACATTATCGCGAATTCTTGATTTACCCAGAACTTCGTCGCTTCTGAAAAGTCTTTAGGACTATGAGCAGCTGGATCCGCGGTAATTAGCTGACGTTTAATTTTCGGAAAAGCACATAGCGACCAAAGTGTTCGTCTTAATTCCGGATCTGGTAGCTCTGTGGCCAGTCTAAGATTCTCGTACGAAATTTTCTCTAAAGGACGTTGATTCCAGGCGAACAATACAGCCATTTGAAAAGTTGTTACGTCCACATCGAACCTACCCACTTGATTAGAAAATGTAATCTAAAAAGTTAATCAAAAACTTTACTTTAATAAAGTCTAACTACAGAAATTCTGTTATTATTAAAAAAAAATTGCTTTTGCATACCGTGCCGTTAGACATATGATGGTACCACTGTAGTTTTCTACCACTATGTTTTTTCTTATAAAATTCTTCAACTTCTGGAATATAATCTTCTAATTGAAGAGGCAAACTAACGGTAACACGTTCACTACCTCTTGCCCAGGCACCTGCATTTAGTATCTGTAAAGGAAAATGAAAGTTGATGCAATTTAGAATAAACTTTACAAAGTACTAAAATGCTAATTTTATCAATAATACCTTAATATTAATGCTATCAGCAATAGTAGCTCTACATTGTTCCTTAAATTGTTGATTTAAATCTTGAGAGACTTTAATGTCTTGGAACATTCGAGCTAATTTATTAACATAATCCGCTGGCATTCCAACTTCTCTGAGCCATTCAACCATATTTTCTTCTTTCTCGGAATCAGCGGACGTATCTAATATCAAACGACGCGTAAGATGTGCTTTGTGATACCGCATAAAGACATCTTTATTTTGAACATATTTCAGTACTAATAACTGAAAAGAAAAATCGCATGTTAATAAAATGAAGCTTATTCTTATTAAATACTCAAATTGAATTATAGAAAATACATACCACGTCTCTGAGTTTGCTTTCAATCTCATCAGACGTCAGTTTTTTACTGAGTGGCGTCTTCCTCAATAACATATCACAGTAATTAGCCAGCAGCTCGGGACACTTGGACTCCGGTTGTCCATTAGCGTTGTTACCGGGCTTGCTGTTCATTCCAAGACTCGCAATGGTACCGACTATAGGAGGAGGTGGTACATTGCTCTGCCTTGATGGCAGATCGAGCTTGAAAACCGAGGAATCATTAACGACCATTTTATAAGCTTTGTCGCGAGCTGTGAGAAAACGTGGATCGTCATCAAAAGCTTCTTTGACAAGTGTTGAGAAACGTCGGAATAGTTCCAGTAATCGCTCCACATATTTCTCTGAGTCCTGAGTGATTATATCGACGGCAGCCATCATATCGTCGAGGCCAGCAGTCGTTATGTGTTTCTCTAAATACGCAAGCATTGGAGTTACACCTTCTGGCACTCGGTCCATTAATTTTAACATCAGTCGCAGTTCTGCAAAAGATTTATGATTGAAATAAAAAAAGAATTTCAAAACTTATAAAAGATTTTATTATATTATTTACTTTCTGTTTCATGTTGTTGAATCATTCTTGGACACTCGGCAAGTATTGCACTTTTAAAGTTAGCAACCAGTGCTCTAACACATCGCCCCATCAGTAGCTGTACACTTTCACTATTAGGTTCGAGGTATTTTTGCGCGCGTAATTCCTCTTCTTTTAATTTTATTTCTGCATATTTCATATATTTTTCTACTCCATATAGTTGAAGCTGCTCAGGGGCCTTTACCCAGTAAAAAGCTTCCGTTGTTTCGATGTAAGCAGCTTCGAAATTATCCCTATAAATCTCTAATTTGTCCAAAGGATTTGAGCAAAGATTTACTGCAACATCATAGAAAATAAATTTTGATTAGTTTAAACAGTATTTAAATCAATTTTTAAAATCATTATTTTTAATTCCTACCATATGATTCCCTAACTCCAATAACGAGTTGCGAGTCAAAAACTTCTCCATTTCTCTCAGCTCGTACCAACCTCATTGCTGAATCTTGAAGTCTTTGTTTGATATCATTAAATATACTTTGATTCCAACTATCCAGCATTAACTAAAAGTAAAAAATAGTTATTAAAAAATAGAAAAAGTTCTCTAAAATATTATTTTTATAAAGTATATGTATAGAATTTATAAAACTAACCTTTCTTATGATACTTTCATCTGGCTGATTCTTCTTTTGTATGCTAGCAGTTGACTTACCCCTCAGTGATGCTTCTAATTGTCTAAATGGAGTAGGTAAATAATTACACTGTGTAAAAAACTTTCTCCATTCTGCTATGTAAGCTTTTAAAAGGGCTTGTTCTTCTTGGTGGGCCATGACTCTCTGAAATTTATAAAATATTATTCATTTACAAAATATATTTATCTATTTTTTAATTTAGCATCTTACAGACACCCATATAATAATTTTGTCAATTAATCAACTACTGATCACAATAAAACATCAATGATTTTTAAATACCTGTTGAGCCTGTTTGATAAAATCCATAATATCTTCTTTTAAAGCATCTCGCAGCTTGGGTGGCCCTTTGTCGTCCAGGGTCACCTCGTGGACTGAGTAAAACACGTCCTGCCATTCTATCTGTGTGACTGGCTCTTGTTTCAAGAGTTTTAAAATAACTGGACGCATACAAGGCCATGCTTCTTCAAATGTGAATTGAGTCTGCGAAGAAACCAAATATTCAAAAATTAATATATATTTATAGTGTACTTATATTTAAGATCACATAAATACTTGATATTAATAATCTAAATAATGATGTTAATAATATAAATAATCAACATGACAATGTTAATTATTTACATCAATCTATCATTAAAATCTTAGTTTTAAATTTAATGAGAAATTATACTGAAATTATACTGATAATATGAAAGGAAATTATTATTCTCAAATTGAAATAAAAATTTAGCCACTGAGTAACGTTTTTTCGTTACTTTACGTTATATTTTAATAGTATTTACAAGGCAAATCAAAGCCTCTTGAATGTCAACAATCGAAAAAAATTCTGTATTGGCAATTTAATTATCTATAGCGTACTGCGATTTTCACTGCACTTTTTCACTCAATAACAACGTCGGTCAATTTCGAAAAAAACAAAAAACAAAAAGATGAACGTTCCCAAAATACACTAGATTGCAGGTAGGGGTTAGGCTTTGCTTCCTTTTTTCCAAAAATCTCTTCCATTCAACACTTTTTGCATCCCAAAAACAAATAATCCTCCTTAGAATTAAGCCCTGATCCTTCTAACAACAGCTATTTTCGCTAATTCATTAGAGATAAAGAAACTAACCTTTAATAACGACATCACAGAAATTTTGACATGTCCCGTAACCGCGCTCGCCTGTGGTCGTTGTGCATGCGAGGTTATGCGACCACGCCAATGGGCCTTACAGATGCAGTGGTCTGTGGACTCTCAGGGTAGGAGACTTTCCCAGAAGGGGGAGGGGGGAGAAAATATTTTCTTCTCTCACAGCCGAGCGCGCTCGAACGAGTGCCACCACTTGCTGGATGCACCTATACGGCTTCGTGCGCACTGCATATAAGTGTGGGTGCACAGCTGGCCTATTGTAAATTTGATTTTGGCGAGTTAGGGCCGACCTTTGGAGCTCGGTATGGATGCAATTTGATGTGCAGAAGCAGTTTGGTGATTTAATCGTGCGTGTGAAACATATTTTATTAATATATTGCGGTGGGTGTTTTAGAGGATTAATAAATGAAATCGTACTCTTAATGAAAATTAATTGATTTTTTACTTTGAAGAAAATTAATATAGAATTAGAGTGAATTATTAAATAACTCTTTTAAGAGGTGATGATGGATTATTTTTCAATCCTACCTTTAATATACACCCTTTAGATTAGAAAGTTTTTAAAAGTGACCGATTCATTTTGTGTATAAATTTAATACTTAATAATTGTTCTAGTACATTTTAAATCAAAATTAAAAAAAAAGTTTACAAAAGTTTAAAATAAAGACTCTAATATTGAGAAGTATAAATTTAAAATTTATGAGGTTCTAGATAAGTGTTAATAAGGCTGAGGAGAAAGTAGCAAACCACAATATATTGTTTATTATTTAATATTTATTATACGGATTCAGTTACATCATAACAGACATTCATACTAATAATCATAATTATACAGCTTTTAAAAGCGTGTCTTGCCAAATATTCAAAGAGTTCTCTTAATAGATAAAAGCTGAATCTTTTAAGATTCGAGTTCAATTTCAACAGGCAATAATAATTAATAGGTCGAAATATCTGATCACATTTTGAAATTCTTAAAATATTTTCACAATAACATAATAAATTCAAGGCAGGCGCAGATTGGCATTTGGGTGAGGTTTTCATCACAAACTAATGGATGTATGATGGGGTATACACATATTGGCATACAAAATTTGTAGTACAAAATTCCATTTTTAGACATTGATTCTCAGTCGGGTTATTACAGTGTTTGCGCATATAGAAAAGTCACGTGTCTGCATTTTAGTTGGTTCCCTCGTAACGATGATACAGTTTCATCGCGAAACTTCTTATACAAATTATTGTATCGAGCTTTAGCACGATTTTCGCATTAAATAAATCGCTCAATGTTATCCACGTAACTTAAGGAGATAAATACGGGTTTCTCCTGTTCTTTATCTTGCTTGCTTTTCGCGTCTTTTTTCGACTATTGGTAACGTTTAGCATCTTACATAACAATTATTACAATTGCATTCGCGTTTTTAACGATAATAATCCACTAAATACCAGTTTCTAAATGTATAATAACATATAAGACAGCTGCACAATGTTATAATTTTTTGTTTTACGATAGCTTCAATTTCTTTGATATAGATGGTAGTAATGAGAGAATAAGTCAATCAGCAGTCTATCGTATGAGCGGAAGAGGCGAGTACAATTATATATAATTTTTAATTTTTTTACTTTAATTTTCTTTTTTGTGGGTGTGTTTACGTGTCTGTTTCGTGTGCGATTGCGATTAGGTATTGTAGTGCGATGAATTGCTATTACTCCCTAAAAAAAAAAAAAAAATCTACAATAGATTTTTGTCCGATAGATTTTGAAGACTTAATAATAATAATAATAATAATATAATAAAATTTATCGAGTGCATGACATTTACAAATACATATATACGATAACAATGTCAAGAAATCTATTACATGTACAAAGAATAATGAAAATACGTATGTATAGTCATAGCAATAATGTAAAGAGAAACAATTTCCTCTTTTACGCGCGCCGGAGAAAAAAACTTATATATTTGATTCAAAGTATACAATAATAATAATCGTAATCGATTTCGATTCAACCAAGAATAGAATATCGAGTTTGTCAACTTATTCTCAAATATAAATTCTCGTCGTTCTCCGCGTGCTCCGAAGTAGACCGGCCCTTCGAAGCGATGAAAGGCGGTGGGGTAACGTGTTGTAGTTATTCTTTTTCTTTAGCTTTTCTAGTTTCTCTTTACGTTTTTCTCTTCAGCGTCTTCTTTTTGATTTTAGTTCATCAAAAATTTTGTCAATTTTTACCAGAAGCCGCCAGCGCTGCGTCCACCTGGAGGATTGTTCACGCGAATGCAGGATCGCGTTGGTTCTTTAGAATCTTCTGTAATTAGAAAAGGACGATTGTTATTATACTAAACTGTTTATTTACGTATTAATTATTATGCACAACGTAAAGTATTTACAATTTTTTCAAAAACAGAGTATTTATTTATGTAAATGACGTATTCGAAAGTTTTTCTATTAAAAAAAATTTAATCATAAAACTAGAAAAATAAAATAACACAAGTATTAAGATAAATTTCATTTCGAATAAAAAAAACCTACCGCTGATGGAGAAAGTCGAATCCTGCAAATTCCTCTGGCCCTCGAGCCTGGGGCCCTTGACGGAGGGCGTCGCTATAGCAGAATTGGGCAGAGTGGGCGTGCAGCTGATAGTGCTGGGCCTCTTGGACTCGAAATGATTGTTCGAGTTGCCGTTTTGGTAATAGTTCTGCGCGGCCGCGGCCTCCGCGGCGGCTTTCGCGGCTCTCGCGGCCGCTCTTGCCTGAGCGAACGCGGCGTCCTCCTCGGCGAACTTGCGGGCGTCGGCTTCCGAGCGGGCGACTCCGCGCGGCAGCTTCTCGCGCTCCTCCACCGCCTCGTACACGTAGTTCGGGTAGGCTGGCGTCTCGACGAACTTGCCGAAGCCGTGCACTGCTTTTACGTCGCACTCGTCGACGCAGACGCGGCCACCGACCACGACGAATTCCGGCACACCGTGGATTTCCATGCCCTGTGGATTGTTCAAAGAGGGTTTTGCGTTAAAAGATTGTTTTATTCATAGATATGTAACCTGAATATCAAGTATGTTCATTTTCTAATAAATTTATTAAACTACTATTAAAATTGATCTTTTCTCTGCAGAGCTTGAATTTTCTAATCTTAAAATACTTTACGTTGTAATATATGCAGTTAATTGATCAAAAAAACTTGATGATTTGATTGTAGATAGTGTTGGAGTCTAGACTCTTTTTACAAGCTTTCGGATTCCGGTAATTTAAATTTGAAAAGCGTTTTGTTATGATGATTCACGCAATCACTCACCGTAACAAATAGAGGTTTTTATCAAAAATAGAATAATTTTTATGTTTAAGCATCCGTGTCTGGTATAATAGCAAAAATTTTAAATGAAATTTTTTTACTTTGTACATAATAAAATTAAATCACTGAAGCAGTACAAATTAATTCCTATATATTTTTAGATCCTTTGGATATTTTATAAAAAGAAGATTGAATTTTATATTTGAAACCTAAATGAATATGTTTAAGTATCTTTCTATTAAAAGAAAGTAAATCAAGTACTCCCGTATGTAAATTTCAAATATATTTTATAGACCACAAATCCATAAACGAATTTACCGCAATGCAGAAGTATCGATAATACATAGTTTTCTATCGTGTTCAAATCAATTGCCACAATTTATCTCGAGCAGGTCCTCACTCCAAATGCAAACCGAGAAATACATTCCACAAAAATCGAAAAAACTAAACCGGGCCGTCGCTCACCTCAAAGATATTAAAGTCGACGGCCTGATGATGGGTCTCAGCGGAGATGACCCGTTTGCGGCTGGGATCCCAGACGACGATGTCCGCGTCGGAGCCGACGGCGATTACGCCCTTCTTCGGGTAGAGGTTGAAGATCTTGGCGGCGTTGGTGCTGGTGACGGCGACGAAGCGCGACGGGTCCATTATCCCGGCGTGGACGCCCTTCTCCCAGACGACGGACATGCGGTCCTCCACGCCGTTCACGCCGTTCGGGATCTTGGAGAAGTTGTCCTTGCCCAGTGCCTTCTGGTCCGAGTTGAACGTGCAGTTGTCGCTGCCCGTCACTTGCAGGCCGTCCCTAGTTTTTTTTTTTTAGAGCCGAGGCGTGGAGATTAGTTTTTTTTATCTACTGTTTTGTGATGGGAATATAGTGATATAATTTTGAACGTATAAAAACAGATTAAATTTCGGTGGTTAGGCATATTTTGAAAATCATTCGATCCAAAATATAAATACAGATAAAATAAGTTTGTTAACTTTAAGTATCAATTGGTTTCTGATATTTTTGAAATTATTCATTTATGGCTTATATTTACAGAGGTACAAACCATTTAAAACCACTTAAAATTTGATTAAGCTTGTTCGCCAATTTCGTTTATCAATTACCTACAGCATCTAATGAAAAATTAGCCGATTTAATCAACTTCGAAACCAGCTCCCGAAGAACCTCGATCAAACGAGTAACCGTAACTTTCAAATCTTGGTCAGAAAACTAACCCACTTGCCGCACAATATCCCCGTCCGAATATTCAAAGCTCAAGTATTTTCTCCTCGATATTCCGGTGCCGCGTCGGCAGTCGTAGAAACGAGATTATTGTCTAATTGAATCTCCCGCATTCCGGAATCACCTCTCCCCGATCCTCTCGCGAGACGACCTGCGGTCTGGGGGGGGGGAGGGGGGGAGCAAAAAAAGAGTCAGCTCTCCGACTCTCTCGAAAGAAAACTCTCCGCGCGCGCCCGTCTGCGGCCGGGCGAATTTTTCTCTCTCTCTCGTCGGCGCGTGAGAAAGGCGGAAAAGAGGAAAGGGGAGAGAGAGACGCGAGCCGAATGCGAAGATGATGAATTGCTAATTAAGATCGCGTGGACTTAATGGGCCAAGTTTTATGGCGATGCTATGCGCCGTTGGCATAATCGATGCGAGAGAGCCACCGGAATCATATATATATACCGAGAGGATCTGCAAGGTATCGGCAGAGATATAAAAGGGGATTTCCGTCGTAAAGTGCTGTTTGTGCGGGAGAAGTTGAGACAGCGTCGTTTTGGTGACCTGCTTGGGGAGACTTTAGGGGGCAATATTACATAATATTGTAAAAAGTTAGCGAATTAAAAGTTAAAAGTTATCAATCTTTTCTGTGGAAGTATGAAACACCAAAGTTTAATTACGGTAATAAATTATCGCCTATTTATCTACACTTCGCTTCTTTATGACTATATTACAATCGTTCAATGTTGAGTCATCAAGTTATCAATCGACGATCAAATAATGACGTTTCATAGCTGAAGAGCTGCAGGATAGAAAGAATACTTTGCTTAACCCAATAATATCTCAATTTCTGAAGCAATCACTGCAGTATATAAATAGCTACTGCGGATGACGTTGAATGATTGAATAAAAAAATTAACTCTGATTTCGATCTTATAATATTTAATTTACATTGTAGTGATTAGCATTGAAAGCACAGTTATACATCATTTATTAAGTTAAACTCGCCGACTTTTAAACAATTACGTATTTCCTAACTTATTTAATCAACCTCTTACCACTACATTAATCAAACGACAACACCTCGCAATAACTTGGTCTTGAAAGTTTCCTAAACACCAGAATCCTCTACCCGGATCCTAATCCAAAAGTCGATCGGCGCCACAAAAACGAAAAGATTGAACTCAACGCGCTCCTCCTCAAAATCCAGTCGATCCTCAATACTTACTGAGCGAGCTGCTCGATGAGGTACATCGGGGTGGTGGGGTCGGGCCTGAGGGGCGGAGCGGTGACGAATTTACGGGCCTTGACGACGTCCTTGCCGTACTGAGCGGCGCCGTCGACGCCGAGGCTCGAGGCCAGGGGCTCCCCGTAGACGGGCTCGCCGTCCGCCCGGCGGGCCGCCACCACGTCCGCCGCGGACTTGCTCATCACCGCCGTCACGTACAGCGGACAGTTCAGCTGCGTCGTGTGCGAGCACCGTTAGAGTTATTCGTGGCGGAGCGGAACCCCCAGGAAGGAAGGAGAGGACGCGCGATTTACTTTTATGGCGTTGCTGCGAATTTTTGCTGCTGCTTTGTTTTGCTGCGAATTTTTGCTGCTGCTTTTCGGTTTTGCGGCTATGCGGTTCGGATTTTTTTTAGTGCTGAGCTTTGTAGATTTGTTGTGAAAATTTTTATTGAGATTGCTGAAACTTTGCTCGCACGTAATAGTCTTATATTCGCGAGAGAATGGATTATTTCAAAATGTAAACAATGATTCACCAAAAATGTATTGAAATTAATTGAAATTTGAATAGAGGATTCCTTTTTAAAAAAAGAATTACAAAAGATCGCGTTACAAAGCTATTTTATTCGGCAAGATTTTAGAAAGCGAAAAATGTCGCAACACTCCATTCACTTTTTTAATTCCAAAACAAAAGCCAAAAATTGCTTTAGCCTCATCCATTATTGTAAACTACATATGTATAAGTGTAAGTACATGTAGCCGTCTCGAGCGACGAGAAATCAGATTTATCACCGCGGCGAATGAAATGAGAAGGTGAGAAAAAGCCGAATGCATTAAGTCTCTTTAGCGCACGTAGAAAATTAAATAAACCGCCGCGACGGACGTAGAAAGTCGCGGTTTTCTTCGTGGACCTTTTGCAGCGCAGCATCTTTTTTACATAATAATAGAAACTGTGACAAGCTCGATTCGCCGTCGCTTTGCCGTCCTCTCCTTTCTCATGAGCAGATATTAGAATATATGTTGGAACGCGCGAAATGAACAGTTGAAAAATCAAATGAGAGAACTCAAAATATATCAAGAGCGGGAAAAATAGAAGACGAATGATCTAAGCGTTCAGTGACAGGAATACATAAAAACATTCTAACGTGCGAAGTGCAACTATTTAACTCTATAACAAACTATTGAACGTCGAAGGAAAAGTGGACATTTAACAAGAATAATAACATACATTTTGATAAGAACTAAATAATATATACGTCATGCAAGCGGCATTCAAATACTTAAATCTTGTAAACAGTCCTAATACAAGCTACTGCAATAATATATCTGCACTTCATGCTTCCTATGCGAATATATAAATTCTCCTTGCGACATCGATGGCGTGCGGCGTATAATTGACTGACATGCAACGCTGCCTTCTTATAGAGCGCGGATTCTTTAAATATAAGTCTGACGTCAAATTTTAACGTGCCTGTATACTTTTTTCCATGATAAGTTGGCTCGGCTGTAACCTGGAATTTTCGCGCTGCAATGACAAGAGGGACGGTAATCGCTTGCAAGTGCTTAGATAAGATATAACTTTAGCGGGTCGCTAAAAGCGGCAACATTTATTTTCGCTGGCTTGTCTTTGATCGGTGATATATAAATGCCGGATTTAAATTTAACCGTTCTGTCGAAGATCGAAATGTCGTTGATAATTTATTTTTATAAAAGTTCACGCAGAGCTGTGAAACGAATGAAAATTAACGCATCGTTAAAACGCTTACAACGCACTTTAGTCTAAGCAGATGTTTATGTACTTTTTATCTGCAATAAATGGCCCGTAAAAATCAACATCTTTATTCGATCAGTAAAAAAGTAGATAAATAAAACTTTATAACCGTAATCCCGCATTAACAACTTAATTTACGACAAAAGAATTCAAATATTCGAACCGAACCAGCACATTTTAATACACTCCGCCCGTCTCTTCCTCTCAAAACTATCCTCCCACTCCCGAATCGCCAGTCAAAACACTCTCTTTCCCAGATCTCTCTCGTATCCGCTCAATTACGGCGCTAAATAAACATCTGATTGACGCCCTCGGCCGCGTAGCAGTGCGCGGGAAAGCAGGAATTACAAAACTGCACCGGGCAGAGAAATCGCCGAGAAGATCGCCATTAATGGCCAAAAGATCGTCGGCCGCGGAAAAACGCGTCGCTCGAGAACTTGCGCGTGCCGGAAAAACAAGTTTTGAGAGGGAGAGAGAGAGAGAGACAGAGAGAGGTATAGAGAGCCGAGAGGAAAGTCGTCGCGCGTTTTCTCGCGCTTTCTTGCATTGTCGGGAGATTTTCCCCTCGACTCGTAGCGCGAGACAAAAGGGAAAAACTTGCCGAGCGATACCGACTGGCGTCTGTTTGACGACTGGTTCGACGCCAGTCGGCTTTTTTTTTTCTCTCTCTCGACGACGAACGAGGATAACTGCAGAGTTGATTAGGGTGATTTGGCTGCGTCGCGGCGCGCGACGCGAGCTGGATTCGTATCTGGACGAGACTTGATTTGTATGAAAAGTCACTGAGGCTGTCCTTACGCGAGGCTGATCAATTTTTCATGCCGCGATGCAACTTTTTGATAAAGATTTATTGGAAGAGAATGTTTCTCGGTGAAAATGAAGATCTGGGTGGGAAATGCGAGAATTTATTTATTTAGGTGCGAGTGGGCTTGAACACTTTTTTTTTAAAGAGTTCATATTAAACAGATGTACGTACATGTATACAACTCTAAATCAAAACTATAAACATGTCACTACACTCAAATAATAAAGATAGTAATAAAATATAAATATCTTGAATGCAATCAATTTTTATCCTAAGCAATGTATATATAGGTTAAAAATTGATAGCACTCAGCATCAGATAAAATTTTGTTTTTTTTTTTTTTTACATCACACCAGATTACACAGAAACGTCTAAAATAAAAAGTAGCTACATTGAATTCACCAGTTCGTTCTAGAGATAAGTAACTGAAATCAAATTCTGACGAGAGTGTAAACACCGATAAAAAGTTTCCACCGACGTCAATCAACTACCACACGAGGCTCTCGACTATACCGAAACCCAACTAAAACGAAAAATCTATAAACCCGCTGCAGTCGCCGTTGCAAGCTTACCGTCCGTATAGCCAATATTCGCCTCCTCCCTCTCGTTCCTGCAAAGCTCGTAAAAAGCCATAAATATAATACTCACGAGGCGAGCTTGTTCATGAGCTCGAGCTGCGTGTCGGGGTCCGATCTGAGCGGCGGGCTCATCACGTGTCCGGCCGCGTGCCTCCAGCAGCGGTGGTTGTTGTGGCTGCCGTCGGTGCCGAGGGCGGCGGCGAGGGTCTCGCCCCAGACGCAGACGCCCCTCAGCCGCGCCCGCTCCACCTCCTGGGCTGCGCTCCGACTCATCACGTGCACCACGTACAGCGGGCAGCGTACCTGTTTTCAGTTTTCAGTTTCCGAGCGGCGGCTTTAGGGGCCTGTTTGTTCTTTGCCCGAGGCCGGCAGGTGAGGGAGCTGACCGGAGCTGCGTAGGTGCTTCGCTTTTTTTTTACAAGTCTTGGGCGCGGACGTTTATATATTGTTTTATTCAGTCGGGCGAGAAGCGTTGTAAATTTTTCAGAAATTTTTACTGCCTCCGGAACGAGGGTTCGAAAAAATTTGTAATCTTCTCGGGAATAAATCGTCTAGGGTTCCGATATAAAACGGGTGCTCAACTCGCTCCATTAATAAGCTTTAATCGTATACCAGTTACATAAGCGAAATACCAGAGTGCCGCTTCGCACAAATAGGCTGCGTAATAAAATCCTGTTCTTAATTTTCAAAGAGGATAATTCCAATAAAGGTCGAGTATAGGTGTCAAAAGATAATCTCTCGCTCCCTTTTCGCGCCTCTTATCACCCAGCGGAGCTCTAAGCGCGCTGTTATCTTCCGATTTCAAAAAAAGAACTCGATCGATGCAAGTCCATAAAACTAGATTCCATCAGCCGAGTCAATATATAATGGCAAACAAAAACATCTCGAGCGAGGCAGTAAAAACACCTGAAAATATTACCTACTTCGCCATCTCGCTCAGCCGTACGCAGCTCCAAGTCAGGATACCCACCTCGGCCCGGCTTCCTTTCGTTCTCTCTTTTCTTTTATTCGGCTCCTCTCACTTTCGATGTACGCCGCTCCCCTTTCTTCCTTATCGTTAACGAGAGGCGAGTCGGAGCGCGGCGCGCGCGCCCCTCTTCGCTCCTCGCGTCCAGGAGGACGCGATAACGACTTTCGTCGTGCACTCGTGCGGACTAGGACTCTCTTTTTCTTACGGCATTCGATGCAGCTGTGTGCGTGCTTTGTGCAATTGACCCACGTGTACGGATACGAGAGAGCCGTCACGTGTCTACGGAAAGCAGGGAGGTTGATAACATTCGCGCGGAGACGGGAGCAGGGAGCGTGCATGAAAACAGTTTGCTCGGCGTGCTCGAAGAGCTGCGGTGCATGAATATATACTCCGAGAAAAGCGGGATTTTTTTCTGTTGCGGAGCGTACGAATTTATGCTTGCGACATGTACACAGAGACATACAGAGAGAAGTACTTGCTCTACTATAAATAATAACATCGATAATGAGAAGAACGAAAAAATAAAGAAAAGATAGAACTTGAATGTATCGTGTAACTTTAAAAAGTGGAACTGTCTGGATAACCGTGACCTCGATGTGATAATGTACAAAGTAAATAAAAACGGTTGCCGATAATAATTACAAGTATAAAGAAAGCAAATACCATCAATCAACATTCTTTAACGGAAAACTAAATTCAAATCCCGAATAATTCTCAGGCTTCGAGAGCCTCTACACCGCGATTGCAATAGCAACCTTTCATTTCCCACCGCACCCCGCAAACGCGATTGATAACAAAAAAAAAAAAAAAAAAGACCGCATCAGAAAAGAAGCAGAACACTCGGCGTCCCGTGGCTCTCGGCTCCTGCACACACCGCGGCGCGCCGCTTGTAAAATTTATCGCATCCGGACAGTTCCACCCGTGTAGGGCATAGAGAGAGAGAGAGAGAGAGAGAGAGAGAGAGAGACAGAGCTCGCGTTCGAGCGCGTACTCACCTGATTCGCTATGACGCAAGCCCGGTTAACGGCTTCCGCCTCGACCTCCTCGGGCCGGGACATCTCGTGGCCTTCGGGCCCCGTCACGCCCGCCGCCAGTAGCTTCTTCGTGTTCTGCAATTGGAAAGGGAAATATAAACAATGAGAGCTCGGCGGGACCCGCATTCGCTGCCCTGCCTCGCTTCGTTCGTTGCACCTGCGCGCGCGCGCCTTTTGTTTTCGCGAGCGCTGCGCACTTTGACGGATTCGGGTTTCGCGCGGCGTTCGCGTTCTTGGATTTGGAGCGTTGCGGTTCGTTCGGGGGATATTGCTTGATTGAGAAATGGTGTCGTTTTTTACAATTATAATTAGAGATAGATTTAATTTTAAAAATTATTAAAAAATGTATAAAGCTGCGAGTAATGCGTGCCCGATTGATGTAAAAACAGTCGATACCGATTTTACAAACAGTGATAAAGAAGTTTAAAAAGCTTCATTTCTAAATATTTACAGTGCACGATCAGCAGCAGATTGCGCCGCAAATCTTTTGCTCGAAAATTCAAAAATCCAGCTTATCGATCGACCAACAATGTCAAAGTCACAATCCGGAAAATTATAATCGCTTTGACTTTCTAATGCCCACCCGTTAATTGCGCAACTCGTTGCCCATATACTCGCCTTTTCCCTCCTCGAATTACGATTGCTAAACGAAGCCCACACTCGGGGCAATAATTACTCTATTTAAACAATCCCATAAGCGCGCCCGGCCTTATTAATAATGAATCAACACCGTCCAGCTCCGAGACGCTTAGTGCATCCGATCTTATCGTCTTCTCCACCCGGAAGTCGAAAAGAAACTCCAATAAATATGAATGAACCCGCCGGCCGATAAAGGGCCGGAGCCAACAATCGAATTAAGCATTCAGTAAAAAAGGGCCGCCATATTTCCATAAAACCAGCCTCCCGGCCATTCGGCCCATATTATGCAGATGAATTCGCGTTGAAAAATTAATCGCTCAATTACTCCTCTCCGCGGGGGGGAAGGGCCGCCGCTCGGAACTACACTCACCTCGTAGATGAGATCGCCGTTTTCGGCGTGCACCATCGCCACGGCCCCGAGGCTCTTGCAGATCTTGAAGGCCTCGATTAATTCCGGATCCCTCAGCATGAAGAGATCGCGATACGCCATGAAGAACTTGAAGCTGTTCACGCCGTGCTGCTGCACGAGAGTCGCCATATCCTCCCGGGTCTGCAAAGCGGAAGGGGGATTATTCTTTTTTCTTCAGATTGCGTTTGTACACTCGCGGCGATTTTGAAATAAAGTGTTTTTTCGGACTTTCAGACAATTTCGGTTTTTCGTAAAAATAGAGAAGTTCCATTTGCACTTATCACGTGTGCGTCGGGTGTGATGCATTTGCTATCTTTATTTTCCAATTTTAGTTCCAAGCCGAGTTCTAAAAAAGTTTTTATCAGTTTCAAATAAGTTTCAAAGTTATTAAGGTTAATCATGCTACAGTGAATCGCAGTAAGTAAAAAGCTGAAAACTTTTATAAAAATAGAATCGAACATCCTTTTTTCGTTTCTGTGTTACGACAGTGCCATTTTTAACTTAAAACTTTACTTAAAACAAGTACGAATGTCAATACATTCTTATAATCGACCTTATTGCTCAATGCAACAAAAATGAGCATTCACTTCCAGCGCAAAAATTTTCTCCGTTTCAAAGCCCATCCTCCGGCTCATTTCCAACTGACCGACCAATGAGCCGCGGCTCATAATTCGCGCTCAAACGGACGCCAAGTTAAGCTTAAAAAGGTCCCTCCTCGTAAACAAGCAACGAGCCGCGAGCGCCCGAGTCTCTTTAAACGAGTTCATCGCTGCGTTGGTTCACACGGCTATGGGATCTCTCCTGCCGGCGACGACGACGACGACGACGGCGACTTGCACGCGAGCCCAAAATTGAAAAGCCGCGGGCGCATTAGCATTTTAGAGAGAGTGGGAGTCCAATTAAGGCACGTCGCGGCCATTGTTAACGGCACACTGCTCGTGGGAGCGGCGTCGAATATCGAACTGGAGCGGGGAAAAAAAAGGAGGATTCCGCGGCCTGGCGCCTGCCGGTGTCAGGTGGATCGCGCGACGCGACCTTTCTGATTGAGCGATAGCGGGAAAAAGTGGGCTTTGTTCGCGCCGGCGGTGTGGAAGGTCGTGGAAAATGAAACCTATTAGGCTGCCGCGGAGCAGGGAAATTTCGCGGGGGGTCGGCTAGATTTTTGTCTGATTCGCGGGCTTTTTCGTTGTAAGATCATTGGTGAAAACGCGTCTGTGCCATTTTCTTTAAATTTACAAATTATACTCGAGCGAAATTGCAGGAAAACTATAACTTTTCAAGGGAACGCGTCGTCGATTTGAAAAAAAACTCACCAATACCATTTTGTCCACACTGAGAAAAAAATTTCTTGAAATCAAAGAAAATTTTGTTGCGGTCAATCGGTTACATATTTTTTTGATATTGAAAGAAAATTCAAAGAAACCTTCTTTTTTTTAAACAAACTTTCTTCGCATTAAAAATTTATTTCCCGCAATAAAGCCATTCATCAGAGACATCCTTGAAAATCAGTCCCCAAACCCCACTCACCCTATTGTCCCACTTGGTGACGCCGACGTGCAGGGCGTAATCGCAGCAGACCTTCTCGTCGGCGGTGATGCGGTACCTCTCGTACGCCTCGAGGAGGCCCTCGTCGTTCCTGGGTATGACGAAGTCGATGACCATGGTGGTGCCGCCGGCGACGGCCGCCTTGGTACCCTGGTAGAAGTCGTCGACGCTCGTCGCGCCCATCAGCTCGAGCTCGAAGTGCGTGTGCGGGTCGATGCCGCCGGGCATCACGTACTTGCCCCGGGCGTCGATCGTCCGCGTGCCGCCCGGTATGATGAGGTTGCGGCCCAACTGTCTGGGGGAGGGAGAATGGGGATTAGAATATTTTAAGCGGTGTAAGTTTGGATGAATTTATTCGTCGATTATGTTTGATGGAGTTTGATTGGACGATATGAGTGAGAGATTTTTTTAGTGATTTCTTGGAGTAGCATTGTTCATCGTGATCAGAATCGTATGCTTGAACATTGTGCACAATTAAAATTTATACAATTTTTGTATGTATAAACAAAGCAGTATCTTGAAACATTAATCATATTAGTAAATATTGCAGATATTCAAACATACCACTTTTTCTCGTCACGAATTTATGCACAAAATAATAATGTTACTATATTTTTCAGTTATGTTTTCTAGTTAATAATCTACTTAACTTTCGACACATTCAATAAACTATTATATCGTTAAATACGTCAAAAAGAAGCTTTTAAAATTTATTTATTTCTCAAAACAACTAACTTCAAAGTCGGCGGCCGAAAAAAAATACTCCCTAACTCAATTTGTCTTCATTCGCATGCAGCGTTGCGGTCTTTCCCTCCGGTTCTAAAACGCTCTATGCAAATGCGTGTCGTTAAATACATCATGGTGTTACCGCAGAATGCGCGTAACCCATTATTTTTCCACCGGTAACACAAGAGCCATTGCGAAGGTAGGTAAAAACGGCGCTGCACTCGGCGTATAAAAGGTAAACAAAGCAGTGCGCGCCGGTCGACGCGTTGTTTTGCGCGGCAGGATATATCTAACTGTTTATTTGACTAATACCATCGTTCGGCGAAGTAGGTGAGGAAGTGCGCATTTTTTTTGACGCTTACTCGTTTTACAGCTCGGTTGCAAAATGTTTAATCGTTAATAACGTTTGCTTTGCCTTTTGCGAGATAACTGCAGATTCATTGTTTTAGTGTCGTAAATATTAGCTTGGAAAATATTGTACAATCCGGTATTGATTGTCGTATGTTATTCTGCAATTTAAGTTTTTTAGATTTGAAATGAAATATTTAATATTTTTAAAATTGATTTTACTGTCCTTATTAACGTAGCCTCATCAATTCAAACCAGAAAATACAGCAACGTAGTTTCGTAAATCGCATCAAATTCATGGTCACCTTCATAGATCACGGTCATTTTATAATTAGACACAGCTGTTCTCTAATACTCCTTACTTTTTGTGCGCACTTTCAATAGTCAACTTCTGCTATAGAACAACGTGATTTCAGCAAAATCACAAAGTCCATTTTCTAAGGGGACGAAAAACCGCTAAAAAGCAAAAAGCAAGTCAGGATAGGATCCATTGTGAATTGAGAACGGCTCGCGAGGTAGAAGACCACAATATTTTAGCAGGCATGAAAAAATTGAAATTTATTCCAAACTAGATAATACGTGTCTATTCAAACTATTTAAGACACGCCGAGGAAAGTTTTTTTTTTCTTTTAAAGAACCGAAAGCAAAGTGGAAATCTCAATTGCGCCTGTCAACTTACTTGATGATACCGTCTTCGACGTAGACGTCGGCGTCGAAAATGCCGTCCTCGTTGACGATTTTTCCATTTTTAATCAGCAACCGATTCTGTGCGCTCTGGAACAAAAGCATTAATGGACATTGTAGAAACGTACAGAAAACAATAGAAGATTATTTTTAGATACTAATTTTGTTTAATTCAGATATCAAATTGATTTAACAACACATTAACGAGTTTAATCTGCCAAAGGTTTCCAATTCGATCCCCAAAAAGTATCGCGAAAACGAGCTTTTAACCAGTGTTTGCAGCCGCTAATTCAAATCCTTTTTGCGTCCTCCGCCGTCTCCGCTTAATCCCCATAAACAAAGACACCGCTGAGTCACACTTTAACGCAGCCCCCCGCGGAGAGCCGTACGCATCCCGTACAAATATCCGCAAACAAGGCTCTCCCCAACCTCCCGTCGGACTCGACACCCCGTCCAAATTCTCCTTAAATATCAATACCCCGGCAGGGCGACCCTCGCCGCGTAAAAAGCTCCCCCTCGGTTCATTTACATCTCTCTGCATTAATCGCTCCGGCTCTCACTCTGTCTGCCGCGTGCGTGCGCATGATCGTGCGCGAAAGGGCGAGAGAGAGAAAGCCTCCCTGCCGCTCTGTTTTTTTCCGCCTCTTTTACGATGGCGGTACATCCGCGAGGGTTATATAGATTTTCCAGGAGCCGCCGCCGCGGCGGCGCCGTCGGCTGATTCGTCATCGCCGCCGCCGCCCAACGACGACGACGACGAGTGGAGGAATATAATGTACAGCGAGGGAGGAAGTCGCCGCTCTAGATGCGACGGAATTTACTTCGGTTTGCTGGCCCGTCGAGAGTCTCCGGGCGCGGCTGACGTCACTTTCCTTTTCATTCTTAACGTCGCGACAGGTGAAAGGGGAGGAGGAGTGCGCCCGTCGAGGGCGCCGAGCTTTATTTTGCGCTCTCGTGGATGATGGGCGCTTTGTGCGACGAGCTGCGGGGTTCTTTGAGGTTGTGAGCTTGGTTGGATTTTTTTTTTTTTTGCTTGGGGAATATTGTAGCAGAGGAAAAAAGGCTTGGGTTGGCTTTAATTTTTTTTCGCGATTGCCGCGTAATTTTCTGAAACTGGTTCTGCCTCCTGATTTGAATTTGAAGTACTTTTTGCTTCCTGTTTTATGTGTCCATTTTCTGAATAAGGATTAGAAAGAAACATTAATTTTTCGTTAAATAATGGATTATATCGGCTTTAAAATGTTTATTAGATTTGAAGTCTATCTTATAGTTATTTTATTCATTAGTTAAAATTACTTTATCGTTAAAACGAGCGAAGTTTGGTTTATAGTTATTTTATTCATTAGTTCAAATAACTTTATCGTTAAAACGAGCACAATATAATTATACATTTGACAAACATAACGTACAGTGTAAAGAATATTACGCAACGATTTAAAGGTAAGGCTTTGTACAACAACGTGAACTACGTTAGGTTTCAAATGTATCAAAAGAGAGCCGACTTGATTCTTATTTGCCTTCTATTATGTAAATCCTTTCAATGTCTTCAATGAGGAGGATATTGAAGTCGGTGCAATTAATGCAAGGGTGCGTCCATTCATTATTTTCCACTTCCTGACTCGCTCATATACCCACAGCCCGTTTAATCTGAGATATTATTGACGCTGATTAATTGGTACGGCTATGCGAATATGAATTGAGTAATGATCAATCACGCGACTCGTTTCAGAACAATGATCAAATTAAAATAATGCCTTTTCGAAAACCTTTCTCTCGCCGTCAGCTGTTTACGGGATTTCACAGATAGTAAATACAATTTTTTTACAGAAAAATAACCAGAGTCACAGCTGGATCTTAACCGTTTAATGAATACAACTCGCGTAACCTTTCAAACGACTCTTTAATTAAACGGAAGAGCGCGTTACAAACGCGCATCGTTAGAATAGCTGTCTAAAACGAACAGATTAATTAAACGCATGACTCAGAGGCCCTTAAAAACTCGGGAGTAACGAGATCGCGTTCTTTTCAGGAAGAGCGAGCCGACAGAGAGAGAGAGAGCGAGAGCCGCGCGGCGCGCCACAAGAAAGCGTTGACAAAAACCGTCCGGCGCAGAAGTTGGCTTCCCATACAAAAGAGCAAAATCACGATCTACGTCGAGAGAGATCCGCGCGGCGCGCTCTAGTAGTAGGAATAACGGAGCTGAAATGGCTCGCGGGCACTCGTACAAAACGCTCTTTTTATAACGCACCGCGAGCCCGCGGCCTGGCTCCTCTACTCGTTCTTTTTTTTTTCTCGTCTTCTTTTTTTTCTGCTCCCGCGGCCGCTTGACAATTTCGCGACGCGGACGTATTCAAAGCATTCGGTTTAACCGTTCGGCCTCCGCGGCTCGATTTTACTGTTTCAAAGCGGAATCGCGCCGATGTTTTGCCCCGCGCGCCGCGCACGCGGTGTAATGAGACGTTTGACGCGCTCGCATGCTCGCTCTCTCTCTCTCTCTCTCTCTCGGCTCTTTCGCCGATTGACGTCCAGATGTATTTTAGATAAAATGCCATCCGACCTGCGTTATGGCAGTTATTTCCGTGCCGCGAGCACGCGATTATGTTATATTGCTCGTTTTTCCGTCGGTACGGTTTCAGTTTCAAAGGCATTTGTTTCACAATTGTAGTGCTGATTTGTGTTAAAGGGGTGATTATCTCTTCGGGTGATAAAAAGTGTGAATAAATATAAAGAGCATGAACTTAGGTGAACTTTTGTTTATTATTGATTTTTTGTACATTGTTAGAAATGTATAATTATAAATAAAATTATAAAAAAAAAGGTATTGTAAATTACAATTGTTATTTTAATTTCCAACAGTGGAAATTGAATCCCTTAATTAAACGAAAAAAAGAAAGTTCTTTTGTTTTCGTTATCGAAAAGATAAAGGACAGATTAGGGGCATTGTCTCCGTAACAGTGCACTGCAATTTTTTAATTAGGCGATAATCATCGAAACCGAAAGTACAGCGGAAAAATGCAAAGTACGCGGCGCAATCAGAGCATTGTTTACATAAAAAACGAACTCTCGAAACTCATTAAAAGCGAAACAACCATCGTCGGCTACTGCGCTTCGGATTACGCAAAAAAAAAAAAGAACCCGAGTTCGCACGAAAGTAAGTAAGTTTTCACTCGATACGAGGAGGAAACGGTACTACTCGATTCCCCGCGTTCAGCCGAGTGGACACGAAGTGCGTGCCGGAGGAAATAAATTTTCCTTCGCCGCGGCGCGGCGCTCGTTTTCCTCGCGAATTTCCCTGAAAAATTTTCACTCGACGAAGCCGACGATCGGATATCTCTTCTTGGAGGATGAACAATGGGATCCGACCTAGTCGCTTTTAATAAATTCGGAGAGCGCAGCTCGAGCCGAACATTCATTCTAATTAGCAATCTGGAGCGAGAAGCAATACACGTCGACGCGGATGTTTTCGAGGAGGGGGACAGCAGGTGGCTTCGGCTGATTTTTCACAGTTTCCAATCCGTTACAATGGAACAACGCTGCCGGCTGCTTTTCGTTTCGAAAAATTGCCTTGTGCATATAAGTACGAACGATCGCGGTCTCGGGCGCTCGTTCGCCTCGTCGCGAGGGCACATGGGGAAGTTTATGACTTGCGGGTACTGGTTTGGCGTTATGGTTCTGAGAATCTTCTCGCGCAATCGATAAAAAGCCTTTTTTTTGAAGCGAGCGTAAAGGAAAGCAAGGGCGGTTTTAACAGCTTGGAAGTCGTTTGGATTATAAGGTAAGGTTTTAAGAGGTAAATTATAAAATTTAAGAATCTGCTGAGTTACTTGATACCTTGTTTTGATGGTAACGTGTAACAAGCTACTAAATAAATATAATTACTCTGCAAACTTTAATACCTGCAATTGTGTTTATCACTCCGATCGTTCCTTTCCTTAAAAAAAAAAAAAATAAATAAATAAGCAAAACACGCGAAACTAAAATTTCTATCGGCAGATATAATCTTACATATAAGCAATAAAACTTCCGGCTACACTGAGAAAAATTTTTTGTAAAAATTATTATTTTAATAGCACTCGTGGGACATACTCATATTTTAATAATTTTTAC
>JAWWEO010000021.1:12302285-12385060 GCA_035582975.1 Ormyrus labotus | reverse complement strand
TGTTCGCTTACTCCAGGACTAAAATCAAGTTTGGAAAACCATTTACGTACTGTTTGCACGTGCGGTAAGGCTTTTACGAAACTTCTTCTTACATATTCATATGCAGCTGTTGAATAAAATAATAAAGTGCAGGCAAAACTTTTTAAAGCGGGAGGATAATTTTTTTGTTTTTTATTTTTTATTAAATTTTCTATCAATTCGCCTATTGCAGGATTTGTAGAAAACTGAAAAAAATGTTAAAAAGTACGTATTATTATTATCTTAATTAAAGTGTAGTTAATTAAAAAATTCTGTAAAGAAATTAACTAAAAAAAAGAAACAAAAAAAGTAAAATATTGCTGTATTAGTCGCAAGAATGAGTGTTGTTAGTACACGTAGGAATGAAGGTCTTAATTATTATTTATTACACAAACATTTAATGAATAACAAAATTATCCCTTTTAAATACTTAAAATATTATATTGTAAATACTTATAAAATACATAAATTATGTCTTGTAAATACTTAAAATATTAAATACAGTATAGTGTAGAAAAAATATTATTTAATTATACAATTATAAATCTTATCAACTATACAATTAAAAATCTTTAATAAATCTTAAATAAATTGTATATAAAATTGATTTTTTGCTTTAATAACCATAAATATATAAATGATACCTAACATTAATGTTTCGCACACATTGTAGAATTAGTGTATAATTTTATCCTAATAATAAATAAGTATAAATAATCATTTTAAAAACATATTTTATGTATAAATTATAACAACGACAAAAATTTATAAATACGTGATTGCTTAATATTAAAATAACCATCAATATTTTTATCATAATTCTTAAGTTTAAAAATAATTCTCACACATTGAAGTTTGAAAAAAACATGCTCTTTTATGCTATTCTCAATGACTTATTTTCACATAATAAGGATAACAAAAAGAACTGTTTTTAAAAAATTGAGGATAAGGGATTATTTTAAGTATTTTAAAAAGAAGTTACTATAGTATTCATACTTCCATTCACTTTGCATACATACACACTTTCTAAAACTGATATATTATTAATAATGTCAATAACAATAGTAATAGTTACTAATTATAAAAGCTACTATTACTATTACTTGAATACCCTACATTAAAAAAAATTGGTAGAACTATTCACTTTCATCACTCACATCTAATGCATTGAAGCCTTCATTTGTTATTAATCCACTCTTCTTTAAATGATTTAATAAAGATTTTAAATTTTCAATTTTGTTATTTAAACGAAGAAATTTTTGGTTCCACAGTTTTTGCTTCTTTTTACATTCTAAAACATGTTTTTGAACAATTTTCCAACTGTTTTCACTGGTGAAGTCATTTCTTGTCAAATCTCCTAAGAAGCGAGGATTACAAAATTTTTTCTTTCTTTGCTGACATTCTTCAGCTTTCCTGTATTAATAGAAATGAACATTTAAGTAATATTTATTCTATAAAATTAAATAATGATAAATTAAATGCTTGAGTCGTAACCTTTTCAATGATGTTTTTGAAGGTAAATTACTGCCTTCTGAAGAGCCAGGTTCATGATATTCTGAATTTTCAGAATATAATGTATTCTCTGCATCATCCATATTCTGGTTTTTACTTTTAATATTTTTTTGCGCATTTTCTTGTGCACTGATATTTGTGACATCAATTAATGTTGGTGGGGTGTCACAATCTTTATTGTTTTTTAATACATTATCACTGTAATAAGTTAAAATTCATGTAAACTTCTTTACATATAATGGTAAAATAAAAAAATATATGAAGCTCACCTTTTATATTTTGTTAATAATAAGGTTGGAACTGCTTCAGGTTTTAAAAACCGTTTAACGACGTTCCCAACTACTTTGTAGTACATAAATTCGGATTCAAAATGCTGGCTGCACACTCCACTACTTTTGCTCACTTCTCTGCCGATGTTGACAAACCATTTTGCTTTTAAATTTTCACTTTTAGGTAAACTGAAAAGCAATAAAAACTTTAACAAATTTTATTTTTTAAAAACATAAGAATTATTTTATTATTTTGGCAATATGTTTATCTTAGAAAATTATTTATTCTAAATGTTGTAACAATAATAAATTTAAGTAATAGATAATTATTACTTAAAATTACCAAAAGTATACAAATCTTGTATAATTGCCATAACCTATTTATAAAATAATTATCTATAATACTATGAGATATCAATAGCTTTATATTTATTTACCTGTGGATAGAAACATCAGGAACAGTTCCCAATTCAAGTTTACATATGCAACAACTTTTAACCATTTTGTTACTTTATGTATAAATAACTTGATGAATAAATACGTAGCAGACAGCACGGTCCACTCCGCTGTCTATTCTCCTACTTCCCTCCTATCCCCACTAACTCGCGCGTAAGAGAGAGATAGAACGCCTCCCACTATTTCCCTCTCACTTTAATGAAGTCTTCAACTCCTCTCACGACTCGCGCAGTCTATTCTATAAGTCTATGCGCGACACGCGTTAAGGGTTCTTTCCCAGTCCGTGTCAACTCGCGGGTGCACGCTCCTACGGAGCAGCAGACTGCGTTCAATTTACCAGTACTCGGAGAATGTTCGCTAAAATATTTCCAAAAGATTCAGGGAGATTCTTTAAGTCTTCTAGATTTCTAACATCACTGTTAAAAGTAAAACAATGTTTTTGTTTATCCGGAAAAAATTGTAAACTAAAAAAAAAACTTTGAAAGAGAAAAGTCTGTTATGAATTTTCGAAATTTCAAATTTTTTTAATGCATCATTGTTTGTTTACGTCTTATGAATGTGTGTTTAAAATTTAAGATCTTAATATTATATAGAAAAAATTTAGGAAGAAATCTTGTGGAATAATATCGCGCCGTGCGACGACGCGGCTCGATTGTCGGATGTTCTTTTGTTAATAACTTTTTATTAAGACCGTCAACCTTGGGGCCCTAAATCACTAATCGATTCAGAATTAAATTATCTTTCATTTAGTTATACGCACGTTGATTTGTGTAAAATCTTTCTATGTTAGTTTTAGATGAGAAGTATAATATTTACTGTCAATAGGAAAATTACATATATAGCTTTTATATTACCCATTATTTATGAGAAATTACATTTTTTTACTTTTAACAATAATCTTAAGAATCCAGAAGACTTGAAAAATCTCCCTGAATTTTTTGAAAATATTTTAACGAACATTCTTAGACTCCATAGGAGCGCGCACCCGCGAGTTGATACGGCCTGGGAAAGAACCTCCTTAAGTGTCGTAGCGCGACCGTTTTAGAAGCGAGGGCCACGGCCGACGTCGACGCGCTGCTGCGCACTTGGCAAGTACCCTCGCGCGGAGACGCGGGCCAAGATGTGACGCTGCTTGGCCGCCGTCTTTTCCTCGCGCGAAATGCGCGTTTTTTTTTTTATTTAAGCTCCTAAGCACCGATTCGGGAATCGCGAGCGAATAGATGAGGTTCGTGTCTTGAAGCTCACCTAAAATTTAATCTTATTACCGAGAATTTAACGCTGATTACTCGAAAACTAATTAGTCTCTCCACGAATAAATGAGGCTTGAAGTCCTAGATTTAAGAGGTCGAGCATTTCCTTCGAAACTACATGTAATTGTTACAAAACGGCGACCATTTCGAGTAAATGCTCTCCGCACAAGGTGGACCTCAAGTGGCTCCTGAAGCATCGCGTAATCATTATAAAGAACGCTGCGCCTCAAAATAAAAGCGAAGTCAGACCGTCCTCTACGAACGTCCGAAAAATGCGCGCACGAAACAACGAAGGCAGGGTATCCTCGCGGGAAAGAGAGCAAAAAGATTCCATTCCAGCAGGTCCGTGTATATATATATATACATTTTCTTCGAGTCGGAATGAGCGACTTTACGAGAGTCGAAATATGGCGGGGCTTTAATAGAGTCGACGAATTTTACGAGCTGCTCGAGCGTTAAAGTATTGGCTTCATTTCCGAAGAGTTTCAGCGCGAACTTTTCCGGGGGGGCTGACGCTGCTCCTCTCGTTTTGCGTCGAAAGGTTGCCTCGGGCGAAACTTTCGAGCGCTCCTTCTTTTTTTTTGCCTTCGGAAATTCGAGGCTTCGTTTTCGAGTGGGACTCGCAAGAAGTTCACGTTTTTTTTTTTTTTAGTTAACGAGCGGATACATTCTGTTGAAAATTATGTGGGCGGATATAATTTCCGGAAAATGTGCTGAATAGCTTAGGTGGATTGATTCGGGGAAATTGTGGGCGTTTCTTGTTCGAAGAATTTTCGTGGAATAAGTTCAACCGCTGATAATTTATTACGATATTTCATAAGAATAAAATATTAGGATAAATACTTCTATTTGTTTAATTTATGGGATAAATTAGGAGTCGTCGATTCAGAATCGTACGGTTACGAAAAAAATTGACTGGTGTAAAAAAATAAGATAGCCGTAATAAGTAAAACAATTGCAAATGATTAAAATAAAAATACGAATTGGCGCAGCAATATTTTCTGGAAATACAGGAAAATTTGTTGCAGTTGCGTAAAAACATAAACTTATTTTTATTTAATTACCAGTCTGCGTGTATCACTGCTTTGATACGTTTATTCAACCATATTTTTCGCGAGGAAAGTTTAATCAAAGGAATGTTTCCTTGTTTATAGCACGAATCTCTACAAAGCATCTTTCCAGTAAAGCAAAGGAACCCTCCCAATTACCCAAGCTCCTCGCTACAAGCTCTAAAATTCCCACCCTCGAAATCTACTAAAAGACGGCTATAATAGCAATTGCTCTAATCCGCTCATCTCTCATTTGCAGGCGAAAGTGGTTGCCGCCTCCGCTGCGGAAGCTGAGCCAGAGTAAGGTAGACAAGTCATCGGCGACGTCGGATCGGCCGCCGCCCCCGCCACCTCCTCTGCCCAGCTTGACGAAGAAGAGCGGCCTGGACAAGCTGTTCAAGCTACCGAGCAGCAGCAGCAGCAGCGACAAGGCAGCCGCGGCTGCGGCGGCGGCGGCAGCAGCGGCTTCAGCGGCCTCTGCCTCCACGGCGGCCACGAGCACGACGACGACGAGCAGCGTCGCCGCCTCCAGGCAGAGCAGCAGCGGCGAGGAGCCGAGCGCGGCCTTGCTCGCGGCCGAGGAGAGGACGCAGGCGGAGGGCACGACGAAGGCTGGATACGCCGAGCAGAACGGCGCCGAGGACGTCGAGGACGAGCAGCCCGAACTCCCTCCGCCCATGAAGCCCATCACCGAACCGACGGTTCTTACCGCTGGGGGCGCCGCGCCGAGCTCTGCCGCCGGGGAAGAACTGCCCGGCAAACTGGTGGGTGGTTTTGGCTAGTCAATTTCACGATATTACCTTTAAATTCAGTTCCGCGACTTAGATAACTGCTATTGATAAGAGTATTTCGTTTAAAATCTCTAGCCTCTTATCGCATTTTTAATGTAAAACGTTGCTTTATTTGTAACAAGATTTTCTCTGTAAAGTCGAATGCTGTAATTTGTCAAGTGATAGAAACTTAAAGGTCAAAGCGACATTCCTTTAATCAAGTATTCAATTAAATATTATATAATTAACGATCTGTAAAAAATATTGAAAAGACTAATTAGTCGTTATTCAATTAACGATTGCACCGGTGAATGTCAATCAATTTTCCTGTCAAAGCTCTAAAAAGAATCCAAGAGTCATAGAAAAAAAATACACACATCACATTTCCATGAAACGTCCTCATCAATTCATTTTTAAAAATCGTTGCCTGTCAGCTACTACACACACAAGACTCGACAAACAAGCACTCCCCAAAGCGAGCCTTAATTCCGCGAACACGACTTCACACTCCTATCGTCACATCCTCGGCACGTATTTGAACAGATAAACTCTTTGCCTCGTCGATTCGCTTGCCTAATCCACGCACCAAAAGTCAGTCAGTCGCGATAAGACGTGTATCGATAAGACGCTCCGGACAGTTTCGCTCGCGCGATTGGAAGCGTGACTTTAGGTGAAAGAACAATGAAGTGACTGAATCTTAAAAGTGTCGCGCGTTTCTGTTTTCAGACAACAGAAGGAGGCTCCATAAAGCCGCTCGAGGGGGCCACCAGCGCCGATATCGCCGAGATTGAGCAGATAGTCAAGGAACGAATGGTAAGCATCAGTATGAGGCATGAAGGTGCTTCGGGTGTGCGAGAGTCTCCTCTGCTGCGACTGTCTGTCGCGATGTTTTTCTTACCTGATAGGGGAAAATGTGCCGGTAGGTTTTCTCGAGATGCCAAAATTATGATTCGAGTTATTGCAACGTAAAAAAAGCTTTTACCTTTTATCAGAGAAATTTATTATCTGGTGATACTGGCCATTCGATAAAATTGTATTTTTTTTTTTTTTTTTATAATAATTGTTGCACTGAGATAGTGAGTGTTGAGACGTGAGAGAAAGATGGAGAGAAACGTTTATTTTTTGTGGTTTAATTTCGTTGGGAAAAGTTACGCAAGCTTTCTTAAGGTAAAGTAATTATTAAGATTAGGTGAGATATTAAATTTAATCATAGAAACACTCAATCTACTTTTGTTTGTTGGCTTACTAATCACATCAAAAGAAGTTGACGATGTAACTAATTATAAAATTTTAATTAACCCTTTTGTACGAAATCAATTAAATCATATGTATTCAATGTGTATTGACATATTGAGTAATTAATATTCATGTTTGTTTTACTGCAAGGGTGTTGTTTCTTTGATCTGTAAAAGAATATTCAATAATTTCGATAGTAATAAATTACAATTTATTGACTCTCCAGTTTTGTATTCCAAAACCCTCCATAATTGGTGAGACCACTGAATGCCTAATTAAAACGACCTTTAAATTAAAGCGAAGCGCGTGAAACTAATTGGTCAATCATCATATAATTCTGCTCCGTATAAAAGCTTTTACACCCAGCAAAAAAAACGATAATTAGCTCTCAATTTGCGCGTGCATTCAAGCCCATCCCAAAAAATACTCTCCACAAACCGAGACATAAAAATCAATCGGCTATTCACTGAAAGATTAGCCACAACCTTGATCTTCGCGATAACAAGAATCACTCAACTAACAAATAAATCATCTCTCTTTTTCTACGAAACAGGAACAGCACACGGAGAATCGCGAGCGCAACAGCAGCACGAGCAGCAGCGTGGGCACGCAGGCGCGGACACCGGTCAAGTCGACCTCGTCAACCATGACGACCTCGGACTCACCAACGACGGCGCTGGCCACGCAGACGACTAACGCTTCGACGGAGAGCGAGGAGCCGCCGACGACCGCCAGCAGCAGCGATGACCCAGAGACAACTGCACTCAACAAGAGGCAGTTCGTCATAAGAGAGCTCGTCGAGACCGAGCGCGATTATGTTAACGACCTCCGGCACATCGTTGAGGGATACATGGCTCTTATGAGAGACCCGAATACCGAGATTCCGCTGCCGGAGGATCTGAAGGGTGGGAAAGATAAGATGGTCTTCGGCAATCTCGAAGCCATTTACGAGTGGCACAGGGAGTGAGTATTACAACGGACTTTTGTGTGTTCTCTAGTACGATGTAAATATCGCAGTTTTACGAGTAATCATTAAAATATTTATTAAAATAGCATTTTTGTTGCGTTAACAAAAAGTAGCATAGTTAATTTCAAAATTTTAAGAATTAGTTGTAAATAAATTATTCTCTTATTCACAGGGAAAATTAAATTATTAACTTATTCAAGAAATAATTTCCAATTGTATGAGTGAATAGATTATAACTTGATTCATACATTAGAAAATTGCCACTTATTGCATAACATGTCATTATTTACTTTTTTTAGTTTACAAAATGCATTTTCTGAGAAATTTTATGTTTTCAAAACTGAATTATAAAATATAACGGGAGACAATTTTTTCGTTATAGTTGCTTTTTAAAATCTCTGGAGCATTGTCTCGAAAGACCCGAAGAGCTCGGACCCCTGTTCAAACGTTACGAGAGGAAGCTACACATGTATGTTGTTTATTGTCAGAATAAGCCTGTCTCAGAATATATCGTATCCGAGTATATCGACACTTATTTCGAGGTGAGTTTCTAATAAATTATTAAAGAGAAAAAGGTTATATCAACCATTTTTTATTAATACTTTGACCGACAGAAAGTAACGCACAAAAAACATTTTACTTTGTAAAACTAGACAATTTTTACTACTGTTTTAAAGATTAAAAATGATCTGTATTTAAAGTTTTTGGAAACTATTAAATCGTACTAAAATTTGACGACTTTTCGTTACCTATTTCAAGAAAGGTCGTCGTTTCAGAAGTTATATTTATTTCTGCCGGTAAACTTTCAAGCTTAATGCCTCGGTTTATTAGCCGTTGACACGTTTTTAAAAATTTAACTGTAACTGCGCAGCTTTGCAATTCGACATAAACTAGAATGCGATCTATTCTCCGTGAACTTTATCCTTGCCTACCCTGACGTTATTTTTTTTCTGCCGCGTGACTGCGCTCGTAAAAAGTAAAATACGAAAAGGATAAAGCGCAGGGAGGTTGCATTAAAAAAGTTTATGCCTCGGCGTACACGTGTCCTTTATCTCGTATCTTTTCTGTCTTCCCTCGATACAGGAACTTAGACAGAAATTGGGTCATCGGCTGCAGCTCTGCGACCTCCTCATAAAGCCGGTGCAGAGGATCACGAAGTATCAACTGCTGCTGCGCGAGGCGTTAAGACTGACCGAGCGCACGCGTCGCCACTCGGAGATTGAAGGCCTGAGGGCGGCTGCCCACGTCATGCGAGTCATACCAAAAGCGGCCAACGATATGATGGACGTTGGAAGGTTGCAGGGCTTCGATGTACGTTGCACTTTGTTAATTAATAACTTTATCTTTATAATCTATCTGGATTGCATTTTATAATCTATCTGGATGGCATTAAAAAGTTTATGGGATTAAAAATTCATATTTACGCAATTACATGCAGAGCATGAGTTGAGAAAATTAAAAACATGTTGGTTCATACACATGTTTATTTTCCTGTTTATGTTTACAATATTATGTGGGCATTTTTGCGAGTCCTAAAGTATTAAACTAGTTTACGATCTTTCAACTTGCTGTAAATAAAATCTTGTTTGTTAAACATAGCAATAAATTGCACTTGGTATTTGACTGAATAATGTATGTTTGTAGGGAAAAATAACTGCGCAAGGTAAGCTCTTACTTCACGGACCGCTAATGGTTGCTGAGCTTTCGACGCTGCCAAGTCGAGGAAGAGAGTGGCAAGTGTTCCTCTTCGAACAAAATATTATCTTTAGCGAGGCAGTCGGTAAAAAGACGCAGTTTACAAACCCCGCTTACATATACAAGGCTCACATTCAGGTAATAAACAACTATATACTTATTAGAAAAAGATTTTGGTTTATTAAAATTAATATATAAAAAATGTTTTGTAGGTTAACAAAATGCATCTGGAGGATTTACCAGATGACCCGGAAAAGTTCTTAATTCGCTCAACGGATCCGCGTAAACCGGGTTTGGGTTTCGTTTGCTATTGCTGTCCTGCCCCAGCCGAGGAAAGCAGCTCGAGCGGTTCGGGCAGCACCTCGGGCAATCCATTAAGACGTCAGGAGTGGGTCGACACCATCACCTCGATACTGCAGACGCAGCGCGACTTCCTCAAAGCAATACAGTCGCCAATCGCCTACCAAAAGGAACTTACCAAAGATCCACTGTAAGCTGGCTCTCAACACCTCAACTCCTCCAGAAAAATCGAGACAGTTAACCTAACTTCCCCCTTTTAATAATAATAATATCTAATACACTCGACAGAACCAACCACAATGATCTAAGGAGCAGTTTGCATACCGAAAAAAATGTCTGCTTTACTGGTACTCGTACTTCATAATCAAGCTAATTTCTATTTTCTTGGGCGTTCGCAACTAGTTTTAGATAAATTGACAGTCTATACGTGAAAGACGCCAGAAAACATTGTATCTAGATACATCTGTAAAAACAAACTTTATTTTTTTAATGGCCACTTAAGGAAAAAATGAATAATTAGGGCATTACGTAAAAAGTATCTTTTTCGTAAGTAGATATATTTATATACAGAAGCTTTTTATCAAAAATACACTTGTAACTAGATACATTTCAAATATTTAAATTTTCTTTTGCAACCATATTTTTGTGGGAAAGATTTTATAACTATAGTTTTTATATCTAGAAATTGCCTTAAAATTCAAAAATCAAGTATAAGCAAATATTAATAATATTAACATTATTGCGAATGAAAGTGAAGCAGAAATTTTGGTTGGTATTCAGCTTTACCTAAAAAGAACAGAATAATAATTAATAATTAACATTTAAGGATTAACACAACAAGAACAAGCAAAAAATAAAACAGTTCTCATAACTACTCGATTACATTCTAGTCTCTAACGCTCGATCTGTGAATAGTCGTCGTTCCGACATATTTTTGTATATTTTATATAAAGATAACGATATATATGATACCGCTGTAAGCGACGGCAAATGTAGTCGCCTTGTGCCCACTGACCCTTTGCAAAATCCGAAGAACACCCCTTTTTCACTTTCTCCAGAGACAAATTGATGATCTTTATATTTAGATGACACAATAATTCCTCCACTTGGAAGACAACAAATTTTCTTCACCCCCTTTTGATCTTTGACTATCTACTACACCTTCCGACCACAAACCTTTTCCAGACACAATCAGTTTTAGAAAGAAAAATATAAAAAGAACCTTTGAACATTCTAATCCCCTGGCGCAAGGATGCCTCTGAAAAGCCTTGAAAAGATATGCATTTTTCTAGGAGACTTTGATTAGCAAAGGCGTGACAGCAGATTCTTTTATTTTTTAAATACTAACAAACGAAAATACATTCTACTTTTTTAACTGGTCAAAAGTTTCAAAGATTTTCAGGCATTCCATCGCGCCAGAATTGCCTTTACGCGTAATCTTTGGCTTCTTCCGAAAAAAAGTATTCTCTATGCTCAAGTCTATCTCTTCTACGAATTATAAATTTCACAGTAAGCAAAAATGATTAAAAAAAGTATTGATCTTTACTCCCTTATTAAGAGAAAAAGTCAAAAAAATCTAAACTAGCTCTCACCTTCACTCATTCACAGTCTATATCTGTCTCTTTTTTCAACGGAGCCTTTGAACGCGTAAGAATCCGTTCCAATGTGCATAATTATACATACGTGTATGTATGACGTTATATTAAGTACGTATTGCTATGATCGTATATATATATATATATATATATATAAATATAAATAAAAATATAAATAAATACACCGAGAAGAAATGCGAGAAGGAGCATTAAATACACAAATAAATAAAGTGGCGCATCGCGCTCTCCCCACTAGCGAGTAACGAAATATGCAAACAGAATTGAAAGGATCATATCTCCTAAGGGATGCGTGCGCGCCGCTATAAGAACAGTGTGACGATGAAAAATGTACGATATATTTATAATAATTTTAATAACGTTTATAAATCAATGAAACAACAGACAAAACAAACACACACTTGCGCTTTTCGCGCTTCGCTGCGCTCGGCAAGAAGGTGTTTAATACATTGTATATATTATAAACGATGAAAAAAAGAAGGAATACGTATTAATCGGAAAAGATGGTACAGCAACGGAAACCAAAAAAGTAAAAAAAAAGCATTATCTTATAATGGACTCGTAAGCGTAACACTTTGTTTAGAATAAATCTTAAATTGACCAAGAATCTCTGTCGCGTAGTCTCTGACTCCTTAATTCTGTTTCCAATCCCCTTAATACCGATGTGTCTTGATTCTTCTTCTCTCTTCATCGTTATTGTTGTATATCTTCACCAAACAAGGAAATCTGCACTCAAGCGGTTTACAAAATCTTTACGTCTCATGTTTTATCTTTTTTTATTTGTCTCTGTTTTATTTCTATATTTTACAACACCTTCAATTCACATTAATGATTCCATTGCATCTCAAATCGAGCACTTTTTATTAACTGCTTGTTATTTTTTATTTTTATATAAAAACACAGTACCATGTGTTTATTGGACATTTGTACGACGAAATACTTTCCATTCACCGACGAAGGCTTTACGGAACAGTGCTTAACTACTAACATGGTTTTGGGCATTAAATAAGAAATCTTGGATACGTAATTCTGTCTTGTTTTATTATATATATATGTTGTTAAATTCAGTGTTCTTTACAATGTATATATTAAAATGTTCTTCTGTATTGATGTTAAAATGTAAAAAGCATTAAAAGCATCGTCTCGATAAAATAAATTAAACGACGAAATTGTCTGCTTTAAAATATTTTAAATGCAATTCAAAAATTCTGAAGCTTTATTTTCTTTTTGACGATGCTTTTAAAATGTTTTGTATTTAAAATTAATTGTGTATAAAATAATGTAAAAATTGTATCGACGGTCCATTAATATTTTAAAGATAAAAATGATTCATTATTAATATCTTGATTTCACTTTCTAAGTAAACAAACTTAAAATAACTACTTTATCAACATAACTAGAGCATTATCAAAATGGACCGTCATTTAAAAAATCAACACAGTATCTGTAAAGACCGCACAACAAGACAGAGTTACTCTTTCAGTCGTCTGGCTCGTATCTCACCAAGTACGATTGCACCAGCAAGGACGTTAAATAAAAAAAGAGCAAGCGCTAGAGCAGTGGGTACTGTGTTTTTATGACTATTCATTTATAATTTGCTGGCATGCAGTCGCGGCGGAACGCCGGAACCGTCCTCGTCGTCCTCCCGCTCGCTCCTACCGATCAGCAGCAAGGACCGTCAGGATTCGACAGCGAGCAGCACGAGCAGCAGTCCCGCGAAGAAGGCCCAGCCGTTGCATCGATCGCGCACCGGCGGACCCCTGGAAACTACTGGTAGCAGCGGTAGCGTCGACTCGCCCAGAACCCCGAGCCCCACCAAGAGCAAACTCAATTTCCTCGAGGGATTCCGAAACACCTTGCGCGCCCGGTCGCCAGTGCGCATCGGCTCCGTACCGGTGAGCACATCCACACACGTACATTCATAGACACATGCACAGACGTCTTTATGCAGTCATCGATAAATCTTTTGTCAATTATCTCAAATGTTTCTTGATGCGAAATAGATCTAAATTTTTTAACTTAATTATTTTAATAATTTGATTGTAGAGATTTCTATGACTGTCATAATGATTTCTCCTATCGTCGAACTCGATATCTTACGTTACCAGACGTCTTGAATTTCTCTGAAAAGTTACGAGTGGGTTTTACCGTTGTACTTACTCTGTTCTATACTTTTACTCATACATACTTTTCTACTACTACTTCTACTTTAACTACTTGGTTGAAAAGATTGCAAGTCTTTGTGATGATGACTTTTGTGAAGATTTTTTTTATTTTTCTATTTTTTTGAACCTTTGATTTTTATTTTTTTTTTTTTTTTTTGCCATGATATTTTTTTCTTCATCCCGTAGTTTAGTTAGTTTTGGAAAAGTATGGTAAAATTTTTTGAAAAATTACAAATTTTTTTTGTAGAAAGTGTGATACTTTTTTGCATTTTGTTTATATTTTAAAATTGAAATTTACTTTAGTGAAGGAACTTTTATTAACCCTTCGACCTCAATTATAATTTAAATTTGTTTTTAAGACATTTATTAATTTTTCATTTATTGAAAGGTAATTAAAATTAAAAAAAGTATACGATTTTCAAAAGTTTTTCTTTTACTGGAAAAAACAAAATTCATTACTATACGGTTTATTCCCTTTATTAACATTAAAACTTTATTTTACAGTACATTTTCACATTTAATTTTTGCTTTTATGTTCGGTCTTCTTGGGGTTCTGTTTAAACCGTATTAAAAAGTAGATAATGCTGAAAAAGGCAACCTAAAAGAGTTGCAGGCGATAATAAAAAAGATCATAAAAGCAACTGACACGTAACTGCGGGAAAAAGAGTAGTCATAAATTCTCTAAGTAGAACAGTAAGTTTTAAGAAAAGGGAGAAAAAGTATGCAAAACAAAACTCACCCTCCCCCTATCATAATTAACGGAATCGCAACGTAAAAAAAAAGTACACGAGTCACGTATAGAAAATTTTCAGAGAAATTTCACCCTCCCAGTTTCCACAAAACAAAATACCAAAAAAAAAAGATACATAACGAAAGCCCTGACTGTGATAATTCTTAATTGCAGCCGAGGGACACTACTTCCACTCCTTCGTTTTTCTCTTGATGTCTGTCTATAACCGCTCTCTATTGCCTTGCCTTCTGTCGCGGCAGCGACAAACCTGCGTACTTTTACTACTAAAGACCGAAAAATATAACCGATGCGTCCTGTTATGCGATAAGATAATGGTGTTGGGGCTTGGTGTATTACTTCGGTGATGGTCTCTGTCAGTCTTTGTATCTTTCATTATCTGTCTCTTACTGCTGGGAAATGGTAGAATCTGCCCGAAGATCGCACTGGACGAATCGTAAAAGTACACGCAAAATTTCAAGTAACGCAAGGAGAATATATTCAATAGGAGCGAATCTGCAACTCTGCCGATAAATTTACTATACTGTTTTCTTTTTCTGTACAAAGCTTTCAAGATGATACGTTGTATAATATAATTATTATAACGGGAGAACTTTTCATCCGGTTAGATTAGCAATTCATTATCAGTTAAAAAAAATATCAAGTACAAATTCGGTAGTTTAGTTGTTTTTATGTTTTTGCTTACGAAACTGCAATCGTAAAGACTTATTTTTTTATTTAATTTACAAAATTGTTCCATTACGATTTTTTAAAAACCCTAATCGGAGCTATCTCCTCGAGCAATTATATTTTTTGTACAATATACTTCTCTCTACAAAACTGTTTCTACTACTATTGCTATACTTCTACTACTGTACTGTCTCTGGTTATGTAAACTACTTCTACTGTACATAGTCTTACTAATTTCTACTTCCGATCGAATCAAGTGTTAAGAACGAAAGTTGTAAATGATCTCAAATAAAAAAAGAACGTAAAATCGACTGGTGCTGGATGGATTCGAAGCATGTTGTTTCGCAGCATGAGCAGGAGCATGTTCACTGCGCTCTACGATCCACAGGAAGAATTTCTTGCGACTAACTGACCGGTGAGAGTGCGATTGGATTTAATCCTTTCTTTTCTGGTACTATTTTTGTGCTTTCAAAGTAGACTTTTTTTTTATTTTGGCGCATTAAGACTAAAGGTAATTTTTAGTAGTCTAACTTCCTTGATTTTCTAATTTTGGAAATAACAATTTCTTTTCTTCTTTTATTAATGTTAAGGTAGTTTAATTTTTATTATATGATAATAAAGATTACACTTTAATTTTTAAAAATATATGAAATTCTGTATTTTTCAGCACAGTTATTATCTAAGTTTTCAAATGCTTTGCTTAATTTTTATAATGAAAGATTCATTTAACACTTTTCTAATTAACTTTAGAAATTCAGTGTACACCGAAGCTTCTATTAATGTAATGTAAATATAAGTATACTGTTTAAATTTAAACAATTCTTTTCTGTACAGTTACTAATTAATTTTTAATTAAACTTTTAAAAATTACTTTTTTAATGTAAAAAGAAAAACTAATTAATTGCTTTGTACACTGCACTTATGCCGATTAACGGTAAACAGCAGCTACCGTCGGTAAGCCCTTTACTTTACATTCAGCTCTTAATTACGAATTCAAATTACCAGCAAACGCTGACTACAAAACCAAAATCAATAACCCAAAACTGCGAGAAATTAGCAAAGAGTTAAATGATATCTGCACCCCCGGCGACCTCTGAAAATGTCCTAAACTAACATTGATCCTGCTCAGGTCGCGCCCGGAGCTCGGGTGAGATTGGCAGCCGACTGGGGCGCGTTGCGCACCGGTGACGAGCTGATCGTCCGCCGCCTGGAAGGCAACGGCCTGGTGGTCACTCTGGCCGACAATCCGAAGCAGGAACACTGGATCCCAGCGAGCCTCATCCCCAACTCGTCGGTCAGTCGCGCTTGGTCCTTCAGGCCCAGGAAAGTTAACGCCGAGAGGATCGTGCCCGACGTCATCAACAATCTGGGCAGCAGCAAGAACTTGGCTCCGCCCTGCGTTTCCAGTGCTCCCACGCCGATTAAAGCCAATTCTGGGGAGATCGCCAGGCTCGCCGTTCAGGTTTCGCAGGTCAGGAGTTTCAAAATGCAAAGCAAATATTTTCAAATTTTGAATTTATATTTTTTATTATTATTTGTTTTTTTATTATTTGGAACAACTCTTTCCTGTTCAGGCTGTAAAAAGATAATTTAATATTACGTTTCAACTTTCGAAAAAGCTTATTAAGTTTCGATAAAATGTCTCACACCGCTTAATGTATTGAAAATGAATAAAGTAACTAAGTATTTCTGTAATTTTAAAGGCTGAAGGAGCATCAGTCGCCTGGCGCCGAGAAGGTCAAGACAGAGACATTCAAGAGAGCGAGAGGTATAGACTGCGCCAGAGCGCCGGCTTCTTCTACCTGGAGATCACGAGATGCAGGCCTGCTGATTCTGGCGCCTACTGCTGTAAGATCCAGTGCGAAAACGGTTCCTGCTCGGCGAGAATTTATTTAGCTGTAAGCGGTAAGTAAACCTCGCCAGTACGTCCCCAGTAAAAGAAACTAGTCGAGAGGCTAAATTGCAAAATGTATCCGCAGGTGGTACAGGAACGACGTGGGCGCGCGTCCTCGATTCGACGCGCATCGAAGTCGACTGGGAGGGTCAGGAAATTGGTCGGTGCGACGTCGAGTATCGGTCGATGCCGTCTACCAACTGGACGACCGCTCTGGAAGATATCGAGAGCCCGCCTGTCGTCTTGGACCTTTTACCCGGCGCGAGCTACAGCTTTCGGGTCGTCGGCAAGAACGGCAGCCACACCTCCGCTTCGCCCATTGTCAATTTGCCTTTAGGTGATGGTACTGCTTGGGAGGCAGAACAATTTGTAGCTAGGTATGCATAATGCTTTATTTGTTTTACATTGTTCTCTGTCTTTGTTCGAGACGCACTTAAAATTTTTTTTAATAGGTATTTGGAACTCGATGAGATTGGCAAAGGAAGATTTGCAGTAGTGAGACGAGCTAGAGATCGCGGCACCGGCCAAGAAGTCGCTCTAAAACAAACGCCTAGACAAAAGCAATCTAGATCTCTGACTCGCGCGGAATACGACCTCCTCGCCTCGACGCATCACGGAAATATCGTCAGGGCTTTCGCTCTCTTTGAAAATGCACCACAGCTAGGGGTCGACACCATCGTGTTAGAACTGTAAGTTATTTGAAAAACTCAATCTGTAAAAAGTTCTTTTAAATAACCTTGATAAACATTTCAGAGTTAGAGGACCCTCGCTGTTTTGCTTTCTCAGCAAGAAAACCGAGTACACAGAAACGATGGCGAGCAAGTTTGCGAATCAACTGCTCTCGGCTCTGCAGTGGTTGCACGAGCGCAGCAAAGCTCACCTCGATCTCAAACCCGAGAACGTTCTCGTCGATCAGGATACGGGCATAATAAAAGTCATAGATCTTGGAGAGGCAGTACGCGGACCCGTCGACGAGGTCGTGCCACCTGCAGATCTTGAATTTGCCGCCCCTGAGTCCGTTCTCGGCAGGCCGGTTGGTCCCTACACCGATATGTGGGCCGCCGGCGTCTTCATTTACGTATTACTTAGGTAACTAGTCTACCAGATTTTTTGATTATGCAAAATCTTCGAAATGATGATGATTTTTTTTTTATTTTTATTTCAGTGGTCTTTCTCCCTTCTTGGACGATTCCGTTGAAGAAACCACGACAAATATTTTAAAATGTGATTTCTGTTTCCCTGACGAATACTTTGAGACGATATCAAACGAAGCTAAGGACTTACTTAGTCGGCTACTTTGCTTAAGAAGCGAAGATCGAGCATCCGCTGAAGTGTCCTTGGCTTCGCAATGGTTTAAGGTTTGTACATTTTTACTTTATTATTAGCATAAAACTCTGATTATTTCTAACGACAAATTTATTGTTTTTTAGGTTTCTAAAGGTGCTACAATAGCCTCAACGAGAATGGCAGCGTTCACGGAGCGACGAGCGCACTGTTCGAAATCACATCGAGATCATCGCAATAGTTTCTACACTTAAGTCACACTCTTAGCTAATTATAAAATTCGATTTATTCATATTTTAAATGTGTAAATACACAACAAGACGTATTTAAATTTTGTAAATCGACGTGTTACTAATTTTATTCCATTCCATGTCACAGAAACCAATTATATTTGAAAAAGTACGAGTTTTAATATTTTTTTGCTTTATATATTATTTATGTGAAATGTTCAAATACTTGTAAATGATTTTCGAAACTACTATAAATATCTTTTGTGTCAAATAAGAAGTTTGAAGAAATAAAGTCAGATATTTTTTATATGATGATTTTAACATTCTCTATTAAAATAATACCTCACCTTTCTTTACTAATAAATTTTCTTCTCAAATGTTTAGTATAATTTTTTTATTAAATAATAAATAATTTTTCTACAGTTATTACAGTATTAAAGTTACATTAAAGTTAATTTGAAAGTGCATACTTTGATAATATTGAATCAGATTCAAATTTATTATAAATTTATTAAATGTTTAAAAGATAGTCTTATTTTCAAATAATTATACAGAAAACTTACTTACTTTTAACTTACTTTTCATTGAAAATATTCTTGCAACTCTCATTGTATCGATTGTAAGCACTCAAATGTAGAGCATCACATGTAGTGCAAAACACAACAGCTGACCTACCCGAACCTCCAAACCTTATAAATCGACAAGAACGAACATATCTTACATGCTTGCAGCAAGTAAACACATGCATTTTAAACACCGCGGGCTTTTCGTCCCAGCTGTTTTCTGACGATTGCAGCGCTGCCGCTCAACTCGCGCGCGGCAAAGCGGTGAAATTTCGCGGGAACGGAAAAATCGACCATTCGATGCCTGTACTATACACTCAGCTAAGCGAGGCCCTTCAACCCCTCGCGACAGCCTCCGTAAACGGTTAAATTTTCCATCGGTTATTTTCAAAGATCATCCCGAATATCAGCATTCGCCGAAGGATCGGTGAACGTATCTCAGTGAATTGAAAAAAGAAAGAGCGATAATAGTCATGAGCAGCGAGAAGTCAACGGGCAACGTCCTCGAGGAGGATGAAGAGAACTCGGTGACAATGCTTGACGTTCTCCAGGAGGAAAATGCCCTCGAGGAGAATGTCAACGCTGTCCTGGGTGCCTCCGATGATCAGAATTGCACGTACAACAAGGTATGCTCCCTTTTCTGCTTCACATAACCTCTAATGGCATTTTTTCTTTGCGTATTTGTGGAATAAAATTCGAGCGTCCTTGATCCTTTTCTCGGAAATAGATTGCTTTAGGCTGCGAGATTTGAATTTTGAACAAGTTTGACTGTCAATGAATTAACGGATGGTGGTCTTTTATGATGAACCCAAATCTTTTTGCTTCAACTTATTAGACCATTCCGTGACTTGAAACTTTACGCGATCTTTTTACTGATAATTTAGTAAAAACAAAAAAGTATTTTTTTTTAATTATAATGGTTTAATAAATGTTGTTAGCTATCCAATAAATTATTTATGATTAGTTTTTTTGTAAAAGAAATTTTAATTGCATTACATTGGGTAAATAGGTAATTTGGCAGATAATACTCAAAAAATTGTTGTTTTTCTGCAGGGCTACATTAGACAAGCTTTATATGCTTGTAAAACATGTTGTTCAGAAACAAAAGCTGCAGTTTGCTTTGCTTGTTCTCTTCACTGTCATGAGGGCCATGACCTTATTGAACTTTATACAAAGAGACATGTTAAATGTGATTGTGGCAATTCAAAATTTGGTGATAAGGCTTGTAGTCTTGAATCTGTAAGTACTTTATTTTTTTACTAATTTAGAAAAAGATAATATACCAACTTAAAGAGATCTAATATATACTAATTAACTATACGTAATTGTATTATTTCAGTCAAAGACTCCTGAAAATGTTGAAAACAAGTACAATCAAAATTATGATGGAGTTTACTGTACTTGTGCCAGGCCTTATCCAGATCCAGATGATTGTGTGAGTGATGAAATGATACAGTGTATAATCTGTGAAGACTGGTATCATTCGAGGGTAAGAATAAGTTCCATGAAAAATTAACATCTTTTATATCAGTTTACAATGTGTAACAATACATTTACTTTTAGCATTTAGGTAAAGAAGATAATTTGCCTAGTGATAATGATTACAGTGAAATGACCTGTGCAGGATGCATGAAGTCTCATGAATTTTTATGGAGATATGCCCCAAAATTGTCTGGTGATTAAAATAATATAATTCTTAATCATTTTCATCCCTTGAATATAATATGTTAATAAAATAATAAAAATATTTTTCAGTTTTTAAATCTAAAAAACCTCAGGCAAATGGAGAAGATAAAGTAGATGTTGAAGAGACCAAGAAATCAGAATGCACCTTTCCAGAAGATGATTGTCCTGTAAAAGAAGGAAGTTGCTTTTGGATTGAAGGGTGGCGGTCGTCATTATGTACTTGTGATAAATGCAAAAAGGTAAATTTAAAACAAATTTCCTTTCGGATTATTATAAAATTTTATATGAATATAAACATTTTATTGAATTTTTTATTCAGCTTTACGAAGAACAACACGTTTCTTTCCTAATTGATCCATTGGACACCGTTCAAGCTTACGAAGAAGCCGGTAAAGCAAAACGAAACGAAACACAATATGAACAAGGAATGAAGGCGTTAGCATCGCTTGGTCGAGTTCAACAAATTAATGCCATTGAAGAGTACAATAACATGAAAGATAATTTGAAGCAATATCTTCAAAAATTTGCAGAAAATAAGAAGGTGGTGCGTGAAGAAGATATTAAAGAATTCTTCTCCGGAATGAAATCACAAAAGCGTCCGAAGGTCGACGTTCCGACATTTTGCCGTTAAATATATGTGCTAAATATTAAGGTTATACACATTTTTAAGAATTATTTTTATTTGGAAAATTCATATTTGTATGCTGTATTTTATAAACCGTCGATGAATGGTTGTATTTATATATATTTTGAAAATGAATCTCGAATTAGATCCTAAAGCCATCGTACCGGTTTCCTGGCGTGAAGAAATCCTATCCGTTTATATCAATGGCAATTATTAGTCAGTTTTATAACAATATATTTAAATTTTATCGAATTTCTTGGAATATTTATATAATAGTATTTCTACATTATAATGTTCTTCAAATGGAAATCATCTTTTTTGTATTATTTATTACTGTAAGAATTATAATGCATAATGTATTCTTGATCTATACGATAAATAAATGCGACAAATTTTTTGTAATAAATTTCTATGTGCAGTTCTTTATTTTACAAGAGAAAAAAATATCTTTTCTTTTAAAATAACATTAACATCTTTTATACATTGGCGTGCTTAATTCTTAATTAATTCACATATGCATTTTTATCATAGATATTCGAGCGGTTTGAAGCAAATCTAATACTGTAATTTAACAACAAAAACAAAAATCACGTAAAGGCCCGATATTAGTTATGATTGCCATTCCGGCCGTTTTGGCCATTTAGATCATTTTGACCATTTCGACCATTTCGACCATTTTGGCCATTTTGACCATTTTGACCATTCTGACCATTCTGCCCATTCTGCCCATTATGTATGAATTGACATTTAGGATTAACTTCCTTAAGATTCAAAGGAAACACTACTACAGGTTTACTGCAGCTGGGTTTATCTGTGTAAATCGACCATGTCTTCGCAATGCAATCGAAAATTCCTGAAATACGAAATGTTAATTTACTGCTCTTCGATTTCTCTAATTATAACAGTTCATTTAACAATACAATTTACCTGTGGCAATAGTTTTAACGGGATCCTCAGGACGGATTTCTTGATAGACTCTGAAATCGTCATCTGTTTGATCACTCAAAATATCTATAACATCTTGACGATTTTGCGGCGGTGAATGCCTGTTGATTGCTTGCGTTCTATGAATACTGCTGTCAATTATCAGTCCCCCCACCTCTGGTATTTTCAAACGTACATACCTGAAATTGAAAAATAAGAATAAATAAACAAAAAGTTTTTTCAAAGTTATAGAGTAATACATTTACGTACAATTCAAATGAATAGGATTATAAAAGTACAAAATAATTAAAATGATTTTTTCAGATGCTGATGTTTCAATGACTGACTTTTAATATAAATGTAAAATACTGCGTTTTAGATAAAATACACGCATAGAAAACGTTAATATTATAATTATTTATTGCTTTTTTACTTGAAGAGGATACATTTACTCCTTTGTTCGGTTTAAATGTTTTGGAATATTTTAAGTAAACAGCGATTTTTAGTAACAAAAGAATTAACTTTATTGCCTATTTTAGCTTCCACTCTTTACACTCTATAATCTTTTAATTTGTTCATTTATTGATTTTTGCCTTATTTTACAGTATCCTTGGATTTGCAACTACTCATATTTCAAAATTTCACCAAACTCACCGACATACAATTTCCTACAAAGTTTAATATTCCACGTCGATTTACTGATTTGATAAGTGATCGAATTATTGTACTTCCATTTGTTCGGATATCTATTACACGCGTATATAACCGACAATATTACCTCAATGTAAATGCAAACCATCCAGAGGGCAAACATTTTATTCCCTTTATCATGTTAAACATTAATCAACAGCCCCCTAAAGTGAACCGTCCGAACAAGACGATAAAAACTCACTTGTTGCAATGGAAGAAGTATTCCCCGGGACTGGCGGTCTGGATGCTCAGCTGCGAGCAGCTGCCGTCGCTCTCGACGGGCCCGATCTCGGCGTTGTGAAACATCCGGTCGCCCTCCTGGAGCAGGAAGGTCATGTTGACGGAGAAGCCTTCGGCCGCGCCGTAGCCCTCGTTGCGCAGCGTCTCCTGCGCCTGCACGTAGTTCTCCACCCCGAGCAGTGCCCGCGTCAGGAAGTACCTCGCTGAGGGGATTCAGGCGAATTTTCAGCGGTCTGTCCACGCGTCGACGTATATATTATATATGTATGTGGGTACTCACGCGTTTTGCCGGAGCGCAGAGTCTTGGCGCTGAGGGTGTTGATGCTGTAAACCAGGCCGTGCTGATTGTAGCCCATGGTGTAGCCGGGCAAGAATCCGGCGTAGCTCAGCGACATGAATTTCTCCTCGCGATAGCCGGGCTCGACTACGTGCGCGTCCACGAGGTACCAGTGGTTCAGGCACTCCGCCAGGGCGTCCTCGTTGTGGCCCAAGATTTCCTGGGGTTTTCACTATTTAGTCGTTTCGTTACGAGGAGAGGCTCGTATACGTTTGGGCCACGGATTTTGCGCTGTCAGTTTGGGATGTTTAAATTCTAATTTGAGAATTTAACGCTCGATTTTTCGAAGAATGCTCGACGTTTGCTCAATCGCCTACTATTTTTTAATTGATCGTGGAGTATTGTAATCAACGTAATTTGGAAGGTGATATTTATCCCGACGGAGTTTAGCTAAAGGAGCGCATTATTTTAAAAAAATTTGATTCCAAGATTACAACAAAATCCGCAAGACAAATAATGCGCGCCTATCCTTGTAAGTATGCGTACTAAATTGTAGATAATCTTGTTTTTTAATTTGAAAAATATATACATGTGATTCTCTTTTTAACTTTCGCGCGGTAAAGAAACTATTTAGCAGATTCTCCAGAAATGAATTTTCTCCCGGAATGACTTCTACGTATTATGACTTACTCTAATTTCTTTACTTAAAGTGCATTCATCTCTTAGGAGAGAATTGGATGCGAGATTAAGAATTCGAAAACAGTGCTATTATTAACTGAAAAAGAGCATGAAAAATTCACGAAGTCAAAACTGCCGCTTCTCACATAAATAAATTCAATTTCACATCCAGCGCCGCTTTGCCTATCGCGCATCGGCAATTAGGTGCGATTGAATTTCAAGATCGCGAATCCGTCTCTCAACACGTAAATATCAAATTTAATAAAACGCTCGCTAATTAATTGCCCTCTCGATCCCACTAAACAAGAATCCTCCATTCATCACCGACTCTCTGTCATTACGAATCGCAATATCCCACGATTAAAGAGCGACTGTATAACCGTCCGTTTATCGATTCGCCGAAGCCGCAGCAACGATCACCCAGGCGATATAATTAATTACGTCGCGCGCGCGCGAGAGAAAAAAAAAATTGCGTCACCGAAGCGTCGTCGTCGTCGTCGTCGTCGTCGTGCCTTCGCAATTTTCTCGGCTTTCCATTTCCTTTGTCGTTACCTGTCCGGGTTGATTGCAGATAATGGAGGAGCAGCCGACGGGCTGCGTGTTTCCTTGCGCGCCGTCAGCCGCCACATTAGGCACGATGTCGTCCAAGTGCATGAGGAATAGCTGCGGATTTATTCATTATTCTTTTTTTTTTTTGTCATTTGCGCTTTCCGAGTAAGAGGAGTAAGTGCGCTGTCGCTTTTGTTAGTGATGACTTGTTTTGGGAGCTTGTTTTTTTTTTTATTAGAGGCAATCGGGAGTGTAATGGATTTCTTCGTTCTGTGAATTTTCGAAAATTCATTTTCTTTGAAATATTTACTTCCTGGAAGAAGGTTTAATCTTTTTGATGCATTTGGACATGGCGATTTTATTGAAATAAAGAGAATATTATTTTTTGTAAATTTTTTGACAATGACAGTAAAGCAATTGAATTAGGTGTAATTTTTTGTTCAACTATTGATTTGCGAATTCTTTATTTGATGATGAATTACTTTTGCGTCATTGATTATCAAGTGCATTTCTAACAAAAACGAGAAAAAGTAATTATCCCAATGAACATTTATCTAATTAAACGATTAATTGTGTAATTATATAACACATAAATAAATATTTGAGTAAAGAATTTCGACTATTAATTCCATTTTTTGTGATAATATTACGATTAAAGAAGCAACCATTCATTCTACTATATATTTATACCCTTTTAAGTCTTTCTCATAACAATGCCATAATTACAATATTGATTACAGCTCATAACTTCGTTATCGTTATAGAATTAACGTGAAACATATACAAAAGAATAATTTAATTGCTCCAATCCATCTCCCGCAGAAGTGCATTAATAAATGCAATTACAAGCAGCGATTACCCAGTGACTAACGAAATAAACGGCGTGCAATCAACTCCATTAGCACTCGCATAATTCCCGACCCGAAGTTCGATCGTCGAATCAAACTTCGCGCGAAAACGCTGAAACTCGACGATAACATACCTTGTAAAATGGCACCTCGGAGCCGTCGGCGGTGCCCTCGATTTCGCGGACATATTGCGGGTACTGCTCCTTCACGCAGGCCAGCGTCTCCTCGTAGACTCGGCGGCCCTCCGCCGTCTCGTACACCGACAGGTACGTTTCCTGCAGGGGTTTGTAGGCCTCCACGAAGTCTCTTATTATTTTCGCGAACGTCCTGCCCTGCGATCATGTGTGGTTTTGATTTATTGTCGTTGGCTGTAGCAGTTGACAGTGACATTGTCGGTTGATGTATGACGGATTGGAGGAGGTTTGCTTTTTCTTTTTTTTTCAGCGGAATTGAATAATGTCGATGAATAATGAATGGGGAGTTTTGAAATTGGAATGTGCAGTAGCAAGCGGGAGTTGGTCTAATGAAAAATACTTCAATTGTCGCAATAACGAATTAAATTAGATAAATTTTGACTCGCAGTTCGTTTATGTAAATTAATTGAAATATTGTTATGAAATTTGCTGAAAAAACGTTTTAGACGTATTTCTTAATAGCAGGGCTCGACTGTTTAATTATTCAAGTTTTGTACGGATGAATGCATAATTCCACGTTTAATAATTTGAAAGCCAATGTGAAAGAAATTTAAAATTTTGCATTTTCCGTCTGCAGCTTTTATATTTTTTATCGTACAATGACTGTAAATACTGGGAAATTAAATTTTCATGCACTCGATTAAAGAAACTCACAAGGCGGTATAACAGTTTTGATTTCTCAAACGAAATAATCAATCTCCATCGAAAATTAATAGTCAGCCATTAAATTCCCTACACGTAAAATGAATTTCACGCTCAAGAAATTAAGATAATACATGTGCATATATAATTAATTATTATTATTAAATTTCGCAAACATTTACTTTTCCAGCCCCTCCTCATTTATTTATACAATTTATTAGCTCCCGACTAAAAAAAAAGAGACACACACTCCGAGCTTAATAATTACGCACATCGATGGTGCAAATGGTCAATTGCGAAAGGCCCCCGCAGTGTCCGTATTCTGCAGTAGCCGCTTACAGTTAAAAAGCGATCGGCGCATTAGAAAGGTGAGCCATTCTAAATCAGAGAGCGGCTTTAAAAATATGGTGCGCGACACGCGAAAAAAAAACAGCAGCGGCTAATCGAAGTCATGCATCGACCTCCCTGCTCGGATTTTTTTTTTCTTTTTCTTTTTTTGTTCACTTCGTTCCCAGACGAAATTAGCATAATACAGTGCCGCCTTTTTCCTCCGCGTGGCCTGAAGATTTTTATCGATCATACGTGCGCAGAAGACAATCGCAGGCTGCGGATTGTTGTGCGACAGGTGGAGAGACGCACTGCGCTTTTCTTGTTCAGGAGGAATGAGTTACGGTGTAAATTTATATTTAGTTTGTAAGTCTAATGTAATGTTCGCGGGTAATTAGAAGAGGTTTGCCTATTATTTATGCTGTCAAAACGATCCTAATCGGATTGGATGGATGTGCTTTTCTTATTTATTACGCTGAATTCATATTGCTGATTTAAACGGTGTAAGTGGTTGTTAGTGAGTTAATAAATTAGTCGCTATCAAATTCATAAATTGAATTCTGAAAATTCTCAGTAGAGTATATAGTTTTATTGTTGAGTTGTAAGGAGTTTTTTCATTTGAACTTGAGAAAAATTAATAAATTAAGGTAATTCTTCTTTCTATGATAAAAGATTCTATTATTATTGTGTTAATTATTTTCATCCTTACCTTAATATTATGTCTTAAAACCTAGAAAGTCGAATAAATCATAAAAAAATATGAAGGCTAGAAAAAAAAACAATACAATAAGGTTATTAATTACAAGAGTACGTTTAATTATACACAAAGATCCATAAAAAAAAATGCTATCTGTTAATAAATTTTTTTAATTGTAAATTCAGTTTATTGATATGAAAATGATGCTTTATACTGTCTAAGCCTGACTCATAATGTTCGATGATATGAAAGCCGTCAAATAAATAAGGCGAATAAACAATTCACTATAAAACAACTGCGTAAATAATTTTAGTTTGGTACATTGACTCTTCGTTTTCGTTATTCAAATTTCGTTATCAAATTGGCCTTAATTAGTGCAAATCAAGCAAAGCTTATCTCCCATTTTTGCAAACTCTTATCGGTTTCAGTTATCAGCTCCCCTTAATACCTTAAAGCGATGTTTGAGGATTAAAAAGGCTTGTTGAACGAAACCGTAGCTCCATCGATTTATCTCTTTCTTGTCTGCGCTTTTGTTTAACCGACACGATAATAAAGGTATGCAGTAAAGAGACGCTTATCTATACACGGAGAAAAATTTTCTAAAAAAAAATACAATTTTAATTTCATCACAGACTGTAAAAATCCTAAAAAATTACCATGTCCATAGTAAATTTTACAAGTCTAAATATGAAAATTTATCATTGACCTCGTAAAATTTACTAGAAACTATGGTAATTTTTTAAGATTTTTACAGTCTGTGATCAAATTAAAATGTACCATTGTAATTTTTACTAGAAAATTTTTCTCCGTGTACCTGCCTTATTCTGCCCTCCTAAGAAAGAACAGCCTATTTGATAGGAAAACGTCCTATAGATAGATGTACTCTTATTTTGTTGGTTCTGATTTATACGAATAAAAATGTGATTGTTTCATCAACAGAATTTGAGGGGTACTGATTTTTGTATTTTTATAGAGTAGCATTTGGAAAAAAGTAGTCAATATTTTATTATTCTTTATGTTCTGGAAATTAGATCACTTGAAATCTATATCGAAAGAATTGTCAACTGATTTTAAGAAAATATTAACGAGTTCATTGCGCAATTTGATAACACGTTTTCAGGCGATTTGTAGCGTTTCAAATCTAGGTGAATGTCAATGTCATAATTTTTTTAGATATATCTTTACTATCACAGGCACGAGTGCCTTCGAAGGAAAATTAAACGAAGCGAGTTATACGCGCAATTTGCCATGTCGAAAGAATTTACTTCTAAAACATGTACCTTAGACGGAACGGTTAATTAACTCATTTGAGACCTGACAAGGTAGCATTAGGGAAGTGTTGACACATTTAATTATATAATAATAATAAAAAGGGAATAAGATGTCGCGTTAAAATGACACATGTCACATGTCGATACATTTATTCGTTGTCGGCATTGACGGCTCACTTAACCGAAGCAACGTTTCCCAACCGAGTCTTCTTGAATTTAAAAATAAAATTTCATTCTATTATGCGTTTTATGCAGCAAATACCAAGAAGCTTCGGAGGTAAGTTAGGCTAAACGACGAGACGCAAAAGCTAATTCTGTCTTTCGACTTGCAACGGCACCTGCGTTACGATAAAATTCTTATCGGAGTGCAAAGTTTTTTTATATTCTTTTTTACAAAAACTGAAAAAGGTGCGCCGCTTGAATTTTTATCTAAATGATTTGTATAACGACCGGATCATCTGAGGATTAAGAAAATTGCACTGAGAAAAATTTTTTGTAAAAATTATTATTTTAATAGCACTCGTGGGACATACTCATATTTTAATAATTTTTACCACAATCTTATTAATTTTTGCTATATATTTCGTAAATTTTACTATTTTATTTGTAAATTTTACAAATTATTTGCAAATTTTACAAATTATTTGCAAATTTTACAAATAAAATAGTAAAATTTACGAATTATGTAGTAAAAATTGTTAAAATATGAGTGTGTCCCATGAGTACCATTAAAATAGTAATTTTTAGAAAAAAAATCTTAATTTTTAAAAACAATTTTTCTCAGTGTATGTACTTCGAATCCACCGAAAACTCCGTGACGCCAGTCGGACGTCCGCGCAGAAATAACGCGCGACTCTCCCACAGTGTCGCGCGTCCGAATTGCATTTAGCCGCGAGAGAGAAAAGAGTGCGGACCGCGTCATCGCCCCGTCGCGACTGTCCCCGACGTGGGTGGGACCGCGGATTACACTTGTGCAGCCCACGCCGGGACGCACGCACTCGTGCACGTGCTCGCGAGTCGAGCGGTACTTACCGACTTACGTACGGTATATCTAAGTGCGCCGCCTCGGTGCGCCTGGGTATCATTTGCGGCCGCTGTTGGCTTGGTTATCCCTTTTTTTCGGGTTTTGGCTTTTGGATGGAAGGACTTGTCCTCTGGTCGTTGGGGAAATTGAACGCGAAATCGTGGGACTGTCGCCGCGCGCCGGCGATGAATGCGCTTTTTATGCTCTATTTCGTTCCAGTGCTTTATTTGCGGCTCGTAAAATGTAAATTTGAAACTGCAGAATTTGCGTGTGCGGTTTGCGCGAAGTTGACGGTCGTTACCCCTGACCTATTCCAGAAATAATTGTCCACCGTAAAGGTGAGATTCCGAAATTAAACTTCTACATTCTGACCAAGTATTATCTGACATTGGTACCAGTTTCGTTTATTTAAAGTTTTGTAAATATTAACGACTTTGTTTTTAATCGTATCTTTTTGCTGCACTTTTAAAAATTTCAAAGCAAGTATAATTTCGATTGTTTTCGAAGGAAATTTCCCTTTTTCACATATTTTCCGCTTGGCTTCTTTGTTTTAAAAGCATTTAATCTATTTATATTCCATACAATATTACAATCTAAATCGAAAGTCGGAAATAGAGTGTTTTATTTATAGAAAAATCCAATACGTAGAGTGAAAATGCCTGTCTAGTTTCTCACGAAAGTATTTACAGTTATAAAAATTCCAGCTATTTTTTCTTCTACAAAAAATTAATTGCAAAAAATGATTAGTCCCTCCCTGCATAAATACAATTATCCAGTTTGACGTGCCTCGTATATACAAAAATTAAAGCACCTCGCTTTAATTACCCATTAATATAAAAAAAAGGCCCCGCGGCAAAAGATCCTCTACAAAAACCTTAAATAATCACAAGAACTTGTTCGCATATTCAATAAAGCTTCCTCCGATAGTATCTAAACTCGGTCTGCTTTTGCACAACACGCCACTTCCTCTTATCTCCCATAATCGCATCTTCTTTTCTTGGCAACTCCTCCGTATATATATCTTGCCTAACAGCTCGCTTCCTATTCGCGCGCCGTGCGCTCGAAAAGCGGGAAATCTGGTGCAACGACGCGCGCTCTTCGTAGTATAAGCGCGCCGTGTTTATATTTGCGCGACAATCATAAACTCGCGCGCGAGGGGCAGAGGACTCTCTCTCTCTCTCTCTCCGCGCACTTCGGCCCGCCATCGGCAGAGCCGAATATTTTCGGTATTTATAGCTAAGCGCGAGGAGCCGGCATATGTTGCGAATAGACTGGGAATAGAACGCCGGTATATAAAGTCGCCGAGCGGATTTTTTTCTTTTCTTTTCGAGCGATTTTCGTTAAAACGCTGGAAGTTTTTCTGATTTTTCTCGCGAGGCGATAAGCGTCGTGTTTTCATTCGGAGAGAAGCGATGGGGAAGCGGTTGTAATTTGATTTTTTTTCTCGAGGCTGCGATTCTTTGAGAGATTAAATTTGTAATTTTATTGTATCTGTTGAAAGCTTACGGTACACTCCACTTTTATGATTGCATTTTGATTTATTACCTCTAAACGTGATCAGTGAGACGGGAGATAAAATTAATTTCTCGACTTTTTAGATGAAGAAAGTGCTGTTAAAAACAAGTGGAGCAATTAACCTACCACTATTATTACTATATTAAAAATTTAGTTGAGATACGTCGTCGTTTAAGCCTTCAATTATCCTACCCAAACTATAGTAAAATACTCGGAAAAAACTCAAAACAAAGTCATTGCGAGCCCAAACACAAAACCGGCACCAAACTCGTGAAAAAAAAAAAAAATGCCACGCCATATCCGAAAAATCCGCTGCGACTGATTTATCGCTCCCTCGGGAATATTATTTACAGCCCGAGACACCGACTCTCTCCGCGAGCTCGTCTCGCGCGCCGACGTGAAAAAAGGCAGCGGCCACGTTTCCGCGGCGGAATATTAGCGCCGAGTCGCTTATGAGGGACGGCTCTCGTCTCAGACAGCTGCTGCAGCCGCCGCCGCCGCCTTTACGAGGAGCTTCCGTCGTGGAAGAGCCAAGACTCGCGCGCCGAGATTTTTCCCTCTGCTTATTAGTTCGCCAGACTTGCGCTCGCTTCTTGCTCTCGAGGCTCTATACTTTTTTTCTTTAATGGAGGGAGTTGACGAGTGAGTGAATTTTTTCGAGGGCTCGGAGGAGAGATCAAACGAGCGCTGATGGAAAAAAAACAAATGGAACGTGGGCGCGAAGATTAGTGTACACAGACGGATTTGCTTTTGGATTCGATCTGAGTTTCTTGGGCTGCTCGAGTTCGAATATATTTGCGTGTTTGTTTTGCTTTTTGCGAGAGCATAATTTGAGCATTGAATTAATCAAGTATGACTATAAAGTATTTTATAATAGAAATTGAAAGAGTGGTTTTTAAATGTTATTTCAAAACTCTACAAAATGTGGAAAAGTTGTTCTCGTTTCGGTGTCATTATTTTTTCAAACTCTCCCTGCGCATATACTTTTGTGAAAAGAGGGAACTTTGAAAGGAATAGCAAACTTGTTTTTTACCGTCTCACTGAACTTTAAACTATCTCTTTAAAGTAGCGCATCTTCATTTTAAAAAAGTAAGGAAACTCATTTACGCTTCAGGAATTTATTTATAGAAAACTTTCATTTTTCCAACTTTCTGCGAAACTGCCTTAGTACTAATAAGTCTTAGAATTCTTTCAAAACCGGTTCTACGAAAATGAAAAATGTAAATTTCTTTAGAAATATGTAATGTTTTGCATTACTTAAGTTAACATTTAAAATTTTCAAATATACATGCATTAGAATAGAGACGCAAAATTATATTAATTAGCTTTTTCAATTCATCTTTAAGGAACGTTACTGCTGAATTTACTGCTCTTTCTTTTAAGTAAACAATGTCCAAATGCGTATCTGCTTATCTAGAATTTATAATTAATTAGTACCGTTTTGTACTTCTATATTTGCACACAAGTGTTTAAACTTTCCAGCACTTTACATACTTAATTTTGTATTGAAATACACAACATGTATTTACGTAACTTCGTTTCTATTTTAACGTTTGGCCTTTAAAAACGTCTTGTTAAATCCGTAAAAGTACCGTATATTTATGTCAAATCAAGATTTGCGCGAAGAACGAAAAATCAAAACACAATTGCAAGGGAAGCGTTGCGTTCAAAAGAAAACTTCCTCGAGAATCCAGAATAAAGTCTTTGTTGAAGTTCGACCGAGAAGCGGTGAGAAAGCAGGTCGCTTAATTTATAGTTTGTTAAAAATAACATGTGAAAATTCCGAGTAAAAGATACACCTGAATGGATTTCTTAATTGTGCATCTTTGTTTTCGGGTCGGGACAAAGGAAAATTGAATTTTGAACAAGTGCACATGACGGGTGAAGAAAGTGTATCAAGTACCCGGTTAATATGCAAATTACGTAATTGTTCTAATGTTCTTTATTAGACAAGAGCACACGTTCATTAAACCTGCTGCCGACACACATTTTCTCTATTGTAACACTTATTATTCCAATATCCTTTTGTTTATGAATCGTCGTGCGAATATTAACGTATAATAAATCCTGCAGTGCTAATTGAGGTTCTTTTAATTCATTTCCCATCTAAATGCAAACTGTTTGATTATCGAGAACAAGGGACAAATTATCATTCAATAAGTCACAATCCGCAAACGCTTCATCCTCTCCCAAAACCGGCAATACTCCCTCTAATCTCCCGAAAAAAAAAAAATCATTTTTCCCTTCCACGAAGAAAAGCCGCGGAAAGCCGTCCGTACGAGTGTACGGCTCGACGGCGGCGCGGATATGTACAATCAGAGGAAAGAGAGAAAAGGCAGGCGGCGGGCGCAGGTGTGAGCCGCGCGTTTCCGGCGCAGGCGCGCGCGCTCTCGGTCATTTGCAAATGTGAATTAGATCGTGGACGATCGCACGCCTCCTGCTCCCCCCCACCACCTCTCGTTACTCGTGCGCGCCGTTTTTCTCCGCGGGAGATAAGCGCCGCGGCAGGAAAGTGGAAACGCCGCTGAATTTCCACCCACGCGTGTCTGTAGATTAGCGGCGCGAGTGTGTATGCGTGTGTAAAGGCGAGTGCGCGCGGAACGAGAAACAGGGGGCTGGGGTGGGGGGTGTTTTGTTTTTGCTTTTTGTTGCACGTCGACGGAGGACGCTTGTTGCTGCGGTGTGCATGGGACTTTTTGGTAGGGCGACGGGAAGTGAGTCGGCAGGAAGAGGTTGTAAGTGATATTAGAGGGATCGGTGATGATGGTATTGGAGTTTTTGTGTAGACTCGATTTGTACTGTAGGAAGCGTGAGTTTTACGTGAATATTAGGAAAAAAACATCGTGGGTTGCGGCGGGGAATCGCGATTGCTGTGGATCATTTCTCGCTGGATCGACAGAATTTTTTGCCTCGGTTCGCTTACACTTATCGGAGACGTATACCGACTGCGAAAATAGTTGGATCTGATTCAAAGCTGCAGCGGCACGATAGTATTAGCATCAATTACGGATAACACGATAAGGTATATATATATAAATCGCTCCTGCTCTCGCTGTTAATCGCAACGCTGCCTCGCGCATTTAGCTTAAATTAAGCTGTAAATTTTACGGCCTCATTGTGCGAGCGGTGAAATAAATGGACTAAATTAAAGTAACGAATTACCGAGGAATATATGCACTTCGTAGCAAACGAGTGCACGTGTTTTGTGATACAATACTGCGAGAGAACCGAAAGCTAACTCTCCGTTTAAAGCAGTATCGTTTAATTAAATTGAAAAGTCCAAGATTTTGAAAGGTTCCCGAACGGCAACAATAACGAAACAGACCCAACGGCCAAAAATCACGCACACTCGAAATCCCTTCCCGAACGGGAGCTCAAGCACTTCCCCGACTCCTGCCCGAAGCTCCCGACTCCGTAAAAGAAAAAGAAAAAAAAACGGTGTCACGAAGCTCGTCGATGGCCACACCTCGGCGCGGTGTTGCGCAACGTCTTCGAAAATCGTTCCTGCCCGCGCGCCGGTTTGTTTACCCGCGAGAGAGAGAGAGAGAGAGAGAGCCGAGTCTGGCCTGTGCTGCGTTACGGAGCGTCTAGCCGGCGATAAGGCACGCGAATCAATAGTTCGTTGACACGCTCTTCCTCCTCCTCCTCCGCCTCTGACGACGACGTGGAAAGCAGGCAGCGAGCGCGGCCCTTCTGTACGTGAGCGGTATGAATGGAAATTTCAATGAGACGCCGGGGGATTATTGTGCCCGACGCAATTGATGTGCTGCCGAGCGGCGGCTGTTTCGGATGACGAGGCGGCTGGAGGACTTTGATTAGCCCCCTCCCCGTTTTTTTTTTTTAAAGGGAGAGCGCGAGAGTGTCGGGGAAATTATGCAAAGCGGCGAGTTTCGAGTGTGCGGAGTTTGCGATAGGGACAGCTTAGGGTGTTTGAAGATTCATTAGCGCGATAGGATTTGGGAAAGGGAGCTTTTAAAATATCGAGCAACTTTTTAAGAGCGGATGAATCGTGAAAACTCCGATCTGAAGCTCTTTGTAACTAGGAAAGAACGTTTGAAACATAAATATTTGTTCGCCCGGAGAGTAACGCAACATGCAAGTGAATAGTAAAAGGAACTACCGTAAACCTGCGCAAGTTTTATCAGTTTTATCGTGTGTCGCAGATGTTGTTACAAGATACCGCGATGCTCAAACATTTACATTTACTAATGCAACAAGTGGGTCTTGTTACCTTTAGTTTTACAAACGAGGAACCGATCATACGTTTTCTTCAAAGTAACAGGTTTATCACTTCTTTTACGAAAATATTGCAAGTTTTTTTTTTTTGAAGTAACGAATGTAATGGCTGATTTGAAAATGAGTAAAGTGTGATTTTGGAATTCATTAGATAATAATTATTCAGGTTGTTGAGTCGTCGCGAAAATTGCATAAAATTTCAAGTAGGTCGCTACGAGCATTGGGAGTTATTTTAAATCTAACCCAGAAACTTTAACTGCCTACCTAAAAACGGGATATCTGGCGAAGAAATTTCAGGGGTAATGTTAAATCGTAGGTAAAATCGATGCTCGCTGGTTACTGCTGAGTCAAGCAGAAAAAAAAACTCCGCTTCGAAGACCTAATTTACTACATTAGTATTGATCGTCTTATGGCGTAGAACATTTCTTGGACAAAAATATATTTTAGAATAATGTGATTTGTGCACTTCCAAATTAATTGAAATAAAAAATACATTGCAGCTGTAATTTCAAATGCACGTGATTTAATAATTTTTAAACAAATTTTTAGTCTTACATTGTTAATAAAATGTTTATGAGACTCTTTACTTTACAACCCAAAAATACCCATTGGAAAACTGTAAATAAGAGTTCCAACCGTTAACGTTCTCCTCGCATTTTTCCGAATCCGCTCCGACAATACACTGCCTGGAAGCAAATCGGAATTCCGCGAGCCAGCAAATCGCGACAAACCCCCTTTGAACGAACCAGCGAAAGCTGATCCTCCCGAGAGCGAAAAGAAGCCGGCCGCCTAATAATGGAAAAACGACGCCGGCAAAGGCGGAGAGAGAGAGGATCGTCAATGCAGTCGATACAATCGCCCGGCAGCGCGAAATTCGCCTGTACGTGTGCGCGCGCGCCTAAGCACGAGCTATTTTTGAGGCAGCTCCGCGCTAAAGATCGAGCGAGAGCTAACCGACACGGGTCTCTCTCTCTCTCCCTCCGGGAGCAATCAATAAGTGCGCACCGGCGAATCTTATCTCGCTCTCCGAGGCGGCGTCGATTATTGTTGGCACTGCGAGAGGAGTCGATCAGCTGATCGACGAGGGTTCTGGATATCTATGCTGGGATGGCTCATGACGGCCTGCTAAATTATGGATGCTGGGAGAGTGCGAGGGGCGGCAGCGGCTTTATTGTGTTTGGTGGGCTGCGGTTGGACACTTGATTTCGGGTGGGTTAATTGATTTTTTTTTCCCGGTGAAGTGGGTGTAATTCGAGGGTGCAACGGTCGGGATAAACATAACGGCAGTGAATTCGGGTTTCCAAACTTTTATTTTGATTATTTTTTTATTGATTGATGTTGCAATTATTATTGAACGTTCAAGTACTTCTGAAAAATTTTATAAATTTTAACGGAATTCCTTTGCAGGAAGTAGGTATATTCTTTCTGGGAACTGAGCTTTATTCAGGTTTATAATTCCTAGATAGGATTTTAATTATAAATGAAAATTTCAATGATTTTTCAAACTTTCGTGGAACTATCTATAATTTTATAGCCTGAACAAAGCGAAACGCATCAAAGTACATAATAAATAATTCACTTACTCTAGTACTTGCAAGAATTCTTCTGTGTTTAACGATTTGAGGTTATGTCACGTAATGCCGCGTTTTATTTAAGGCTATCGATTTATTTTTTTTTTTTACGAACCTTTTGCGTGCTAAGCACATTATTTTTATTTCGCAATAAGATTCTGAATATATCTTATACATTGGAAGTAGTTCGAAGCAATTTAAGAAAGGTTATTGAGCACTTGTACAAAAAAAACAAATCTTTATCTACTTTGCAAACCGATTGTTTTTTTCTCACTGTATATTTAAATTTTAAAATTATAGAGATTGAAAACATATATACTTTGTATTTTCAATCTACTTTTAAAACTTTAAGTCCTAAACCACAAAAGATATCAAAAAAGATTATCTAGAAATCTAGTAAATCAATCTTTTTACATTTCAATTACATGGACAGTTTTGATAGAAGTTGAATTATACAGTAAAACCAACAAATTTCGAATAAATTTTACAAGTATTGATTTATAAAGTCAACGTCCTCAATCCGTCACATGTAATCTCGGACATTATTATATTTCGCACTTGATTGCCAATAAGAGGCAATTAAAGAAATAATTTACTTCGCGGATAATTATACCTGGAGCGTATTTAATATGCATTGGGCTTAGTAGTGGGATAACAGCTTAATTTATGGGAGCAATAAAGAATTTTCAAGAAACAGGAATTTTAAATATATGTTCTTTGCTTAAATAATTTTTTTTTCAATTAGTATTTTGGTTTTATTTTTTTGCTATACTAAATTATTGTTTTCAATTATTTTATTCTATTGATATGAAGGGCTTTTTTGAACATTTTTTAACGCAATTAATAATTTATCGTATAGTGGACTGCCGTGTCTACAGTTTTATTTTTTAGGCAATATCGATAAAGCCTATCGAATTGATAAGTAATAAAGGATAAAGTAAATATGAATAGGAAGATGAAGTGGGAAAATGCAAAAATCGTGATTCATGCAAATAATTATCTTAGATATATGATATCGATAATAAATATCGATAATATTCCTTTTTAATTACTAAATGCACACGTCTTAATCGCTCTTATCGCTTCGATTACTCAAATCAATTCACGAATCTCGAAATTGTACAACACTGTTTATTATTTAACAATTAAAATGACCAGTAAACGTTAAACAAAAGCCGACCGAACGTCCAGTCCCATTAATCGCACGAAAGAAACTCGATGCGAGGCGCATTCCTAAATTAAAGCAACCCCGTTCCATCAGTCAGCGACCTTCCATAAAACTTCATCTCGTTACAACTCAAACCCGACACCTGCGGCAAGAAAAAAAGTCGACCGGCCGCTCGAGGAAAAAAAAAGAAACGTGCGCATCCGATAAACAAAAAGTTACATAACATCGACGAGGACGGCGGCGGCGGCGGCTGAGAAACACACCGGTCGGTCATCGTGTGCGCTCTGCACACAGCCTATATACACCGACACACGTCTCCGCGACTACGCAGTCTCGGCGCGCATTTAAAAATAAAACGAGCGCGACGCGCAAAAAAGACAGCGCCTCGCGGAATATGCCGTAAGGCGGAGAGGAGTATAACGGAGGAAAAAGCGGAAAACTCGCGCGAGGCGCTAGATGATTTTCGCCCGATGGACGATGGGGAGTCGGCGCGGCGACTTGATATCCGCGTCGACGAGGAGAGGCTCGGGGATACGCGCGAGACGCGCGTATTATTCAATTGATCTGGAAGAGCGGATGTGTCGGTGTGTAAATAGTGCCTTTTTTGGTCGATTAATGCGATTGCGCTTAATTCGGATGTGTTATTTGCAATTTTGCGCTCGAAAAAGGTTTTATCTCCGCTTTGATAAACGCGTGAATTATTTATGATTATCTGCCGACTGCAATTTATTGCGAATAATCAATTCCTGCGGCGGAAAAGCGATAATTTCAATTTGAAGAAAGAGAACGAATTTATACTGGCCATTCGTAAAATTTGCATTCGTCAAAAAGTTTTAGGAAATTAGACGACTGACGTTAGACGTCAAATTTTTTTTTCAAACTCTCTTGAATTTCACGTACGGTACACTCATAATTAAGCGCGCTCCCGGGTAACAAAAGAATAATTAATATCCCCCGAACCAGTCATTGATTTATGCGCGCATCGGACTGCCGACAGGCTCGGAATTAAATCGGGCGTCGAAAAAGCGCAGAATCGACAAACTCGATGCGGAAGGAAATATCGGACATTTTGACAGGGAATGTAACGTTCGAACTTAATATAGGCCAGTGGCAGAGCGTGAAAATCTGTTTCTCGCGGCCTCTATTCGCGCTTTCCCGGCCGAGAGCGTCCGCTTTATTTTCGTCAATACGGAAAATTAACTATGTCACAGGTTTCTCGAGAGCGAGAACAATCCGTTCCTCATCCATCGATCGGCTTCGACGAACAAAAAAAAACCATAAGAACCAGCCCAGCAGGATTTTCGAAAAATCATTCATAACAGAGAGATCCTCGATCGTTTTGTTTGCCCCCGTGTATTTTTGACTCGGAAAGATGACGGAACTCGTAAATAAAAACAAAGTCGGACAGGGTAAGACTTCGGGTCGGAAATCGAAAAAGGCGTTCTCGCGCATTTTGCGCCTCGGCAATCAATAACGCCGGCGGGGCAGCGGCGGCAGCAAACAGGTGAGGCTGATCTCTCTCTCATCTCGGATACGTAGCTCTCTCGCCGCGGCGCGGACTCACCTGCAGGTGTATGGGAACCTTCTTCACCGGCGTGCTCATCTCGGCTTCGGCGAAGGAAAACGGGCGGCGAGGCAAAACGAACTTTTGCGCCCAGGGGGAGACGCGCGCACACTTCTCTTCTCTCTGTCTCTCCTTCCTCTGCTCCCGAGGACGAGCTTCCTCAGCTAGGTGTCGTCGGCGGGCTCTTTCTGCGCGCGCACGGCACTCTCGGCGTGTGCGTGTATGGATCGGCGCGGCGCGGGTCTTTTACGATATATGTACGTGTGTGTCTCTGTGTATGCTGCTTCGGAGGGACGGTGCGCGCGTTTCGAGCACTGGCGATCGACTGACGCGCTCTCCCGAGAGAGAGAGCGAACGAGTCGGCGCGGAGCAGCGCTCCGATCCCGCGTGGGGGGGGAGTGTGTAACATCGCGGAGTGAATAGAGCGAGGCTGCGATGGGTTTTGCGCGCGCGGAGCGAGGATCCCGCGCCGAGGATGTTAGGAGGAAGCCGTATTTCGGGGATTTTGGGGTGTTGGGTTGGCAGTTCGCGCGGGCGGTTAGCAGGTCGAGATTACGGATGATTCGCGTTCGAAATGTTGAATTCTCTTGAAGCGGCCCTTTTGTATATTGGTATGAAAGGAGAATTTACCTTGAGTAATATTATGTGTCAAAACTGGGCTTTAACAACTTGGCCGAAAATTTATAGTGTACAGGTAGACTTTATACAGTGAATAAAAAATGTATAAAACACATCAATTTGAAAGATTTTATTTCTTTGATTTATACTAATAACTATTTTTTCTGATACCATTCAAAGCATTCGAAATTATGGATTAGCATAAGTTCCGTGCGTGAAAACTTTCTTCTTATTATATATATTATTAAATAATTTCTGATGAATAATATATACTATGCACGTCTATCTCTACTATTAATTATTAAAATATGCTTATACAAACGATGTAACGAGTTCCGTTCTGTTGTACAAAAACTCGAATTTTTTAATTTTTAACAAGATATTCAATATTATAAAACTGCACTCTTTCTCGATACATAAACAAATGCAACAGCACAAACATTACACGATGCAACGAGCGCTTAATCAGCGATTAATAATCTCCCCGATGACCCAGAACTCCCACCTCGAGACATATACATAAAACGCGACGCGCATCAGCCGCGTAAAAAGCAGCGAAATTAATTCGATACGCGCGCGCCTCGACTCGACGCGGCGCGCACAATCAAAGCTCTTGCTCGGGGGATACCGAAACACGAGGCGCGCCGCGGGATCCGATTATGCATCTCGTTAAACTGCCGAGCTGCGCCGCCGCCGTTCCCATCATATCCGCCTCTAATACCGCGCGGGGATTACGTTACTCGGCGAAAAAACGGCCGCTTTTCTCCGCGCTTTCTTGAGTTTCTTAGCCGCGCTCTCTCCATATTTTCAACGCTCATTGTTCGTCGGGGAAACGCGCGCCGGTTTTGCCGGTTCGAAGGTTAAGTTCAAGGTTCAGGCGTAGTTTTTTCAGCGGAAGGAAGTTGCGTGAGTTCGCGAGAGCGGATTGTTTGATTTTGGCGGAAATAGACGTTGTTGGATCGATTCGACGGAGTCGATGGGTCGTCGTTAGCGGCGAGCTATCAATTATGAGCGATCTCCCACTTTCTTGGATCATGCAACGTGACTCGCCGGAATTAGCCTCGTACTGCTTGTAATGGGGTTGATGCGTTTGCCTTCGACCACCTTTGGAGTAGCAGGTTTTGAGTGATATTGTGAATAAGGGATATCGAAATAGAACCGTTAACAAGTTTTTCGTAGAAAATATTAATCAATTCCTTTAGAAAATTAAAAGTTGGTTTTATGTACAATACCTAAAAGATTAACTTTTGTCAAGGCTATTGTTAAATTGCAGTATTGTTGAATCGCTGCTTCGAAAATCTTGAAGGGATTTCGTTACATATACAATGAACGTTCAAACTTCTCGTATTTTGAAGTCAATAACTGTAGTTCCCAAATGTGAGTCATCGATCAAACTTCATCCCTTTATATTTATTAGATACTCGTGACCTGCTTCCAAGTTAACAATAATGTAAAAACCGTTCAAGTGAAGCCATTTTATTTTTAAGACCGATTCCAGTTCTAATTTTTAAACAGCTGTTCGAGTTCATTTCTTACTCCGCGCGCGTAAACAATTTGAAGGCTATCGTTTAACTAATCTCGCACATTGAAAGCTAAAACGGAGCTACGTTCTAAACTGTATCGAAATCATTCGAAAATTACCAAAGAATCATTGCCTCGGTGCATCGGTTGCAACATAAATTTTCATTTTAGATAACCACACGCTACATCTGTAAATTACCGGTCGCACATAATCAACCAGCCAACAATCGCTCCCACATAATACCAGCCCGCGAACCAAACCCCACTTCCAGCTTCGCCCATCGAAAAACAAAAAGCGAAAAAGCAAAAATTTTCATTTCGCATTTCTCCTCGAGCGATCGAGCGCGCGGCAGCTTAGAGCAAGCTCGCGCTCGCGCCGACTGCGCGCCTCTTCCATTAATTCCCGCCCGCGTCTGGCTCTCCTCGCCGCGCGTACGCACCGCGCGCTTTTCTTTCATCTGCGCCGAGAGAGAGCCCGCGGAGCACGGTCGCATTCATCGGGCACTTTCGCGAAGCGAGCCAGGAGGTCTCCCCGTCTGACGATGCGAAAAGCGCTCGGAGCTGCGCCGCGCGATTGTTGATGCCGAAGCGCGGAGCGCGCCGAGCGATATTCCCTTTTTTCTTCCTTTGCCGCGGCTTTTGTCAGTCGAGGAGCTTCCATTAAAAACGCCGGGCTGGGAGGGCTTCGGGCTTAGGTGTTTTATTGCTGGTTTCGGGTACTGCTGCTAACCTGCGTTTTGTGAGCGTTTTGGAGCGTTTGACGATCGATTTGGAAAATTTTTTTGTTTAGTTTTAGGTGATTCAAAATAGTTCAGTACACAGCCACGGGTTTGCTTTATGCCTATTATTTTCTGAAAATGTAATCAATGCAAATTAATTTAAATATTTTTCTCTTAGCCAAATTCTGAGGCAACCGTTTGATACTTTTATAATTTTAAGTTTAATACAACAACATATTAAGGTTATATATAAATAAACGATTCTTTCTTTTTATTTGCTTTATTTAAGATTTATTTTATTATTATATTTATAATTTATTGTTTTTTTATTCTTTATGTTTTCATCGAAATTGTTGTTACCTCAAAAATTTACATTTTTTCATACTCATGAATTTTTAACTGATCAATCTGGAATTCAACATTTTCCTCCCCTCAGTTTATGGTACCTTTTCTGTGCTTTACAAGCTTCTATGTCAAAGGAGCCACGAGGGAAGTTACGTTCACGTCCAGTTATTCCATAATCCTTATTCGCAATGCCCCCATAGGGGTAGGGCAACAGTCCTTTCGTGAAAGCTCGTGGGCAATTGCAAAATTCGGACTGAAAAAAATATCAGGACAGTCAATAGGGACACTGAAATTCTTGCAAAACGTGCGGTATCTCTCGATTAGTTGTCAGTAACTGGATTACAGTCAGTCGGATTTTGGACAAATATTTATTTTGTTCAATTTTATTGAGTATCATAACCGCGTTTTAAGAGCAAACACATTTATTACCTGTTTTTCCGTTTTCTTAGACATTTTTTTTTGCTGCAGTTAATTCACTTATTATCTTTTATAATTTAAATATTTTATGTAATCGTTAATTTTGAAGAATTACTTTAAATTTTGAATTTTGAAGCTGAGGCGCGTTGTGCGCCGATTGCCGAAAGTCTCTTTTACTTTTATTCAATTGTTTATATATTACCAAGAAGCCATGGCGTAAATAAAACATTGGTTTTTAAATAATATCGCATCAAGCAGTTAAGTGAATCTTGTACTATAGAATAATTTTACTTGTGGAAAGTTGAATACTTTTTATTAATAGTACTTTACCTACTTTTTAATCTACGTATTAAAAATTAATCTAAACATCTTGTTTAGAAAGCACTACTTTAATGTCTAATGAAGCTACAAATTACAAGGAGGCATACATAGCCCATACTTTATTCATGACGGCAATATGTCATCATCACATTGTCCATTATTCTTACCCTTCCAATTCAAAAAGGCTCCCATTAACCCGCGTTTACACGACCTGCTAAAAATGCGGTATATATTACGCATTGTAATTTTCAACATTACGGAAACTAGGCCAGTAAATCATCTGAATGTTAAATGGCTTTGGATAATTCGTGCAGCAAATTCGTCGGGAGATTATTGGAATGGGGTGGAAGTTATGCAGGTTGCTATCGTATTAAGCGCAGTTGGTTTCATATATATATATATGCTGCACTCGGATAATTACATAGTTCAGGAACCCAAGAATCAAGCGAGTGGTGTAGCGGAAAAGGAGTCAACTAACTTTCATCAACTAATTGAAGAGGAAACGGAGGAGTATTAGGCGTTTATTAAGAAATTAAATTGCCACAGTCGTTAAAATTGTAGTTACAATTTAATCGATAGATTAATTTATTCAGTAAAGTGAGTTGTTACACTGCGGAAAAAGTAGAACACTTGATTTTATGTATAAAACGAGTAAAATGTAATGATTGACATTTAGTCTAATTGAACAATTAATGATAATATATGAATTTTTATGTATCTTTACATTAACTGATATTAAAAAATCTGATTCTTTTTTTTCTAGTTCAACAGAGCGAAATGAAAGAACGTTAAAAAATTCACACATCACTTTAATTTCTGTAAAATTTCATTACACAAAAAGCTAAAGTCATAAAACAATTTGGGTCGTCATCGCGGAGCGCTATTTTTAAAGCGTTTTACTTTCTGAATTTTCCAAGCTAATAAAGCAACATTACAGCCTATAAAACTCCATGTCTAAAGCCGTCCAACGTAAACACGTCCGTAACGTTTAAGCGTAACGATTCCATCAAATCCAAACTCCAGCTCCATCGCCTCGAAACTCCACGGAGGAATTCCGAAAATCAGTCGTAAATGAATTTGAACAGCCGCATAAATTTGCGCCTAATATTCAGCGGCTCATTATAGGCCGAGGCTCGGATTAACGTAAAAAAAAAGGAAAAAAACTTGACTGGCTTTCCATTGTTAGTCTCGATATTCGCTCCCCCTCCCCCTGCGAAGAAACGGCTAATGATGCCGCGACGGCGAATGTAATTTCTCCGCGGCGGCGGGAGAACGTGATATACGGGCAGGTTCAATTTTACGCTTGTTTGGAAAAGTGCGCACGCGCGAGTTTAATAACGCCTAATCTCGCCGCCGCGGAAACCATTAAAACCGTTCCGAGAGCTCTCTGCATGGGAGGTATAAAGGAGAACAATGCGAGAGGATTGAAAAGGCGCGGGAGTTCGAGTCTGGAGATGTTGATTGATTTAGGACTGTTTTCTGGAACGTTTGATTTAGTTTTTTTTTTTTTTTTGAGCGGAATCGGGTAATCCGAACTGCTTTCTTTCGCGAGGGGCGGCTTGTTTAGGCGTGAAAACGCCCGAAAGAGATTGATTGGGGGATCGATTTAGAGACTGTAAATTTTGTAAAATATTTATGAATTCTTCATTTTTTCAAGAAGGTACAACCTGTAGTTTTCTGTTTTGACGTATAACAACTATCATTGACAATCTGATGATGTTCTTGAAAAAAATATGCGTTATAAATAGTTTCTTCTTTTACAGCATTTTATAAATTTATAGAGCAATCATTAGTTGTTCATTACATTTTATTGTACTGGATAAAAAAAGGAATCAAACGAAGATTTCTTCGTTTATATAGCTTACCTTGAAAGTTGAAAATTGAGAAGGTTAATAGCAGTTGAAGTCATAAAGCAGATATCAAGTCTTATTGTTAGAGAATAGACCAAAGTAAGAACATCGTTTTTTTGGAAAAAAAATGTTTTATAACTTTAATTTAATAGGATAAAACTATAATTACAAAATTGACAACTGCACTTAAAATATATCTTAATTATTATATTATAATTATAACTTTCAACGTGTCCTAAACAGATTGTAAATAATTACACAAAATAATTTATAAATATAAATTTTTACGATTGCTTTTTATTTCTGAATAAGCTTTAAATTATTGTATCAAAACTATTGATAAAAATAGAAATATTTTGAATTCGAATTAACATGTTTATTTAATTCGAATAATTTAAATTCTTAAATGCGATTAGCCATATTGCATGATAATTGATAAAGCCCAAAATTTAATTGGCAATGATAATTTTAACTTACTCAATCCAAGTAAATTGCAAATAAAACCACATTGTACCTTCAATAAGTATATGACGATGATTCCTAATTAATCGTCTGCAATAAAGGTTTACTTTTTACTTACCGACTTCGGATGGAACTTTCATACCATCAGATCTTACTGATCCAGTTCCAGTAGCGAACTTTAATGGTTCCTACCATTTTCACAAGATGGCAGCACAGCATTATCTCTTGAGGCGCTTTTTAATACTTCAAATCGCTCGATATGTTATTTGTTAGTAGAGATAACAATATATCGGATTTGATGTTTAAATAGTTTTTATAGCATAAACCCGATTGCAAAGTACTTATAAAAAAAGTGAAAAACGAATGCAAAAACCAAATAAGTTATGCGGTTTTCGCACCCTTTCTATTGAATTTTAAAAGAACGCTTGCAACGAGGACGATTTATATTTGCCACAGACTATGTAAACGTACTTATTTCTATAGACATATTATTAATCTGAAATATACCATCTATATTGCAAATTAAAATAATATTTAATGTAATTAATATATATTCAGTTTGAATTAACATGTTTCAAAATATTCGCCAGTTTGTTATATTTGTAACATTTGCAAAGGTGACATCTCCGCAACTTGAGCCGCATATTAATAAGTAAATTTAAAATGCATTGCAATACGATCGTACTTTGAACCTTCGTGTTTGAGATCGAAATATTCGAATAGCCACACCTGCCCGCGCGCTTCAATCAAAAGTTTGAACATAACGAAATTCAGTGACAAATCCTGGTGTATATTACTACATGAAGCTATCCGGGGCTAAATAACCCAATCGACCAAGGTGATCTGCTTATTATAATTCTTTTTTATTTGTTGGATAATTAAAAAGATTATTTGAATTGTTTAATGTTTAATGTTGAGATGGAACCGAATGGATCTCGATCGCTAAATTTACAAACGGAAAAACCGCCAATGTATCAGCGCGCGTTCTCATTATAGTTTATTTATAACATCGAATTTTGTATTATTTATTAAATCTAAATACTCGGACCTTTGCAGGAGTAAATCAATTTTCCAATCGAGAGATAAATTCGTTAATCAAGATCGAAAAACTCTGTCACTCTTGGCTCCGAGTCTTTTGTTTCGTCGGTGCAGATTCGACGCAATCAAAAAAGGGAACGAGAAGAGATAGGACATTGAACGGGAGAAAAAATAGTAAAGGGGGAGGCATTGAAAAAGGCCTCAGATTTCCCGCTTTACAACTTCTGTCTCTCTCCTTTTTTTCAACCCCTATCCCTCCCCGCGAGTCGACTCCCCCCCTCCCCTTTTCAACTGCCGCTCAACCTCGTATTTTTTTTGCTAATAGTGACTTCTACTTTCGACCTCTGTGTCCGATTTACTTTGGGCAATCAAAAATGAAATTGATGAGTTTTTCGAATATATCGATTTTATATTTTATAAAGTGTACCTTTCCCATATATTATCTTCGGTATTTGATTGACAAAATTTTTTGGATTATGGTTTGGCATTTGCTTTTTATCATGGAGCATTTCATTGATAGAATTTGTTATTAAACTCTATTTAATTCGATCTGAATTCTGACGTATATTATACAGTCATATCTAAAAAACAATGATTAACTATTTATTTAAAGAATTGATCAATATGAATTTATTTCTAACAAGGTTTTTCCACTTCCGGTTATAAAAAGTAGCCTTCGCTGAACTTATTGATTATTTTAAAATAGTCGCCGCAAACATTGCATTTTTTAAATTAGATTTGATTTTTAATACCGAGTAAATTAAAATATTAACGACCCCTAAATTTAAGAACTTAATTGGATAATGGCAGAGTGATGTATATAGTAAGTGCCAAGTGCACCGAGCCCAGAATAGGGCTTTTACTAGAAATGAGAATGGACATTGGATTAAACTTGACGGAAATCAAACTAAATAACGCTTCTCAACATTCGCCCGCAACTTAAAAAGCAAAACCCAACCGTTACAAAAGCCTCTCGTCCTCGCGAAACTCCTCGCCCGCATTTAACTCTCCGATCCCTATCAATTTTTCATAAAACAACTGCTCAACTCGTTCGACGCAATCGCAGGCCGCTCTTCACCCAGTGAGAAAAAAGCGTCAGGCAGTTGCCGGCAATCGTTCTCTCGCTGCGGTACAACTCTCGACCCTACGCAACTCCATCCATCCCCCTCTCATTGTCTTAATCTCCTTCTCTCAAACAGTCACACATCGAGCGCGCGCGCTCGCAAAAAAAAAGGAGAGCTAAAGCACGAGCGAGAGAGAGAGAGAGAGAGAGTCCCTTTTTTTTCAGCGATTCCCCCTTTGGCGTCGGAAGCTGCCGGCGGCACCTGGAGCAACTTACACGCGCGCACGCACACACACCCTTCCGCCCCTCTGCCCCGGGAGCGAGAGAGAGAGAGAGAGAACTTGATCGCCGCGGCGGCGAATCTCTCAAAAAGGAGTCCCGGGGCATGTATATACGTAAGCGTACGTACACGCGCGGCGCGCGCGACCCCACCCCTTTTGTGCGTTTTTTAAGGGGGAGCAGCGACGCGGCGGCCGAAGGGTTGCTTTAAATAATAATACGAGAGAGCGCCTGCGTAAGCCTCGGAGAGGAAGCTGGAAAAAGTGCGACCGCTTTAGTTCGCCGTACGGATTTTTACGGGGAAGACGTCGTCGCGTCGCGGCGCGGGACACGGCGTTATACACGTTGTAGCTGGACTCTCGAGGCCCGGATATCTTCTCGCCGAGGTGGTGTGAGTGTGCTCGCGTCGCCGGGAAGTTGTTCGTGCTGCGAGCGGTGGGTTCGGCGAGGTAAGAGTGCGCTCGTTTACCGATGGGCCGCGAGGAGGGAGTTAAACCGAAAAACGTTTGTATCTTTGAGCTTGGAACGTTTGCTGCTGGCTGCAAAGTGATTTGGACCGAGGTGAGATGTTACAAAATTGTTGTACGACACGTAGTAAAGAGTGTTTGGCAAAGAAGCCTGGGTATTTTAATTAGCTAAATGTGTTAATTAACGAAATTAATTTTGTGTGTTTCTGTTTAATATAAGTTAATAAGGAACTGTGAGTTGGGAATTCGATATTAAAATTGTACTTTAAGATTTATAATTTATATTTTATTATTTTTGTATTATTAAATCTAATTGTAATACAATTGAAACCAAATTTCTCAATGCTGGATGAATTGTATAAATCCAGCTTGAAAAATTAAAATTCCGTTGCATTATTGAAAGGTTGCTCTTAGCATTAAACTTTTAAAATCTGGTGTTCGAGTATCGAAGATTCTTTTAATTGGGATTCCGTAACCTTATTAGCGGTAACTTCATGATAAAATTTGACTGCATATTAAGACGAGCACTTCAAATAATATTATTTAGTTATCGTAAATGTCTGAGTAAATCGATTTCCAACTTTTCATAATTTATGCTAGAATTGATACGAGTATTATATCAGAAAAATCCTTCTCTTCCATGAAATTCAATTGCATCAAATTTCAAATTTAATTATCAATGGAATAGAAACGATCCATATGCTTATTGGTATATTTTTGTTTTTTGGTGTATTTAGAGGTTTATTTAATTCAAATTGCATAATAAAAAAGTCGACTGCCGCAATTAATTTGTAAGGTATATTAAAATAAATCATGAAACAAAAAATTATATCTTTCGTATAACCATTAATTAATTGACTAGAGGGATGAACGGCGTAAATTTGTGGGGTTATTGAACCTTTGAGAGTATATCTACATAACGTACCATTATTATGTTCGTTTGAAGAATTTTCATTTCATTAAATTACTGATTCTTTATATTTATTTATTTATTTATTTATTTATTAAACCAGAGCATAAATATATTATATAGAAAGAAGTTTGAAAATATTTTTTAACTTTACTGAAAGTTAAATAATAAATCAAATACTAATCTTTCAAATTACTTGATTTTAAATTCCAAATTACTATAAAAAAGCAGTTTCCTTTCCATATGCAAATATTTCCACTAATCATTTTTAAATAAAATTTTATCGACGCAACTCGTTCGTATCCGGATAAGTTGAACAGCGCGTGTTTGCTTTAAAACCAGGCCAATGTCGATGAAATCGATCAGTCCAATAACCGATCAAAGCCGAAAAGTTTCGAATCCGCATCGTAATTACCTAACACAAAAGCCCGAAAGAAGGCCGGCGGAAAAAAGCATCAGAGAAAACCCGAAACCGCAGCGGCGCCGCGCGCCACGGAGAGAAAAAGCCGTCCTATATTAGCAATTTCCGGTGAAAAAGTGAAAGAGCGGAAAGGTGAGATGATCGTTACAGACCCGAGAACGCACCGAAAATGAGACAATGAAAAGCCAACTAAAAAAAAAAGAAAAGAAAAAAAAACGATCCAGCGCCAGAGAGAGAGAGAGAGAAAGAGAGAGCACGGCAAAAGGGAAAGGAGCGCAGCGTATAAAAAGCGAGGCGCGCGCGGGATTTTTAAGGGGGTAGGATGCTGCACCCTTGTACAAAACGCGGCCCATTCAGTCGCCCTCCTATCAAAATTGCGTGAACGTGAGTTGACAGAACGGCGCGCGCGGGGCGCGTAAAATAAAAGGCGCGGAGGAGAGGAGAGAAAAAAATGCCGAGAGAACGGGGAAAAATCGGCGGCTGGATAACAGATGTTTAACGCGGCCGAGCGGCCCAATGATGAGCCGGGAGAATTAGCCGATAATCGTGAAATTTCAATTTCAGGCGAGATGGAAGAAGCGCAGCCGCGAACAATGGGGGAAGCGCCTTTTTTTTCGGAGTTCGGACGGCCGCTTCCGTCTTTTCCTTTTTTTTTTTCGGGAGAAAATTTTCGAATCTTGCTTGCGGAACGGAGCTTTTTTGTTGGACTTTGGGGTTTTGAGGTGCTTTTTTTGGAGATGTTGAGGTGAAAGAGAAAGAAAAGTTGTCGTACAGATTGAAAGTTTAAACGGCATATTTTGACAATTATTATGTAACATTTGGTCGTAAACGGGACTCTAAAAAATTAGTAATAAATCATGCGTACTGTCTCTGCTATGATTAAGTTATTACCAGTTTATAATGATCTGACTTGAAATTTAAAAGGCATTATAAAAATATAAATGTGATTTGACTAACAAATAAAGATTCGATCGAGTAAATTTCTTTAAACATCTTATTTTCGTTCGAAAAAAGGCTCTACAATTATTCACAAAAGATACGCTTGAGTCCTGCTTCCTGCTTCATGATGAAAGAAAATGGAATTATACAGTGTCTCAAACACTCTTAATAAGGAAAGAATTATTGTTATCTGCTGAAACAATTTCTTTTGAGTACCAAGCATCAAAAGATAAGTTTATTCAGATTTTTATTCTTGATTACTTTGAAGCTCCTGTTAAAATAAACACAGACATTTCCGTGTTAAAGTTCAAAATTTTAGATATTCTTTAGCAGATATCTTTAAAGATACGCTATATACTTTATTTAAATAAATTAATTTCCTTTAAGCATTTCAGTTTTCTTTGAAATTTAATGCAAATTTGATTTTGAAATTGTTCACAAAAATAGAGTACAGGAGAAAAATTCTCTACTAAAAATTATTATGTCAATCTTAATATTCTCACAGAGTGACATTTTTGGAAAAATTACAATAGTTTTTTTTGTAAAATTTACCAAAACTATATTAAGTTTTACAAGAAACTATTCTAAAGTTTACTAGAACAATAGTACATTTTACAAAAAAATATTGTAATTTTTCCAACAATGTCAGTCCGCGAGAAAATTAAAATTGACTACTCTAATTTTTGGCAGAGAATTTTTCTAAAAATTTTGCATTGGATTCTTCTGGCTTGGTCGTCCACAAAATTAAAAATTAAAAAATTTATAGTGCCAAGTTCTTGAACGAATTATAGGAGGCTTTGAGAGTCATGAAAATATCTACTCTTACAGTTACCAGGTATCTATCTGGAAAAGATACTTCGGTTAAACAGTTGCTCATTGCTTCACGAAGAAAGAAAACGGCTTCGTAGAGTCACATATTGATCTCAACGCCGAAGACCCAATAGTTATTGCCGGATATCGAAAGAAACATCGATTGCAATTTTATTCCTAATTGATTACGAGTCTCGTATAAGTAAAAGTCTCGTATAGGTGAAAGAAAATTATTAGGCGCCTTTTTATGAATAAAAATGAAATATATTGGCTGTCTTGTTTCAAGTTCAGGAATGGCTTGAGTATAAAACAACATTAGCATAGAGCAGCAGGTTTAAGCCCACCTTATCATTCGTAGTTCTATTGCGTGAACAATCAAGCGACGTTTTGCGCATTTGGATTTAATACTCTAGAAATGAAACACGATCAGTTTTCTTGGGCATAAGAGAATGTTCAAGTGTCCGAATGCATCTCGAAAGTGTCAGCGTCCGAAGTTCAACGTGGCAGTATGCGCCGTGACCGTTGTAAGAAGGCAAATAAAATTAGGTAACAAATTGCGAAGAAACGCCGAACACGATTTTCTGCGGAGCAGGGCGACATCGAGGCTGGGCTTATTTACGAAAATTCTATAGTCGGCGTTGTTTCTAATGAGCCTGCAAATTGTAGGCTCCAATATTAAATTTATACGCGAGCCTTTGAACGCAGCAGTCATGAAGGAGGAAGGCCAACGTCGTGACGTGCACTTTTTCGAAGCGCGAAGAGTCTTTCGATTCCAGTAGCGAAGAAAAAAGAAATGTTCAGCAAAATATGCGGCAAAAAGCCTGGATCGTCTTCTTTTTTATATTTAATCTAGTTATTTGTTGTCGCATTTTTGGGTAGAACTTAAATATTAGTCTGTAGATGAAAATACTGAAGTGTTTATTTACGTGAAGAATTAGTTTTGAAACTGTGATTAATTAATAAAAGAATAAAAGTATTGCAAAGCTTTTTTTAAAAAAATAAAGATACTGTCCAGTGTCTAAAATCGCTAACAGTATCGATAATAAAATACTTCATACCAATAATTATATAAGGAACACTTCATAACGTATCATAGATTTATATGAAAACCATCACTCATCATCCTCAATTCAGCCCCGAAAGCAGTCAGTTCGAAGTCCCGAACAAAGATCGAGTCGACGGCTCGAAAGAATCGGCAAAAAAGCGCATCGAACGCGATTGACACCGCGGCCTCGCGCGTCGTTACCGCTTTTGACGAGCTTTCACATAAAGCGGAGAGTCGCAGGCAGAAATTAGCGGAATTAGGCGGCGCCATTTTGGGGAAGAGGCGAGGGGGCAGGCGAGAATAGCCGCCGGGGCTCTCGGGGCTGGACGAATATACCCACGCGTCGTATTTCCCTGCGCGCGAGGGGTGGGGACTCACTGCGTGCTCCGGGGGGAGAGAGAGAAAGAGAGCTGGATGAAGTTATAGGTCGCGCCCGAGACCGGGGGGGCGAGGGAGGGGTCGAGGGCAGTTAGAGACGCCGAATTTAGGGAGCGGGGGTGGAGGGGGGGAGGGGGAAGGAAGTCGAGGACGAATTTCGAGGATGCGTCGGAGGTACAGTTTTGGACAAAAACAACGTGGATAATGGCTTCTTTCTGATTTGGATACTCGGTTTTTTAGGGTGTCGCGGAAGAAGGTACTTGTAATTACTGTATTTAAAAGAAGAAACTAGAAATTGAATTGTAAGGAAATGAAGTATTTTATATGCTGGATGTCTAATATCATCAATATTATTAATTTTAGACGCAAGTACTCATTCTATTTTACTTGGACCAAATTTTTCTAATTATACGTAGAGCTGAATTAATAAATTTCAATTTTAAATTATTTAAATTTTTGAAGTGAAAAATATATCTGGAGTTTTCGAAACAGCACTAGAATAGCAATAGAATTTTTGACAACGATTTAAACTTTTATGCATTGGGATAAATTTATGTGATTGAAAATAGCCCCGATTTTGGTACAAATTCAAATATGTATTATACTTTTAATAAATTCCAAAATCTATTTTTACCTGAAAATCCGATTAAAAGTACATTGTATTGTCACACTCAAATAATTTGTCGACAAATCATGCTCATATAATTGACCGACAGATTTAAATAAATGTCCATTCTCACTTCTTACTCCTTTACAATCCCTTCTCGAGCTTGTATATCGCCGTAATCAACGAGTTTCCCCGCCAATCACCCCGAAAACCTGCCCGTCAACTTCCACTCCGGCCTGTACCTCTCTAAGGCCGCTCGTCCTTAAAGAAACCACGACAATGCAAAGCGATATCGGGGCCGAGGTCCTTGTCGGGCACGGGCGCACTCACGCAGCCTGGCCATTGGTCAGGATTGGCTTCTCGCTCCCTCTTCTCGCTATCGATTATGTTCCCTATCAATTGGCCGACTGACATTTTTTTTTTTGTGTTGGAGGTGTGGTTTCGGCCAGCGGAATAGTTCAGAAATTTCTCCACCCATGTAAATTACCCCGGCTCATTGGCCGACGCGCGAGGCCGCCACTTGTGGCTCTCCGTACCTTTTTTTTTTGTACGTCGTTTCGACGAGTGCTGTCTTTTTTTTTTTTTTTGTTAATTCGGGGCCTGGGTGTTGTTGGGGGTCGGGGAAGGAATATGCACAGGTTGAATTGGGTGGTTTGCATAATAGGGAGAATGAATTGTGGGCAGGATAAGAGTGTGAATTAAGTAGGTTGATTTTGATGTTATGGGTTTTTTTTTGTAAGGGATATGAAGCTTCTTCTTATAGGGGAGGCAAACTGTTTTGAACAAAAAAAATTGTATGCGGTAATAATCCTTTTATTCTAATATAAGTTTCGTGCGTCTGGTTTTAATAAAGTTTGTGCATGACTTTCAAGTAAATTACCGAATAAGCCAGATTTTACAACTTTCAAAATTATTTGACAAATGAAAAAAAATGCTGTAATCTACTTACACTGAAAAGGTCTTTTTTTATATTGATGTTTTTTAGCCTTTTTTTGAAAATTTCGTACAAATTGGATATTTTCTTGTGTAAGCGGATTCGTGACAATAACCTTTAAAAACAATTAATCTTATCAGATAATTGCAATTCGGAAGAATCGCTTATATCTTTTAAGTCTTGCCGAGCTAAATTTAAAAGATAAACACGGACAGAGATTAAAAATCATCGATCAGTCGTCTTGCTTGATATAAAAGCAACATGAATAAATATTATTGTATTAAAAAGTAGTTTAATTTTCTATATAACTAATAATATAATTAAATCTATCTTAGTTTATAAAACCAGTAACTAAATTTACATACATCTTAGATATCCCAAAATTATCATGCATTTTTTCCCAAACAATTCCATCATCGCGTTCGGTTTAAAACGAATAAATCTGCAACGCGACGCACCAAAAATTACAGTACTTCTCAACGGCCGAACCCAACAAATCCAGCTCCCAAAACAGCCTCTCCCACCCCGCTCCCAGCCACCGCGTTCTACATCCTCCGTCGACTTTTTCATTCACCTCCTCGACGAGCATCGTCTCGAAAAGGCCCGGAAAACTCGGGTATACAGGAGCGAGCGGAGAGAAAGAGAACGAGAGGGACGGCCAGCCTGCTCTCGGCGCGGGTGGGGTTTTCGTGTACGCGTACGGAAAAAGCCGACGCGCGATTGGCGCGTTGAAAGAAAACGTGACACGGCTCGGGGGAGAGAGAGAGAGAGGAGAGAGAGACAGGCTCCCACTTGCGTTAAGGCACTACGTCGCGGGCGTCCGAGCAAACTGGACGTCTTCTCCTTCTTCATTAAGGAGCGCGATCGGCGCGCGATCCGGACTTATCGATCTCGCTCATCGATCGCCGGTTTTTAGAATATATATACGTGACGGCAACGTGACAGTGTTCGAGCGCCCCGACGCCTGATGTCTTTTGGTAATGTTTGCCTTTTATTTTCAATTGGTTTACGGTGCATTTTTCAAGGTTTGCTTACGTTTTGTGCGATTGAATATTTTATGGGGATTGGATCGAGTGGTTTTGCATGCGGGAGAGAATGGTGATATGGAGAGAAGTAATTTGGAGTATGTCGCGAAGAATTTTTTCGTATCATTTAGTCGCGGTGAATGTTTTTATAAAAGTAAAGACTAATTGATCAAAATTCGATTGCATTTACAATGTTTAAAAATAATAATTTTAATTTAAAATGGGAAGAATACGTTAAAAATGTATCGAGTGTAAATAATTAACTTGGTGATTTTTAATGCAATATTTTTAATCTCAAAGTAGCATTATAATTCGGCTAATGCACCTTATTATTGATTTAATTTTAAATACGTGAAAATAATTAAGGATATCAAAATGACACAACAAAGACAATGATTAAATCTGTAAAATCTGTAAATTCGATTTAATTTATAAATTTTTATTCAAATTAATAATAATAAAAATACGCAAGAAGTAAAATAGTGTAAGACTGAGAATTTCCTTTACTTAACTTTCAAAAATAATAAAAAATTATACTTAAAATGGGTTAAAGGAACTGTTTAAATCTGCAAGAAAATAAAGAGAAAAATGACTCGGACAATTATTTGATTGGTCGAATTTCACTCTATAAACATGAAATTCGATTTTAACGATTTAATGGAGAGAGCGTTAACCGTCGAGAATTGAATTTCCATTCTTCCCGAACGGAGCGGGAATACTTTCTAAGCGAATTACGAGTACTTATTTTCGCGGAAAAGGAATAAATTTTGAAAAAAAAAGTCGAAAGATCTTTATGGACGGTCGTAAACCTATAAAAGGATCGGCGGCTCAAGGCTCAAGTTCTGCTCTATTCTAATAATTTTTCTCGGCAGACACGCTATGATTTCATGAAGTTTTCTTTATTGTGAAGCTATTATTTTCTCATAATTCGCCGTAGACGGACGGGAGTAAATTTATTAAACATTTGGGGATTGAGAAATAGCTCATCCTTTATTTTAATCCTCCTTTAATTTGAAAGAATTTATTATTAATGATTTTGATCGCTGATGCGATTTTAAACGACTGCGATATTTTGGATGCAATCTGTTTTAAGTTTCCTTAATAATAAACACGAATTTACAAGAGCTCGATTAAGCAGATTTTTTAAATCCAATTCTTTCTCTTCCTCCGCTTATCACTCAGCTACTCGGAGCCAACTTTATTACGAGTATAACAACAAATCGAAACTCATCGATCGGCCAGCAAAATCAGTTTCACTCCCGGAGCGGATGTAGCCAGAAAAAGGGTCAGAGATCCTTCCGCAGCGCTGGAAGAAAATTGCGGGCATCCCCGGACGTTCGCGACCGAAAAAATGTAAAGCAAAAGCCTTCGGACGCCGGGCAAAAAAGCCGCCGCCGCCGCCGTTGCCAAAGGGAGTAATAACGAAATCCCAGGTAAATCCGGGCGTTTCGTCATCCTGCTTCTCTCTCTCTCTCTCTCTCTCTCTCTCTCTCTCTCTCTCTCTCTCTCTCTCTCTCTCTCTCGCTCAAAGTACACACTTCTCTCAGGCGCGTTCGTTCAGCTCTCGTTACGGTTCACTTGCGGCACGTAGTACATACCCGGGCGGTGCGCGTAACGGCTCGGCTTTTTCTCTCCTCCGCCGGGATGGATTTTCTTCGGCCCGGAGAAAGATCGAAAGTACGGAGTCAGTGGTCTGCCGGCGTTTTTTTTTTTCTTCTCCCGCGTGGCTCTCTCTGTCTCTCTCTCTCTTTTATTGTTGAGGTGGAGTTCCCCCCCCCCCCTCCCCCGTCCCCCTTGAAATTTTTACGCCGCGCCGCTCTTCTTGCGCGGAGGAGAGCCGTGTACTTGCGACCGTGAAGCATCTCGCCCGATTTACGAGCGGCCGAGCGCTTTTATTGTTTCCCCGCCGGTGATGATTGTAATTAAGGAGAGTAAAGTAAATGCGCCGAGATTATTCGACGGACGAAGATAAATGGTGAGAGGAGGCTTCGAGGGAGGGGGGGGAGGGGAAATCGGTTATCGGGGGACTACGTCGGGCGATCGGCTCTGCCGATCAATTAAAGGCTCGGATGCTATCGGTTTCTAAAGACGCGCGTTCGAGTACAGCGGGAGCTTTGAAAGGCAGACGGTTGAAACAAAGGTTATATACCGGTTGAAAAGTATTTGATAAAAATCTTGGCTCGCCGCGAGAGGTTGCATCTGTCAGATTTTTGTTTCTTAATGGATCGCGTCCAGGGGCAGGATTGATTTTTGGTATTGGAAATTATACGGTTTTCTCTTGTAATCGTGACATCTGAAAATTCTTTGATTCGAGCGTTGTACTTTTTAAGTTTCTTGTAGCACTGAGAGTACAATTGGTGTTCTTTTCTGGACTGGCAAGTATTGTCTATATAGTAACTGAAATTATTCTTTTTGCTCTCTCATAGAGAAAGCTTTGGATTTTCTTTATTACTTCGCTCGCGGATCTTTTTGTGTCAAGTCTATTAAATTAACGAGTCTTACTTTGATCAATCCAATTTCGAAATATTGTAATCACTTTTGTCATTCTCAAGAAGCACGCTCGAAAATGTCCAAGCAAAGCGTTCCGTTAATCCTAAAAATACTCTACCCAAAATCGATCGAAACCCAATTAAAAACTTCCCAGACAATGAAAACCAAGTCAACTCCGGCTCGATTGCAGGTACACGATCGAGCCACGAACATAAAAATCGCGCTCAATATATATCGCACTGCCAATTGCGACAATCGATCGTAGCTTCGCTGCACCTCGCAGCAGCCCTGAAAACCGAGCCGCGTCTCTCGAAATAATCTCCTCGGCCGCCTCCACAATACATCACGCCGTTTCAAAATGGTTGCTTGCGAGATGGCATACATACACATCGACACGCCGAAGGACTCTCTCTCTCTCTCCTCTCTCCTTCTGGGCAGCGACGACGACGTCGTCATGGCGACCGCATACATGTGGACCGCCGTGCTATGCGCGGCTTCCGCTCTGGACCCGTCGCGAGTGGGAGTTCGGTATTACGCGTGTGCCGCTGGGGTGCGCTTCTTTCTCCCCCCCTCCCTCGTCCACCCAACCTCCCTTCGGCTTCTTTAAGGCCTGCGAAAAGAGGCTCGATAAGGAAGGAGCGTTCTCGCTTCGATTTCGCTGCTTTTAAGTGCTTTGAGAGAGGGGCAACGGGGTAGATTTTCTTTCTTTTTTTTTTAAAGAGGCTGTTTCGTCGGAGAAATTAGGAGGGTTTATTTTGAGATGGTATTATGTGATACTACTGAAAAATAAACACGTAATTTTAAAATTCAGGAAAAATAGTAGGTTTATTCTTGGTTATTCCGAAATCGTGCGCAATTTTATTTTATATTTTATTTTAAATGTTAAGGAGTACATTCTTTAAATTCTATAAAAATTTTTAAATTCTTCTAATTACTTGACCACATTATCATTATTCTTTCAAACTTAATCCGAACGCTCGAAAACCAAAGAAGTAATCCCCCGATCCGAAAAATAAAAATTTCCGGCTTCCGCGCGGATCCCTTGCCCCATACAACAGCCAGCCGAGCAATCGTCCACTTACGAGGCAGCCGATAATCAAAGCAGCTCGGCGCGGCATTTCGTAATTCCTTGACAAGCGTTCGCGCGGCTCGTAATAGGAAGCGCCGTAAGAAAAGCTGTGCTCGGGTGTATATATATGTATATAAAGAAGAAATGCGCGCGCGATGCAATTGCATGCGCAGGTACCTGCAGCGGGACGGCCTCAAGGATACAACGAAACTGCCAGAGAGGCAGAGAGGAGCTGCTCTCTCCGAGTTCATTGCTCGGCTTCTTTCATTAGCGCGCCGTTCGAGGAAACGCATGACTCATCCGCTTCGGCTTTTCTTTTCGAAGTCCGCCGCCGCCGCCGCCGCGCTCGCCTTTTTTCCGATCTAGAAACGCGCAATCGTCATATTGACCGCCGCCGCCGCCGCCGCCGTCTGATCGGTCAGGAATGCGCCCCCTTTCTCGTACAGACGGGGATGCTGCTGCCCGATGCGTTTGGGCGCGTCATCCTGCACCGAGGATGAAGCTCACTGACGGGGATCGAGTCGGGAGTTTTTCTCGGCTCCGGCTGGAAGAGGCTGCCGACGGGTTCGAGATTTTATCGGTGATTTTACTGGGCTTAATACGACGTTAACCGACTGGCGGGTGATTCGGTTTTGAAAGTAGCATTATTTTGAGGATTATACGATATGGTTCGGTAAGAAAGCAAACACATTAGACGTCTTTTGTTCCGCGGCTGTTTTTAATCGTCGGTACTCTGGTATTTTCGTTACTGGAAGCTCATTTTCAGGACTTCCGGGTCACGAATTGAGCGTCGGCGCGCGGAATTTTTATTGCCCTTTCTCTCATTGTGTTCGAGCGCATCCCGGGTTCAGTTATTGCACTGCGCAGGCGAACTGAAAAAAAAAAATTACGGAGCGCCGTGTAACACGTGGCTTTTTGCGCGTTGGCACATCTTCGAACGGAAGAATAAATACAAGAATGTTTACGAAGATACATTAGTTAAAAATGTGGCTAAAATATTTTTTAATGTCAAGTCTGTTTTGAAAATTAAAGGAGTAAGCGTTATGAATGGCATTTTTCTGTTTGAAAGAGAAATTTATCTAATAAAATTCTTATTTTGTTTTAAGTTACACACGGAGAAAAATTTTCTGGTAAAAATTACAATAGTACATTTTAATTTGATCACAGACTGTAAAAATCCTAAAAAATTACCATGTCCATAGTAGATTTTACAAGTCTAAATACGAAAATTTATCATTGACCTCGTAAAATTTACTATAAATTATGGTAATTTTTTAGGCAGTCTGTGATCAAATTAAAATGTACTATTGTAATTTTTTCTAGAAAATTTTTCTCCGTGCAGAAATAATTTTCCTTCCGCGACGTTTGCGTAAAGAATTTTCGTCCGCTAAATTGTTATTAATTAACGTTTACAATATTTAATTAAGCTGCAAAACTGAAACGCATCAACGACCAACCCGCATCGTACAAGAAAAGCTCGTCGATAAAGAAAGAAACGTAATCCATAAGGCCTCGGTGCAGGCTTCTCCTTTAAACGCGCGTCAGAGCTGGCCATTACCTCTGATTGAGAAAGTTCGGCGGGCCGCCGCGATTTTTCCTCTCTCGCAGCTCTCGGCAATCACAATCGATTCCCGTCCATCGGTTAACCTCGCCGCATCCAAGTTATTATCGCGTTAAAGCGCAATTCGGCCGGATGGCGATTCGTCATGAGAGCGCGGCTTAGGCTGCCGCTGCTGCTCAATAATTCTCGCTCGCGCCGCGCAGGAAAAAGGAAAACTCGAGCGGACGCACACCCGGATTCGAGGGCTAAAATTAAGCCCGGCCGGCGCTCATCCTTCTTTCGCGTCGATATCGCTGCTTTCTTGTACTTAAACTGCTGCCTGCCCGTTTGCTCCGCCGCGCGGCTCGGGAGTGAGATGATTCTTCTTTAGTTGAGACTAATTTTCGAGGTAGAGATTTATTTCAAGATCAATTGACGTTAGTTTTATTGCGGAGGCGGAAGAAAATCATAATTGATTGGCGTACCGTTTTGAAGGGATTTGAATTCAGACGAAAGAGTCACGATGCAATTTACGTAGTTTAAGAATGATATACCGTGCAGTTTCCAGAAATCGTTAACTTTTCAATGCCGCTCGTTTATAATTAGTCGGCATAATTAAAACTTGACTTGAATACACAATAATTTGCTCTAATTAATAATTATCGTCGTATTTTCCATTTTAAATTTTGCGTCATATAAATCCTCCTTTAAAACATTGAACAAACTATTTATATAAAGAAATTAATCAATCCGTCATATAAATTTACGAAACGCAATATATTATTTTCATTACAAATAATTAATGTTACAAAACAATCCCCTTCGGAATCGCATTGAAAATAAACTAAAAAACAGTCCTCGAATTTAGCGCGGTATTAAATTAATCCTTGCGGCCCAACCGACTGCGCGAACGCGTTGCTTTATCGATCGAAACCATTTAGAGTCTGATTAAATAAGCGACCGTTTATTGACCACTTCCTGGCGGCCGAAATTTCGTCAATTTTTTAAGCGTTATCGGAAAAATCTCGAAAATAGCCGCAGCTGCATCCACGCGCTTTCCCTTCTCCTCCTCAAATTTTACTTTATCCGATCGCCGAAGATGAGAATGCAGAATCAGCGTGAATTATTGCTCCGCGTATTGGTTTTCTTAAAAGTATTTTAGTGTTTCCAGTTTTGGATTTATTAATGAACGGCATGATGATAAAGAAATGAAAATTATCGGAATCTGGCATTTTCGGAGGTTACTTTTTTAGCGGCGGCTTTCGAGATATCGTGTTGCGATTCATTATGTAAGCGCGGTATACAAGGCTATTTTTGCATGGTTTAATTATTTAAATGTAATTTAATATAATAAGATTATATAAAAAATATAGATCTAAAAATTCATTGAAATTTCGAAAGGTAACAGTACTCATAAAACGAATAAGAAATCACTTGAACGCATTAAAATCCGTAAACTCTTATAGTAAATAAACAATAAATCACAAATCTCAACTTAATCGTTTTCTATAAAAAAAAACACCGGCGAACGCGTGAAAAGCTCATTTGCTTCGGAAAAACGAGCCAACAAAACGAAAAAAAAAAAAAAAATGCATCCGGACGAGCGGCAAAGAACGCAGACGCGGAAAAAGGGCCCCGCTCCGAGAAAAATCGGTCAGATAATAAGAGTCGATCGCCGGCCACAAAAAAGAGCGTCGGAGGAAGACGTCAGGAGCGACTAAAAAAGGAACGAAATCAAAGCAAAACCTGCCGGCGCGATCGAGTCGATCGGGCCAATTGCCGTGTCTCGAGCGTGTCAAATCGCTTCCAGGGCCCGCCGCCGCACTCACACACACACACACACACTTTCACCTCCGTACCTTTTGTGACGGCCCTTCGCTCCGGTTTCTCCGGGACTCCCGGCCGTTTTTTTTTTTTACGGGCACTTTCTTCGAGGGAGAAATTAACCTTCCCGAAGCGGACTCTCGCGACTGCCGGCCTTTTTTTGCCGTTTTTAATTAAAGATCCGACCTCTGGTCGCTGCTTTCGGCTTCCGGATTAGGGATTCGGCTATTGGATTTTGAGATTTTGGTATTGAGATTCGAAAGGTTGAATAGGTGATCCGATTCTAATAATTGTATCGTAAATATTGATTTTACTACAAATTTCTTGTATTTTTTATTATTTGGATTATATTACAAAATGCGCTTTGGTTTAAATTTTTGTTAAGAAAATGGAAAATACAATTGAAATCGTGTAATTATAAATTTTGAAATGCAGACTACAAATTTCACAAGCAAACGACGAAAGAACGTCCCAGCACACATCGAACGAACGAAAAGACGCCTTAAAAAAGAGCCGATACATGATCAATAAAACTTTTCAGCCGACGAAACCGTCCTCGTCTAAAATCTCTCTCCCGCCGCGCGGCCCTCGGGCCCCCCCGCACCCCAAAAAAACGTTCGAATTACCCCTATACATCGAGCGTCACGAGAAAAGGGGAAAGTCTCTCTCTCTCACCTACCTCCGGCACCTCCTTCATCCTTTTTCCCCTCGCGGGGGACTAAAAATCCCGAAAACCATCGACGGGGGTCGTCCGGAAAAAAAAAAGCGCGCGCGACCGAGCAAATCTAAAAAGCGGCCGCCGCGCGCAGGATTATATCGATCGGTCTTTTGTCGAACGGGGAAGAATTTTTCGAAAGCATCTGCCCTGAAACTCCCCCCCCCCCCCTTCCGCTAGCGATCGCAATTGTTCTTATTAGGAATCACGTTCGGCGCTGAGCGTTCGGCCGCGTAAACTGGGCTTTTCACCGATTGCGAGACTGTGTCTGTGTGCGCGTGTCGGGGGGTTCCTTTTAACGCGTCGGAGGATTGCGTTTTGACGGGAGTTTGAGTAAATTTGCTTAATCGGCTTCGACCTTGCGCCGCTGGTTGCCCGTGAAATTGAGAGTTTTTGTGTGCGTTTTAAACGGTTTCGATGATGAATGGAGGCTTAATGGGTTTTGAAATTCTAGCTTTACCGTTTCTTTTTTTGAGCGTTTTGAAATTTTAAATTGAGCATTGTGCTTCGATTGATTGAAACATTTTCTTTTCCAAATTAAGTAAGATGTCAGACTATTAACTGCGAATAAAAGTTAAATTGTTACGAGTTTTACACCAGATAACCCATGGTAGAAAATTAACCAGTTGGGTTGGTTATGGTGTATTTTAAATAGAGCGCTTTTTAGCTAAAATTGATGTACAATTAAATAAAAACAATTGGAAAACCGTTGTAAAAGATAAAATATCATTACACTGAAACATTCATAAGCAAACATATTTAATTATTTGATAATGTCAAAAAATAATAGCAATTTGTCGTTCTCAACTACAAAACAAGCTAATAATTGGCCAAACCTGTTTAACTTTTATACCAGGGACTTTTTTTAAAAAAGATTTTAAATAAAACCTCCCATTAATAAACATTAAAGTAACAATTCACTATTTCCTAGATCAATTAAGTGTCTCAATAAACACGAATGCCAGTACATGAACTCGTGCACTGCCCAAAGATAGCTCTTAACACCACGTCGTTATCCATCCCCGGTCCACATTCCAATTTAAACGCGAAAACCCCGCAGTTTCCCACACCCCGCGCTCCGAAAAACACAGCTCGATCTCTCCTACAAAAAAGCCCTCCGCCGCTCGAAGCAAAAAAAAGAAAAAGCGCGGGAGAGCCGCGGATTCCGGGTCTCTCTCTCTCTCTCTCTCGCCACGCGATCGCTGCACCGATCCTCGCACGCGAGCCGCACGTGCTCTTAGCCTTGGCACGGGGCGGCCTTCCTCCGCGGAGCGAGCACAGGCTCGAGTCGCGGTTGCAGATGCACGTGCCGCCTATTGTTAAACCTGCCAGCTCTCTCTCTCTCCTTCTCTCTCCTCGGTCTTGCAGCCGCGCGCACGCGGTGATTGCGGAAAAGCGACCTCGTTAAGAAGCGTTTTTTTGCCGAGTCTCGAAGGCGCGGAGAGGTGGAATATGCGGCTGATGAGCGAGGTGACTAATTGACGCGGGCCGCGGCAATTTGACTCCCCGCGGTGTCGTTTTCGCGGATAAATCGTTATAATACTTTGACTCTGCGCTTTTTTGAGCGGTTAAGTGTATATGGGAGTCGAAATGCATCGACTCTATTGTTGTGAAAATATGCTAAGTAAGCAGTGAATTCGTTTGCGGGCTGCACGTTTTGCGCTTTCGTTAAATAATCAAAACATTTTTCGGCTTTCAATTTCTCCGTCCGTCAACTCTGTTTTAGTGTACAAAGATCGGCACTTAAAATAACTATTTACCATTAACTCAACTATTAACCACGAACATCATCCTCTTCGTAGAATATCGAATTTCCCCCGAATAAAGAAATCCTCCGAATAAAATCTCATTATCGTAAACGCCGGTTCGCTTTTAAATAAACTCGATTTCCCCACGGCTGAATGTTTAACGCGAGAGATAGAGAGAGAGAGAGAGCAGAGCCTCCAGATACGTATACGTGAAACGACGCGCTTCTATATCCTCGCCCCGAAAGTGCAACGAACTCCGGGGCGAGCTGTCGGTAAAATTATTGAAAAATCAATTAGCGGGGATGGCTTAGCGATTCCGCAGAAAACCCAATTTGCCAATTATTCGAGGGCTGACGCGGCGCGCGCGTCTATCCGATCCAACCCTCTCCCCCCCCCCCCTCCGCCGCTGCAGCGAGAGGATATACATGTACGTTCGCAAGGATGATTGACGCGTTTACGTTATGCGCTTTCCTTAGCTGCTCGCGAGCGCGCGCGTGCAGGGGGACAATCGAATTTTAGCGGATTAACGCCGCGCGGCCGGGGGGATGGGGGCGCGCGGCTATTTTCGCGCGCGCGGGTTCGTCGTCTCGTTTGAGTGGTCGGAGAGACGGGCGACTTCCTGCTCGTTACGTATACGATTTTTAATGAGATTTTTTATTTTTATTTTAATGCACGCTCGGATTTAATTCTAAGGTATATATATTCGTCGCGGATTATATTCGTATATATTATATATTTGTATTCGTTACATCCTCTAGGGATTATATATAAACGTCTATATTAAGATTCTTTAGAATGCTTCCGCAAACCCCGCCTCGCTACCCTCTCGCAAAACGTTCTCGTATCACCAACGACAATCGAACAATTTCCCGGCCCAATCCCGGCGTGACATTCGCAACGTCAATTAATACCCGTCTCCTCGCATCATCTTCCGCTCCCGCATCTCGGCGAATCCATAAAACACGCGAAGAAGCATCGGGCGACAGCGGGAGGGAGGAGGGAGGGGGAGGGGGGTGGGGCGAAAAGGGACGAGATCGACTGGTACACAGCGGCGCGCGACGCTTTAATGGACGTTTGAAATGATTAGCGGGGATTGACAATGGGACGCGCAGGTGAAATGGATCCTCTCTCTCTCTCTCTCTCTCTGCTCTGCTCTGCAGTCCAACGACCTGCGCTCCCCCTCCCCTCGCTTCTCCGCGCGGAAGCGTCGAGCGCGCGCCAGAAGGGACGACGCGCGGAGTAGTCACTTATTCATACGCGCCCGCACAGACACACACAACGCTTTCCGGGGATTGCCGTTTTGCATTTCGCCGCGGCAGTTGTTGCTTGATTAGGCGCGCGCGCCGCGAGATGCAGCCGCTTTTTGCGGCTGGCGGTGGGGATGAGGTTGTCGAGAGGAGGCGGGTTTTGATTGTCGGGGTGAAACGCTTTTTTTTTCGATTGGCCGTATAGGGGGGTGGACGCGGGCGGGTGGAAAATTTTCCGTTGCCGAGCGGCTTAATTTTAGTTTTTTAAAGGATTATGTTTTTCGGATTTGTTGTTTATTGGTAGAAATAGTATTATATTCTACAAAGCTAAGTGGTCGTGAAAGCGGGAAAATTTCAAATACTCGTTTCAAGTTGATCAAGGTTCTACTGTTAACATTTTGCGACTATTTCTACTCTTATTTCGTCAAATAAAACATTTTTTATCCACTTAAGACAGTAAAAAGAATATTTATCAATGCAATTCTCTTTATTATTCCCCGATTATTCGACGGACGTAAATACATTTCAAAAATGCAACTAAAACGTGTACGTCTTTTCGCGCATAAACTACAGCTCGCTTCCGTCGCACCCGTAATAAACACCACTGAAAATCTAACATACCTCGCAAATAAAAGTTATAAAAATCGATCCGAACACCAAAAAAAAAAAAAAAAGGCATCAACTTAATCCGACACCTCGCAGCAGCTCTCCGTCCCGCTCCTGGCAGCCAGTTCCCTTTGACCCCTCCCCACTCCTCGTCCCTCCGCCGGCACTTAAGCAAATCCGCGCAAAAAGCCGCGGAGCCCCGGCTCCGATCCGGGCGTATCAGGGCTTATCAGCGGGCCGCGCCTGCGCCACCCCACCTGATATATATCCGCCGCTCCGCTCTGGCTCGCTCTCGCCCCACCAGCCCGACAGCAGCCGCCGCCGCCGCCGCTCGGAGGAAACCTCGTGCTCGGGCTCGCTTCGCCCCGGTGTCATTCGGTCGCGCGACTCCGCAGCCGCTGGTCGCCTTCTCCTCCGCTCCTCCGCGAGGAGAGAAGAGAGCCTCCTCGTCCGCCCGGAGGACACGACCGCAACGACACGCGCCAGAAGGACGCGGAAGTGCGGGACTTGGGAAGCAGCAGCTGCCGCCTCTCTCTGCTCTGCGGACGGAGTTCAAAGACCCAAGGTACGTGGAAACTCGAGCGTAATTGCGGCCCGGAGGGTGTTACTGCCGTAACGAGGTCGCGCTTTTCGGGGGTTATACGTAAGCAGGACGCTGACCTCGCCGCGTGCGACTGTTGGATTTTTCGCGCTCGACGGGTGAGAGGGTCGCCGGCGACTTTTTTTTTTCGATTCGAAGGATCGGGGCTTTGGGTTTCGGCGATTGGAACTGTATAACGGGGGTCCACTTTGCGGCACTTGCAGGATTTCACGCGGTTTATCGGAGTTGAAATTATTATTTTTTTTTTTAATACTCAACTTTTGCCGGCTGCTCTCGTAAATGATATACTTTTAATTTCAGGAAACACCGCAGTTTTTCATCGGGTATTATCCTGCCAAATTGTCCGTGACTTGGAGAAGCAAGCGATTATTTCCAGATTATTAATTTTTCTTCAATTTTATTGCAAAATTAAAAATCACGTTCCTCCGATTTCATTTAGGAATCTTCGGTCCGCGGCTCATTCCTCGCGGTCGTCGTTTATAAAGGCCGTCGCGAAAAGCACTCCTTTTCGCCGTTCGCGTTTAGCCGTCCGCTTTTTCTTTGCTTTTCTCCGGATCATTACGATTTTTCCATTTGTTTTATGGCAAAAGATGCTTAATGTTTTTACTGCTTTCTAATATTTTCTTCTTCGTAACAATAATTTTAGTGCCGCGCTTCGCGGAATTTAACACTTGAAATGTTTCTAATTGCACGTTCTGGGCTCTTTTGTGATTTTGCATTATTAAATTTATGTGCTGCCGTGCCAGATTCAGGATCTCTGCCTCCACTTCCTTTCCTTTCATCTTTATTCGCTCTAAAATACAGCAAATTTGCGCATTTTTTTTTTACGACTCATCGAAATCGCCTTGCTTCTGTAATATGTTTTTGTTTAGAAAAAAAAGCGAGGGAGCCATTACCCAACGGGACTTGTTTTAAAAAAATTTTAGAAAGCAAAGGTCGATGACCTCTAATTCGGAATGGTTACCATTAGTTATATTAATATAAATTTCTCCGCCATTTGAAACGAACACATTGAATTCGTATACGAATCTTCAAATGTTTTATTTTAATTATAAACATCGAAATGACTCTACTTAATTTTTTTTAAACTCAAACACACTTCCTGCCTCGCCACCAAGACTAATGCAGCACGGATTAACGACTTTTTCGATTTTTTTTTGTAAAAGCAGTTAAATAGTAAATTCTATAGAGCGTGAATCAGCACTTAATACCTCGGTCGCCCGAGAACTTCTTAAAGCCAATGTTCATTTCACGCGGATTCAGAATCAATAACGACTTAACTAATCCGTTTTATCGCGGCTGCCGAACCGTCAGAAAAACAGCCCCGTATACAACCACACCTAAAAACAAAGCAAAATCCCGCCGGTATATCGCCAGCTTGTCGAGCTTCGCGGCGGTGCAGCTTTAAAGCGCGGAAGAGGGGGGAGTAGTCTCGCGGATCGGAAACGGCGCGCATCCTCCGTCCCTCTCCGGCGCACGAAATTTCAATCGCGCGGGGCTTTTATCGGCGCGAAAGCTCCGCCGGCGTCCGCTTCCTCTCCGCGACGCGACTACGTGTTGCGCGCGCGCGCCTCGCGCCGCGCCGCTTTACAAATCCCCGCGGCTGCCTGACGGGTGGAAGCTTTTTTTTTGTGCGGCTCGACGCGCTCGCCGACGCCGTGAAAATTCACGCCGTTTTCGGGGGATTGATTCGCCGTTCGCCGACGGTTTTCCAGGGCTAGTCTTCGAAAACGTCCTCGGGATTCGAACGCGAGTTTTCTCGCCGGGGGAAAATGTAATTTTGCTCGTCGTAACGGCCGAGTCGTTGTTTTGGAGAACGGTGTACAATTTGAGCAAATGTCACTTTTTATATATCCCTCTCGGTTTTCGGGACAATTTAAACGAAACGAAAATGAGTATGTTAATAACGCTTTTTTTTTCCCCCTTTAGGCACTCGGAAATTAATTGGAAAAACCACCCAATTGCGTCGGTTTGGCTTGGCTCTCGTTACCAGATGACACACCGCCGGCGTTCCGAACGGCGAGACCGCAGAGTGAACTCGATGACTCCTCAAGAAGTGCGCACATATGGCCAGAGCTCTTTATGTTTTTGATTGTTGCTCAGAAAGCCTTGATACGATACTGGCTTTCGGGCAATAATCATAATCACAAGAGAGCGGAATCTCGTCGGGAACGCTGCGATGCAGTTTTCTTCGTCGTCCCGGTGATTTTACTGCAATGATTGCAGCTTCGTTTTACGAGGCTAAGAGGATTAAGGAAATTTAAAGAATCGTTCCTTATAAGGTAAGGAGTGTCTATTGTCTTATAGAAAGATAATATGGTGCCGAGTTTTGCAGGGAGTTAGAAAAGAAATAGATTGTAAGTGATATTTATTGTATAAATGGCTGAAATTAGGTGGTAAGAATTAAAAATTTTTAATTGTAAGCACATTTGATTATAAAGTTTTTTTTAGAATTTTTTTAAGGAAAGGAAATGTAAGATATCATTTTATATATTGCTTTCAGATAACAGAACACTAAAGTATGCTTAAATGATGAGGATCTAAAGTATGAAGAATTACGACAAATAATTTATTTAAATAATTTGACAAAAATGAATATTATTAAAAGAATAAACGTGTCTGATTAATTAAGTGACATAAAATCAATACAACAAAATCTGCTAATTAAGGCTAAATGCACAAATGCGTTTAAAGATAAGTTATACTTATCTTTGTAAGGATCTCGTTGATTACCATCTAAAATTAGGTTGTTTATCGTCCCTTCAAATCGAGGTATCGCATTGTTTCAATCCGATGCTTCCCCCTCAATATCGTTCAACGATCTGAAATAAACTGTCTGTTCCATTTCAGTTATAATTAACACTTTACATTGTTTTAATAAAATTATGACGGCTTATAAAATTAAGCCTCGCCTTTGTATGTATTTATAACAATTTCTTTAAAATGTTACGTAAATTAAAATAAATTACCTTTATCTTTTCTACGAAAAAATTACGAAAGCTTCGAGCTCCAAAAGAAAATCACAATCTACTTCCTTCCCAAAATCCATTCGTTCGCCATAGGAAAACCGTCCCCGGCGGTGCAGCAAGTAAGCCTTGCCGCACTCGATCGGCGCCGCATAATATATACTCGGTCGAAGCCCGTCTTCGCGGGCAGGAGAGGCGGCAAAAAGTCGTTAAAACGGGCAGAGAGCCGCGCGAGCATCGGAGTCGAACGGCCGAGCGGCGCTCTCCTTTTTTTTTTTTCTTTTCTTCTTTTTACTTTTCTCGCCGGATCTCGGGAAAGCGGCGTCTCGCGGATCGCACGGGAAGAAACGGGCACCGATGATTGTTCAAAAGGTAATTGCTGCGGCCGGGAGGTCAGCGGACTGTGCATTCATTAAACGGGAAAGGGCTCTAGAATGCCGAGTTAATGGAATATATATTTTGGTCGGTTTTTTTTAACGCTTCAGTCGGCTCTCTGGATTGTTGGATTGGAATTGTTATTATTATTTTTTTTTTAGCTGGATGCAAGAATGAGTCTGATCTACGATTTTACGTTTGTGCTTTTTACGTTTTGAATGTTGACAAGTATGGTTATTCTTTTTCAATGTACACTTTTTGATATACATTTTGATATATTCTTGAGATTAATACAAAAAGCTACGAAATAATGTATTTAAAATAATATTGATTTATATTACTATATAAATGATAAGATGAGTAATAGAAAATGTATGCTCCTATTGTATTCAGAAAAATATTGAATGTATTATTGAACGCTTATTAAAAAAGTATAAAATATTTCTATGGAATAAAAAGTTAAGTAAAGCATAAACTTTATTTATTTTTTAAAATTACTAAATATCCTTCCTTCATTACATCCTGTCAATAATTCTTATTTACTAATAATAGTGTTTAAAAATTTTGGAAGATCAAAATATATTTATAATACAAAAATGAAAATTCTTGACATTACATTTAAACGATTGGTGTAACGTAACTAAAGAATAATTTTTAAAAACGATCCTTTCCAAAATAAATATACGGTAATCAGCAACTTGAGGCCACATTCAGCTAAACTCCCTATCCTTGCTGCAGCGACTGAACCTATACACTTATATAGCTCATAAAACAATGTACTAAACAGCCACTTTGCGGACAGCTAGAAGATCAGTATATACCTTCAGAGATCCAGGAGGATTATCGAGAGGCAGAGTCCTTGAAAAAAGGGGGCGGAAGCCTACTTTAACGGTGAATCGAGTGGAAGAAACACCAGGATGACGGAAGCCCTCCTCCCTCCTTCTCTCTCTCTCTCTCCCTCTCTCCTTCTCCGACGTTCCGTGAAGTTCCGCGACGTCGTTTATTGTTACCGGGCATCGATTAAAGCCACACCACGACGCGCGACGACGTCCCGTTTCGCAGCCGATCGGAAGCGGCGCCTCGCCGTAAAATTGTTTTACCTTTTTGCCGCCGCCGCTCTCCTGGCGAACGCTTTCGAGGATACTCCTCCGATCTGCCGCCTTGGCCTGGAGGTATGAGGAAGGAAGATCGGATTTCGAGAAATCTGGAAAATTACGGGTACGCTATACTGCTTGGAAAATTTTTGCGCGGATTACTGTTATCGTCGTGGGGCTGTAGCTTTCATTCAATTTTTTGACGCCGGATTCGTTAAAGGTTTCTTGGTAGTCGATGAAAGATTGGAATTCGGTATTTCAGGCTAGAAGCACGTGATTTCTTGGTTCTTCGAAGATGGGAAAGGATGAGTTTGATTCAGTTGACTCTACGATTTATGATTGAGTAAGAGAAATGAAATTGGCCTTATTCTATGGAAGAATTACAGTACTTTTGATGCTTAATATATTTGTTGTGGGTCGCAAAAAAAATATATATTTGTTCATAATATTATAATTGCATTTACTCTACAAAGATGGAAAATTCAAAGCAAATCATTAGTTGCAGATTGTTCTGAAATTAATTTCCAAATCTTTCTCAACTTCTTTCGAGCTAACAGTGACCAGCATTATTTATAACCAAAATTACGCAAGTACATCAATCAATATGCCGCAGAAAATTGAAACTTATTCAACTTTCATAAGCACCCGGCGAACCTAAACATCGACGTCGAAAAATGCCGCATCAAACTCAGGCCTCTCTTACGTCACGAGAGAGAGAAAGAGAGAGAGAGAGAGAGACAACACCCGCGCTCCCAACACACACCCCGCGCAACAGACAGCTCAGAAACTTCGCCGCCCGTCGGCGATGAATAACGAAAGGGCGAAATGGAGATCAGGAAAAATCTGCGGGGGCCTCGCTCGCTCGTCTCCCCGCTCGCGATCAAAAAATATTATCGCGGAAGAGGAGAAGAGCGCGCCCGACGGAGGCGGACAAGTGGTGTGAGGTCGATGTGGGTCAGACGCGCGTTTATGGAAAATTTAAAAGCCTTTCCGAGTTTCTGTTAATTGGTCCAGGAGCGGCCGGCGGACCGTTGACCCTTCGTTAAGCTTCTCATTAATTTGACTCCTGCAGTGATGCTTGTATGTATTTCGTCCGGATTGTAACTGGACGGCGCCGTTCCTCTTTTGACGAGTTCCTCTTTCGCGATTTTTCAAAGACGAGCTTGTATTAAATTGTTCAAATGGTTATTTAAATAAACGTCATTTGCATTCGAATTCTCGTTTCGTACCGATTTCTTGTAACTTTTTAGACTTCCCGAACGTATCATTATTTTTCGTGCTTGCTTCCCATACCTCTATAGTATTTTACAATAACAATTGATATTTTATAATAACAATATCTATATAGCCGTAAATAAACGCGACCGCGAGGAGGAGCGGCAACGAAAATTAATTTTAGCGTCTGCACAACGGGTTGCAGCAACAACCGCGTCGCGGCCCTCCGCCCCGCGTTCACGGGGTGACTTGTCACACGCCCCGCGGCGCGGGGGATTCAGGCTCGCGCCGATTCTCGATCGATATGGGTCAGACATGTATTATTGAAATTTTAAAAGCATTTCGAAGCTCTCGCTTAATTCGCACACCCTCGCGCACATACACATATATGTCCGACCGCGTCTGATGTCGGAAGCGGGGAGGACTCGGGAGCTGGACGGAGGAGGAGGAGGAAGCGACAAACGCCGTGGAACTCTCGTGCAGCTGAATTTATTTTTGCGCCTTATTAGATAGGTGAGCGTGTCAATTAGCTGGGCTCGCCGGATGATGAGAGGGGATTAATTTGATTAGATGGAGATGCAACCCTCGGAGAGAGAGAGAGAGAGAGTTCGTTTACCTTTCAATTGGAGTGTGAAACGTTTTCGGTGAAAATAGATTTTGATGAGCGGGATATGCTGCGTGATAATTATGTTTATTTTAATTTTGATAAAGATTATTTTGCCGAATGAAATAAAACTTAAGAATTAAATTTAAAAAGCTGGATACTTTGTTGGTCATATTAAATGCTACAGTAGTCACTGTATTTTTGGGTAATTTATGCATTCAAAATCGATTTTTTAAACATTTCTGCGGGATTCTAAGATTTGAGCACATTGACTTCCTCCAAAAATATTCTCCAATTGAATCCAGAAAATACTAGAATAAAATCTAAAATTTTTTTAAAATAAAATTCCCTTCCGTTACCCAGGAACGAGATAATACAAAAATCAAATCTCCATTCGAAAAGCGAATTAGAATTATAAAAAAAATCGAATATCTTAAATAATGGAATAAACAAATTTATCTGTCACCTCCCTCCTCCGTCCAGCAGGTCCTGAACAATTAATAAAGCTCCGCTCGCAAAAATAGCCGGGCAATAATTAAATAAGCAAAGCGAGAGAGAGAGCGAGAGAGCAGCATCGTAGACAGGAGGTGGAGGAAGGGCAGGGAGGGGGGGGGGGGGGGGAGAGGAGGCGGAGAGATCGGCTGCGACGACGACGCCGCTGGAAGGGAAGGAGTGTACAGGTTGACAGATTGACATTCAGTCGCGCGAATCCGCCTGAATATTTTATCTCGTTTCACCTGTCAGCCCCGGGAGCGAGACTCTATGTATAGGATGCCCTGGCGAACTTTCGACCTGAAGTGACCCCGAGCAGGGATGCTCCTGCCGAGCGAATTACGGCCGAGTGAGAAATTTTTTTTGAGGTTTTTCGGAAGAGGGTAATATGAAAATTTGAATTTCCCGCCTGGTCACCGAGTGTCAAGCGAGAGACTATTTTGGTTTTTTGTATTTAGCTGATTTTTTTTAATGTATCCTGATATTCTAAAAATTATAGAATTTCGGAAAGGTTTGACTTTGAGTGAAAAGAATTAATACAGCTGATTTACGTAAAAATAACCAAATAAGTTATTGATATATTATCTTATTGTTTGTAACAAAACGTAATTAAAATAATGTTTACGTTAAAATCAAAAGTACTAAATGAATTTCCCTGTAATAAGAATCGATTATTAATTCATGCACAAACTTCATTCGTACAAGTGCATATCACTATTTTTAAAACAACATTAATTATTACTCACGAATTATCCCAAAATCTATCTCTTCCTACGATTTTTCCTGGTCTTAATCAAATTTCCAATTGAATATCATTTGTTCCGTGGGCGACGAACTCGCTAGTATTGATTATTGGAAAATACTGGAAATGGAGAATTTAAATTTAGAAGAATTTCAGCATTCTAAAAAGGTTTATTTTTAAATTCCGCCCAATTTAAACTCTAGAGCATTATAATTTTCTATTAAAATAAACGAATAATAAATAATTTATTTTTTTTTAATTACATTGTTTTTATTTAGAAAATAATGAATTTTCTAATTTACGTGCATTCGCGCCATTTAGCGGACTAGAGATCATGCGAGTGTTGTATTTGGTAGAACGTAGAACAATAACATAACCTAAAATTGTTCACGTGCTAATACTTGCAGTATCGTTTAATTAATAGGTTTTAATAAAAATATTAATAATAATTTTATTATAAATAAAAGGTATTTACAACTTATTGCTAGTTTTTTTTATTAAAAATAATGTATTTCTATTTAAAACTAAGTTTAAAGCATTATTTTTACTGCAAAAACATATAACCTTTAAAATTTTAAAGATTTAAGATAAGAAGAAAAATGAGTACGCAGAGGGGCAATATTAATCGGAAAAGACCACAAAAATACCAAAATTCATTCGCCTTTAAAAATAATCTGCATGATAAAACTGTCAAGACTAAGACAATCAATAATCTTCAAATAGCCAATGTGTGTGAAAGGTGTAAGAAAATTATAGAATGGAAAATTAAGTATAAAAAGTATAAACCTTTAAAAGCACCTGGAATATGTAATAAATGCAACCAAAAGACTGTTAAACACGCTTATCACACCATGTGTGGTCCTTGTGCAAAAGAACGCAAAGTGTGTCCAAAGTGTGGTCAGGGAGCTGAATTAGTAATTCCAGAGCCATCCAAGGAAGAACAGCTGAAAATAGATGCTGAAATGCAGAATATGATGAAAACATTATCAGAGAGAAGAAGAAGGACATTTATTCGATATGTAAATAAACAAAGTTAGTATTTTTTCCTTTTAAGAAAGTAGATTAATTAACAATCTCTTACAATTAAATACTAATTTTTATTTTTTAGCAAAGGCAAAAAGTAAAAAGAAGAATCAAGATGATTCTGAAGAAATTAAGGAAACAGATGAAAACAGTGAAGTTAGTGAAGAAATTGAAGAACCTACTCGAGACGATTTGATGAATAAATTAAAATCATTAATGATCGAGAAAGACGACAGTGGTGATGAATTTGGTAGCGATTTTTCAGATGATCTTGGTGATCTTGATGATAATGATGAATCAGATGAAGATGAATAATATTATTTTGAAATTAATTAATTTAAGGTTAATTAAGGAAATAAAATCTATTTGTATACTTTTTAACTACTTGTTTGCTTTAGTTTTAATAATAAGAGTGAACTTTGATACATGTGTACTTCATTTATTTTACAAGTTCTTGTCACATAAAATTCACATAAAATTCACATGAATTCAAATTTTAAAGTTTTAAAACAAAGCTTTAGAAGTTTTAATTATTTAGCAAATTAAAATTATGGATTATACTACGAAAGCCAAAAAGGGCATACCTAGCTGTATGCTAAAAGGTAAAAATTACATCTAGGGAAAATTGACTTTTATAAGTACTATATAACCTATAATATGTAACCTACTTCATATTTTAAATAGGACCGGGTCCTCAGTATGAGCTAAAAACACTAACAGGATTTGAGGATCATGACCCATCTCGTAAGCGGAACCCATGCTACTCAATGAAATTTCGGCACAAAGAAAAACTAAAGAACACTGGACCAGGACCATATCCCATTGCTCACCACTTGACAAACAAAGGTTTTGGATATCCACCTGCTTATACCATGGCATTTAAGCCTCGATACCAACGTGCGTTTGTAAAATTTATTAAACTTTATATTTTCTGAAGAATTCTATTTATTTACTTATGAATAATTTGCAGCTCCTCCACGAATTCCTGGCCCTGGAGCTCACGCACCAGAGAGATGTCCACTTATGAATCATAATCGAAGGCCAGCAGCTTATACAATATGTTATAAAAAAGAAAAACCCATTGTAAGTCCTGGCCCTGGGCCTGCTTACATGATACCTACTTGCATAGGTCCAGATATACCTGATGTACGTGCAGAGGGAGCATACTCAATGTTAGTAACTCTTAAAATACAAAATAAAAATATTTATCCAACAGATTTAAAATAAAAAATACAAATTATTTTAGGACTTTCAAACCCAAGTCTTTAAAACATAATATAGGTCCTGGTCCAGCTGCATATAATCTTGATCTCAATGTAATTAAGAAAAAAGATCCTGCCTACTCAATGAAATTTCGACACGAGCCTTTCGACGATTCGAAATTTATACCGGGACCCAGATATAGTTACAACATTAACGTATACAAGAAACGGGAGCCTGTGTATTCATTTGGGTTAAAGCACAGTGAATGCGAAACAATTCCAATCACAGAGCACGATGATGTATGAATTTTGTTAAACAATTAAGTCCTGTACATTTAATATGTGAAAAATTTACGTGAATTTTTAAATTTTTAATGCACTTTCTGTCTATTAAGTATACATAAATTTTATTAAAAAATTTTTTGTCATAAATTGAATTTTATTATTTTTACCATGCGAAAAACACATCTTTTCTGTACGACATATTCTTATGAAATATATATTTCATAATATACATTTATATATATATACATTCTAAGACTGTCAACTTTTTACAGTCAAACTAAGCAGTCATGGCGTAAGCCTTTCGCAACGCGCATCAAAACCTTCAGGCCAACAAATCAAAATTTTTCAAGTCCAAGATTATCGCGAATTATTTCTATATAACAATTTAAAAAATACAAAAAAATGCCTTCTAAAGCAAAAGAGGACAGTCCCAAACCTAAAAAAAAGGCAGGATGCCGTACGTGCGGCCCCATTAGTGAGTGCAAATTTTTGTCAGTCCTTGAAAGTCGGAATTTAAAAAAAATATATAACTACTATTACCCTTGACTAGGTCCGGGACCTAAATATAAGTTGAGGACGGTGACGGGTTTCCAAGAACATTGCCAATCGAAATTAAGGTATCCGGCTTACACGTTCGGATGGTTGAAAAAGGAAAACTTGGTATGCAGAAGTCCTGGACCGAAGTATATGGTACAGCTGCCGAATGCTTGCAATCCTGGCTACAGTTTTCCAAAGGCTAAGAACCCGAAGCGTAAGTACCACAATGATTTTCGACTTCTCTTCTGTAAAAATTTCTACGGTCAATACGAACCGAATATTCCCTTTCAGCGAAGGAATGTACTCCTGGACCGAAATACACGCTGCCAGGTTTCACGGCGCCTGCGTATTCGATAGTACCTAAACCGAAGCCACTTAGAATTCCGTGTACACCAGGACCTAAGTATCCACCCTTCGACAAATGCTGCAAAAACAAGGGAGTCTCCTTGTAAGTATAAAAAATTTCCTCGAAAATTCTCTGCCAACTGATTGTAATGATATATATAACGATGCTTTTTAGCGGGGTGAGGGGTAAGCCGTTCAAGTGCACCTTGAATCCACCGATCAGAGATCCAGGAGACATCAACGTGGCCAAGCCAAGACAACCGGCATATACTATAGTTTTCAAACCGCGCATTAGGGATATATGCAGAAGTCCCGGACCCAAGTACCTCCCTAAGATACCGAAAAAGGCTCCTGAATACACCTTTGGCGTGTTATACGACGAATGCACCTGGATACCAAGAACCGAATGCGACGACATGTGTTAATCAACGAAACTTAAACAATGAACCAAGTAAAAGATAAATATTTATTATTATAATAATTATAAAAAAAAATTGTGAAAATTTATCAAAGAATAAAAAAACAGAAAGATTTTAAAAGTGGCGAGGAGCAGTGATTTTTAGTAAGTGTTATGTATCAGTTAATCTTAAGCTTCGGTTTGGACCAAAGTTTGTAGAGATTAGAAAGATTTACAAGCTCAATAGAGGAGGTGGTCTCAAAATCGACCATCGGTAATAATAGAAAGTAACGATATCCTTTCCAGGTACAAAATTTGTTCAATACCTCTTCTTCCGTCATGTATTTCTGATCACTTTCTGGATCACTGAAGGAAGAGTAATTGAAATTTCGCTTACTTTCAAGAAAAAGAAAATCGTAAGATAAAAGTATCATTTCATTAACAATAAATAAACAGAATTTTTCTTCAATGAGTCAAATACACGCAAAATTTTTTAATAATAAATTAAATTAAAAAAGAAAATTAAAAATTAACTATCATTATTTCAACACGATAACGAATTTCCGATCAACCCAAGACAATCTGAAAATTGAATAATAAATCTCGCCCAAGAAATATTTAATAGTTTATCGAACAAATCCCTGGACATTTTCCACCACCGAGAAAAATGAATTAAAACAAAGGCTTGATCGGCTTAACGAATTCCTGCCAGTAGAGCTGAGGCGTCTGAGGCGGCGGCGGCGGCTCTCGGATATCGATGACTTTAACCGCATTTAGCCTCGACGCTTCATTTTGCATGGCTCCGAGCGTTTTTGCGGCCGCCGCTAAATCCGCTACATTGTCGGCCTCGGCGGGATCGATAGCGGATCCGCGCCTCCTCCCGCGATTGAAGATCAGTCGCAGGCAGCAGGCGTAAATTATTTCCACCGCGTTTATTATGCTCACGCCGAGGAAGAGGCTGCATATGCCGCCGTAGTCGCCTGTAATTTCATTTTGGCAGCGAGTGTGAGCGTTCGGTGTGAATTTTTCGGTTTAGCTTCTTGTCGCGTAGCACTTACTCATAAGCTCGTACCAATAGAAAAGTACGTCCTGCTTCAACCGAATTGTGCTTGGTCCGTCAAAGTACACGTGCAGTATACTATAGTTCCGATTTTTGACTAAGAATCTGGAAAAAAATTTTGATATTTTACATACTTTTTTTTATTTTTTATTATAACGAAAAAGTAAAAAGAAAACTTTCTTTTAAAATTCACATAAGAAATTTCACCTAGAAAATAAAGATGTTTTTCTTACCGATCCCACACGAAGTGATCAGTAGTCAGGGAGATCGTGCTCGAGCTCACTTTATAAGATACGTCATCGCACGAAGGGAAACAGTCGCAGTGTAAGTGATTGGACGAGCTTTTGGCTTCATCATCCGTATACACGAAAGATTCCGTTTTCAGGCGAGGCTGTATTTGCCTCCACTTAACTGTAATTTTGTATTTTATTTTATTTATTTTTTTTATTTTATTTTGTATTTATTAGCATGAATTTGAGACAAAATCATCAACGCGAATTTGAATAATACTTTACTTATGAATTCCTTCAGACACAGTAAATCATCCAAGTTACAAGATTTGATAGGTTCTAAAAAAACCAAATATGTTTCAACAAATTACTATGGAAAAATACGAGTAATAATATAAGTACGTTAAATATTAAATAGTATAAAAATACCAGAACTTTCGGGTCTTGGATAAAAAAATGGCACGCACTTGCATTGCCGAACGATATCACGAATTCGGCAATACATAATGCAATCGCTGTAAGAATAATATCCCTGAAATATTTTGTCCTGTTCTGTATTAAATAGACAATTTCTCTGGCTCACGTCGTACTCGGCGACCTCCTGGAATTCATTCATAATTAATAAATCCGTTTATGCCAATTTTATTTTCACCAAAACGTACTGGAACCGAATGAAAACTCGTTGCGTCCATCGAAATAAACACTTCAGATTTTTCAGGAACGAAAATTTCTCTTAAACTTCCGCTTGAAGCGTCGGGATAGTCGAGTGATGAAAATATCAATACCTATAAGTTTTTCATATAAACTGTTAAAAATAAAATTAAAAAATCTGCAATAGTCATTTTTTTAATAAATAAAAATTCCAATGATCTAAAAAAACTTTTAATATCTGTAAATGTAAATTTTATCTTAATTTTAAAGTTAAAAGGTTTTTGTCAAAATAGAACTGAATGTAGAATAGAAGAGAATAAAAAATAGAATCTTTGAATGGTCGATGCCGAGTTATCTTAAAATATCCAAAATCAATAATCACTTACATTTATTTTACTAGACAAATCATATTGTATCGTAATAGTAAAGTTGGGGAATGTCAATATTTTTTACTGCATTTTTTTTTCAAAACACTCTGATTTAGAAATAAAATTTTCAATCGTACCTTAAAACCATTACTGGGAACACTTTTATAATAGCAGTCTTCTGCTGCAGAATCAAGAACAACGGAAAGGCCCAAATCGGGACTTATCAAAGTTGATCTCTCGACAGTCGACGACACGAAACCGCTCCTTTTTGTACTGCCATTCCGAATAGTTATTGATTTTAACAGAAATTGCGAGCGTTTAAAAGCATTATTACCTGCCAAAGTCATCAGTACGCCGAGCGTAATTAAAAGTGCAGCAAAAGCCATCCTGGGTTTTTCTCAAGAAAAACATGTTGTCGCACACGCGATCCTTTCCCTCCCAAGCGCAGTACTTCAACAGTGTCCGACATTTAGGCGTCAACTACGAAAATTTAATATCGTTCCGTAAAGCATAATATATATATCTGCGCGCGTCGATGCTTACCTGCATCATGAACTCATCGACATTATAGTCGCCGTAAGCCCTTGATAAAATAGCGTGAAGCAGCAAAGCGTCGTCAACCTCATCCTCGTCCACGTCGAAGACGTATAGGTTTCCTAGATACTTCAGCAAATCTCTCATTTCGTTGAATGTTATATTAAATATTTTTGTCGTTTCGAGGCCGTAACTGTGAAAAAGAAAATAGTTTGTAAAAGTATGAAAAGATAATTTTGCATTAGGTATAAAAAAAAATGTACACTTACAGTTCTTCGGCGAATTCGTTGATGGCGTGTTGGCTTATCCTGTTGGTACTGCAGATAGCTATTCCTGGGAAATCAACCTCCTGTGCCGGATAGCTATCAGACTCCAATGTGGTCAGTGTTGAGCTTTCGTTGTACTCCAATGTCAAATTCAATATGGTGAGAATCAGACCTATCATGGCTATCAGCTTTACGATTATGTGTATTCGCCTGCAAGGTTTATTTGAACTAATTAAGTGGCTTATGAAGGGTTGGAAAATTTCGACAAATGTATATTTCAATATTAGATCAGTAAGTTCCTAGTAAAAGGGTTACGTAGATATATTTGAAAATAAATATCAATAATATCTTTCCGATAAAAAATCATTGACGAACAACGTGACAAGATTTGTGTACGCTTTATTGTTGAGCTGCTGGTAGTACACATTAAGAGGTAAGTGAACCTATGCCTACTCTAATAGCAAGAAGAAATATACAGATCCACCATTCCAAGCGCTGCGGTGAGAATAGGTCAGCGTTCAGGTACATATTTTAAAAGCAGGACTTTCTGCTTGATTATGTTCTCCTGATAAATGACCAGGTGCGTAATGAATAAAGTTAATCGTTTTTAAATAAGAAATCAACGACGCACAATATACCTTAACAAGATTAGTCTAAGCTTAATATTGGGGATGGATCAACTCAGGTAGATGTTTTGTAAGAAGGACTTTCTCCATCATTTTACATTCCTGATAAATCTGTTCTTCGGCAACCAAAAAAGTTAAACGGTTTAAACAATAAATCGTTGTTAGACAATAGAATTTAACAAGATTTGTATATACATTATTGTTACGAGTGCGGGACTAATGAATTAAGTATTTAACTTCTTTAATGAGAGTTCCTAGTCATTAAGAAATATACAGATCCACCATTCCAAGCGCTGCGGTGAGAATAGGTCAGCGTTCAGGTACATATTTTAAAAGCAGG
>JAWWEO010000021.1:12242168-12300860 GCA_035582975.1 Ormyrus labotus | reverse complement strand
ATGATATTTTGAAGTTATATTTATCGATTTTACGGTAATTTCTGCATCTTCATAAAAGGCTAGAACCTCCTTAAGATAAGCAGAAGGATAATAGCTTGTTTTTAATTATAAAATATTACTATTAAGGTTTGGAAATGTATTTAAACGTATTGATTCTATTATAAGGTGAAGCAATGAAGGGGTGAAAGTTTGTACCCAAGATGCGCGCGAGAGCCTGTTCTCAATTACACGCGGAGGATAAGTCCGCATTGCAAATTTATTTTGAGGTACAGCGGGTCTAAACTTACGTTTCATAAAACTTATAAAAATGCTTAAAATAAAATTTTGCGCAGACTTTGTTAAAAATAAATTTCATTCTAATTGAAAATTGCAGTAAAATTTCATTTTACTTGAAAAAACTTACACCTTTACGCCTTGTTCTACAAACAGACCAGGAGTGCATAATGAAAAAAGAAGTATCTCCTTAAATTTTCACCTGGGAAATGTATTTACACTTTCTAATTTTTAGTGTAGATCTAACTAATGATCAGATCTTATCTAATCGCCGGACTATATGCACACGCACACACACATATCTGTATATGTATATAGTGCCTAATTACAGACTTTCTAAAAAGCAATTACAACCTTATTCTGGGAGGTTGGCAATTTTTTCACTTCGGGATACCCCAGCCAGCTGCCCAAAGTTGGACCCCATCGAAGCGCCGCATGAACGGAAAAGAAGGAAAAAGAGCCGAGAGCAATCCGCAGGGTTAAAACGAGCAGACTCCCGCGAGAGCGTCATCACCTACCGGTCGATTTAATTAAATCAGCATTACTGTACCCCAGACAGAGTTTTCTTTTAAAAAAGACTTCGATATTTCAAGATTTGAAAAATATATAAAAAAAACAAAATATATAAATTTATTTTATTTTATTTTATCATATTAATTAAATCATCTACTTACTTAATGTGAAGTTTTTTGAGTTTACTCAAAAAATCCAACTTGTTCGTTATAACAGCAGGCCGAGTATGTGAATCGTGCTCTAAATAATTTGTAACAATCGGTTATTAAACACTTGCTAAATGCTAACATAGTGTATAAAGATTATTGTTCATATTGTTCAATAAATTTCTATTCAAATTTTTGACCGCAACAAGAAGTATCCAAAATTTGCAAGAACTATATATGAAACCATATTCTGAAAACTTGTTTGTACGTATCACAGAATTTGTTGTTATCGAACACGTTCAATCCTGTTTAATCAGCTCTCCGATTGCTTCTAGCGCGAAACCGCACTGTAAGACGAATTTTGATTGGTCGACGCTCCGTCGTATATACACTTTCGACAAGCTCGATCTAACCTTCAGTCACTGCCAGGTTAGAGTCCGTACTGTCTTCATCTTCAACCGGGTCTTTCTCAATGCATTAATTGGCTTACCTACTGTTCTATTTTTATTATTTTGATATATTACTTTATGTGATTAAACTGTTCAAGAATTATTGTTGCATACGATAAAGTTTGAATTTTTAGAAGTTTAAATAAGTACTCCTGGCGGTTTTTTTTCAAGATTGTCTGCAGATTTCGAGAATTCATTGTTATGTAAGTAAAAAAACGAAGATGATTGTTATCGAAATTTAGATTATTTTCTGGTTCTATTTCAAATTCTATTTCATACTTATTTTTAGCAAAAAGTTTATGTAAGATTATATAGGTTGTTTTTATTTTTGAATTTAGTTTTTCTTTCAAATTTTCTTAAATTTTCAAAAACTATAATTAAGCTAATAACATTTTTAAACTTATTTGATCAAATTACTTTTTGAGAAGTTTTAACTCTTTTTTTTTAATAGGTTATTGAATAATTCAATAAACAATATTAATTTACTTGTTTCCATAAATTTATTATTTATTTTTATTAAAAAACTAAATAAATAAAATGATTTTTTTTTTAGATTTTTTAGATTATACGATTAGTTTTGTACCACCAGAAAATGGATCTAAACTCACTGATAATGTCTTCTCCAGAACAGAAAAAGAAAAAGAAAGAGTAAGCATTATTATTTTTATAAATTTTATTTGTTAAAGCTAATTTCTCAAGTATTAATTTTATTGTAATATATTAAATAAAACAAACTTAGATTTGTCACAATTGAACAAAAAGAAGCCATGTTTAGTTTTATAAGCGACAATCCTGAAATGCTGACTCACAGCAGCACGCAAGAAAATGAAGTAAGTTAAACTCAGTTTTTAAAATTAATGATAAGACTCTTCTATTCAAAATTAACATTTAAATATTAATTTCCAGCAAGTTCTTTGGAAAGAATTAAATGAACAATTAAATACTTTACAACCACAAAAATCCATTGAATTTTGGAAAATGGTAAATATTTATACTTATGAAATGTAAAAATATTAATTTTTTTATATATATTTAAAATGTTATTTATGCCTTCCTCATTTTAGTATTGGAAAAGGTGGTACTCAAGTTTAACTTCAAAACCAGAATCATCTTTGACAATTTTAGAATATAGATTGAAGAGATTTATAAACCAGCTAGGAATTAATGTAATAAAAGATGAAAAAATAATGAACAATATAAATAGTAAGAAATTAACTCTTGCCGAAATCTCAAATAAATTAAATGAGATAGAAAAAGAAAAGATGGAACTTAAACTGGAAACAGATGAAGTAGAAATAAGAATTTTAAGTTATAGAAAAGACTTAAAAGAGTTGGAGAACAATCTGAAACTAAAAAGAAGGCGAAATGCAGATCTTTTAAGAATCAAAACGTCTTTGAATACAAAAAGAAGAAAAATTTTAGAAAAAGAAAATTCAAGTACGACTTATATTAGCTATGAATTTGAAGAAAATATACAATAGCTGTTATAATCATCATACTTTTAAACTATTTTTAAGCATACTTGTAAATTTTTCACATTATTTTTGTTTATTTAAAAAAAAGTAGTATTATAATATTTTTGTATTTTTTTTTATTCATTGTATATTTTAATACAAATACTTTTTTTCTATATTAAAAATTTATTATAAAAGACATTTTGTATAATAATTAACTTCAAAAAACTATTATGTCGATAATACAGGAATTTACACTTTAGATGTTGAAAAATTAACATAACCTTTTTCTAAATTTAATTTTTGATGTGATATTAGATTTTATTTCTGAGTTGTAAGAAGAGTATTTATATGTATGTATAAATATATATGTAAAATAAAAATTTAACATGCAGGTCATTCAAATAAATGTAAAAAATGTAATTTATATCATCTTATTTACTTTATTAACAACAATAAATCATTCTCATACTACTTTTAATGGTAAGTTGATAAAATATTCTATAGAAAGTAATATAGTAATTAATATTGTTTAGTAGTAATTTATTTTGTATAAAATCAACAATACTTATACCATTGATTGTTGAAAAATTAAAATTATTTAAAATTTAGATAATTTTTCACTTCTAAAGTATGAAATAAAAGTAGGCTATATTATATAGACTACTAAATAAAAATAATTTGAATTTACTGTTTTAATGTTTTATTAGATATGAATATTAATTTCCAAATTATTTTTGTCAGATAGTTTACAAGACTATGTAGTAAGTACAAACTCAACTCCAGTATTTGGAAGTAGAAGAGTAAGTTTTACATTGAAGATTATATGCATTTTTTAATTAACAATGAATTTAATAATTTAATAATTTATGTAAGGATGATAATTTATTGAATTTATGTGAGCCTGGATCATTCTGCTCTGACTTGAGTGCAGAGTGTATGTCCTGTAAGTTTAATTATACATGTATTTATGGTTCTATGTATAAAGCAAATTGTACTGTAAAAAGTCAAGTTAATTGTGTAGTAAGTATAATTTAAATACTTGTACACCTGTATTATATTGTATTACAAAAATTCAAATAAAATTCTTCCCCTTTTTGCTATTAGGGTAACAAAAATTTTGAAAGATCTTATGTTTGTCGCTATTGCTACCAAACTGAACATTGGGAACACAGTTGTAACCAGATGAATGAATGTAATACACGTGCATCTCCCCAAACTTACTATAAGTCAGTTACTTATTAAAGTTTACTTGTTCTTTTATAAAAAAATCTTTAATAAATTATTTTCAAAAAATTGTAGAACAAATTGTACAATAAACAACAATGTACTATGTTTGGGAAAACGAAAATTTTTAAAAAAATTACGTTGTAATTGGACTATAGGATATAAGTGGTCCACTGCACTTCTTTTAAGTATAATTGCTGGAGGATTTGGAACCGATAGGTAAAAATATTTGAATTACTTTTTCTAAGATCATTCTTTCATTTAAAAATTTAATGCTGGTTTAAATTTTAGATTTTATTTGGGTCATTGGCAAGAAGGCATTGGAAAATTGTTTTGCTTTGGAGGCCTTGGAGTATGGACCCTGGTAGATGTAATACTCATATCTGTGAGATACATAGGACCTGCCGATGGTTCATTATACGCTTAGTGGCTTTAATTTATTAATACAATAATACTATTTACAACAAAAATTAAAAACGTTTTACGTAAATTTTTGCATCAAAATGTGAGAAGAGAATTGTTATAATCATAAACAACTGTTAAGATTTTCTATTTTTTTATTTTTTTCTATAAGTAATTGTAAGAGCATTATAAGTATAATTAAAAGAGATTATTATAAATAATTTAATAAACTTAAAAAAAATTAATCCTGGTTAAAAATATGTGTAATTTATTCTTTCTTTAATCTTTTTATTTAGTCTGTAATCTGTATGCATCATTTTATTAATATTTTAACATTAATTTATTATTTTATAAAGGATAATTAATGTTATTTTTGTTCGAAAAAAAAGCAGACGACGTATTCAGGCGAATAAGAAAACAGAAAAGAAGTATACTGTATACACTTCCTATTCACAATACTAATAACATCTGTTCAAATAGTGTGATGAACGAATAGAAGGAGACTGAAAGAACCAATCGCGTGAATTCCTGAAGTGATCACGTGATCCGTAACGTTCTTTTCAAATTGTTGCCGTAGTCGGACGTTAAAAAAGTTTGACGCCTCTTAACTTAATGTGCACAAGTAAGATGTGCGGTTTCGACGTGATTTTCTGAGGTGCATAACAACTGTCATAATAGTTTCCGAAAGCGATTATTAAGATGAAAACAAAAGAAATTGTACAAACAGCTGCTTTGAATAGCAGTGGTAAGTAAAATTCCGTAAATTAGGATATTTATGCAATAATTTACAGAGTTATATATATCTAAACAATAATAAATAATACAATCTAGAGTATTATCATGAGTTAATGATAAACAAGTTTAGAATAATCAAATAATCATAAATAATAACTTAATATTGATTGTGTACTAAATAATTTTGAATATATATATATATATACATATATATATGTATGATTAAAAAATACTTGATTATTTTCAATGTAAAAGTATTACATTGATCAAATATGGATATTTTAGAAAAAGATGGTAGGAAAACAGCTGAAGAGATGGACGAGATTCGACAAAAAACATTGGCTTATGAATACCTTTGTCATTTGGAAGAAGCAAAAATGTATGTATTCTGATTTTATTAGATAAGAAATAATTAATTATTGCAATCTTATTATTTCTGAATAATTAAAAATTTTGTAAAAAAAAGCTGCACAATAGTTTTCTTTATGTTTACAAGAAAGTCTTCTAAAAATCAATAAAATACTGTATTTTTCAGATGGATGGAGGCCTGTTTAAGAGAAAAACTACCTCCAACAACAGAATTAGAAGAAAATCTAAGAAATGGAGTATATTTAGCAAAACTTGGCCATTTTATAGCCCCAGAAATTTTACCTTTAAATAAAATATATGATATTGAACAAAAACGGTACATAGTTGCTGGTTTACAGTTTCGGCACACAGATAACATAAATCATTTTCTGAAATGTCTTAAATCAATGCAGCTACCTTTTGTAAGTCGTTTTAATATTGTGTTGCATTTTTTGCATATGACTTCATTTTTTTTAATTTTATAGACTTTCCAGCCTGAAACAACAGATATTTATGATAAAAAAAATATGCCAAGATTAATTTATTGTATTCATGCACTCAGCACACATTTATTTAAAATAGGAAAAGCACCACAAATTCAAGATCTATATGGAATAGTAAACTTTACTGGTATGTTCTGAACACTTTTACTTGACCTGTAACTGCATCAAAAAGCATTATATTTTTTAAAATTATTTACAAAAAATTAATAAGTGTAATTATATAATTTACATTATAGAGGAAGAAATTAGTGCTGTTAGTAAAGAGTTAAAAAAAATGGGTGTAAAAATGCCAGCTTTTCAAAAAATTGGTGGTCTTTTAACAAATAACATGGCAGGTGATACCGCTGCTCTGCATGCTGCAGTAATAGCTATAAATCAAACTTTAACTTCACAGGTATTTAGTAACTTAAAATGATTTAATGTAAATATGTAATAACTTAAAAATATTTAAACTTAAACAATTTTAAATTTTTATTATAGGATTCTAAAGTAATTTTATCTCAATTAAAAAATCCAGCAGTTCATTTAGAACATGTTAATCCAGAATATGCAGACTTATATTTCGAGATTTTATTAGATGCAAAGGATAGAAAAGGCCAAGCTGCACAGAATAGGGTAATAAAGGAATGCTTATTTCATTCATCAGTATATTAAAATAAATAATAAATAATTTATGTTTAAAACATTTTAGAGTTTAAATGAGAGCTATGTACCTGATGCATATGATGAACTTTTAACTCAAGCAGAGATACAGGGACACATTAATAACGTAAATGGTAATTAAATCGTATTTTTTTGTTATAATAGCAACTTTTTATTTTAAATATTACGTCTTATTTTACTTTAGTACAATGCGCATTTGAGATTTTGACTGATTGTGTTCGACAAGAAAAAAATGAAGAAAAAAATGTCGTGGCAGTATTAAAAACCCCATGCTTACAATTACAACGAATATCTAACGAAAATAACGAAATGTATAGAAAGGAATTAAAACCGTTAGTAGAAAGCGTTGAATGGGATGAACGTTTATTGGACAATAGTCAGTATTGGCAAAGCAAACTGCAAAAAATTATTGATTCTGTTAATGAAGAAGCAAACCACTTAAAGAAAAGTAAGATAATATTTTTTTGAATAAAATTATTTTTTATAAGAAGCTTTACTAAAAATATTCTTTCTAGGGGAAGATGCTGTAGTGCACTTGAATAAAGCCTTACAAAATGATTCTGTAACCGAGTTTTACAATGCTATAACTGATTCGCGATTAGGGATTTCTGAATTAATTGACGAATTTGTGATCCCGCTTTATTACGAGGAAATGAAAATCGATCGAACAGAATCAAACGTAATTAATACTTTTAATGATATTTTAACATTATTTTCTTAAAAAAAAAAATGATTGTTTGATTTTGTTTTTAGACGGATTTAACAAATAATGATATTATAGTCAGTGTTAAAGTTCTTACAGCTATAGGTAACATTACAAAAGCCGTTGATACCGGAAACCCCGAATTAGTTTATCATGCTTTAAGTTGCCCAGATGCCCATGTTGTGGTAACTTACTTACATACTTTAGTAAATGTATGTTTCAAAACTTATACGTTGAAATTTTTATTTTTTACAGAATCTTGAAATAGAAAATAAAGTAAAATACTCTAGAGCATTAGCAGCAATTCGGTGTGAAAAACAAATTTCTAAAGACCAGTGCCCTTTATTAACTTATATTGATATACAAGAATGTGTCGATCTTGTCAATGAACAGTCTTCAAAGGATAACAAAGGTATAAAATAATTGTATAATAATTTTCAAATCGAAAATCATATACTTTTAAATGATTTAAAATTATTTTTCATAGTGATAGAGATATTGCATCAGCTAAATGAAGCCGTAGAGAAACATTGTCGTACCGAAATGATGAAAGCTTTAAAAAGCATTCAGGAAATACAAAAATTTGAAATAGATTCTACAAATGCGACTCTTTATATGAAATTATTTCGAAAATATTTACAAGAAAAAAAATTAGATGGATCTGAGCTTTGGTTAGATGATGTTGAAGAAGTAAATCAAATTGTTGCAGCCGAATCAGAAAATACTCAATCAGGTATGCCATTAATTATTGATTATTAACTAATTTCCATTTTTTTTTCGTCTATACATATATATTCTTTACGATCATATAGCTGTAACAATATTATCTCAAATCAATATGGCTCTTGACGGCGATAATCCACATCTTCTAATTAATACTTTACATACAAATAATTACGTTTTGGCTGAAAGATATGAAATTCAATGTTATAAAGGATTAAAAAAATTACGAGAAACTAAGGTATTTTAATAATTTTTCTTTTTAAACAATTTTAAACAATTTAATCAAAATACTTAGTAAAAATTTAATTTTAGAAAAACAAGTTTTCTTGTCCTTATGTACGATACATAACTCCCAAAGGTAACGAAGCATTTCTCGATCTTCAGAACTATCGCTTCACTTGGGATCGTCCAAAAGATGTAACCGAGTCACATTATATTACAAGAGATGATATTGAGGTAAGTATTTTGTAGAACCAATGAAAGATTCTATGAGCAATATTTATCAGTCAGGGAGATGATTTAATAAAAATATATAATTTTTTTTAGAATCTGCTAATGAATATCATGAGAGCAGAAATTGCGGACGATGGGCTAAGGGATTTTCAAAAATTGATAGTCGGATTACAAGCACACGTCAGAGGGTACTTGATACGTAAAAAGGTCAAGGAAAATTTAGAGAAAATTATAAAAATTCAATCTTGGTGGCGTAAAATTTTACAAAGACGTACCTATGCTAAAGTTTTGGAAAAAAGAGTAAAAAGTACAGCTACTAATGCTGTTCAATTTGCAAAAGTCAAAAACCGATATCAATGCGCGATAGATTATTACAAAGAACATGTGAGTATAACTTTTCACAAAACAGAATTTAGTTACAAGTCTACATAAAATAAAAACAATTAAAAAAATTTATAGGAGAATAAAATAATAAAAGTTCAAGCTCTTTGGCGTGGACGATCTGCAAGAAGAGCTTTCCATTCTCTTTTACGTGTACAAAAACCTCCATTCTCAATTGTCCGACATTTTTCGGGCATTCTTAATTTCAATGCTGAAGATTATGACAAAGACTTGCAACTTCAGGTATAAAACATAATTGCGAGCTCTATAGATAAGCAAAATTATAATTTAATATAATAATTTGTAATTTATTTTAGCAATTAAAAAGTGAAGTGGTCCAATTAATAAAACGCAATCAAAACCTTTCACAACAATTAGATAGTATGGACATCAAAATTGGTCTATTGATACAAAACCGAATCACTCTTCATGTAAGATATTTCTTCATATTCATTTAAAATTACTTTTAATTCAAACTCTATAACTCCTTTAATATATTTAGGATGTGGTTGCACATGGAAAAAATTTGGAAAACTTAACTAAGGACAAGACATTAGCTCATAAAACGTCTTTTTCAACTGACACATTAAATTCACATAAAGGTTTAAAATCTTTCACAAAAGAAGGACGTAGAATACTTGAGGGCTATCAGCATTTATTTTATGCACTTCAAACTAATCCAAACTATCTTTCAAAACTTCTTTTCCTTCTACCGCAAAGTAAATCCAATAAGTTTTTACACAATGTTATTCTTACATTATTTAATTTTGGATCGAATTCACGAGAGGAATATTTGCTTTTAAAACTGCTAGGCACTGCACTTAGAGAAGAAATCAGGTGATTTAATAATTTGAAATACGAATAATATAATGTGTTTATAAATTTTTCATCATATTTTTAAATACAAAAATTTATACATTTTGATAGGTGTAAATTTCAAAAACCATCCGAAGTGGTTACAGGAAATCCCTTAGTTTTAAAGATGGTAGTAAATTATGCACGGCAATTAAATGGTCAAAGAGCTCTACGTGAACTTCTTGGGCCAATAATTGAAAAGATACTAGGGAATAAAAATATACTGATAGAAACTAATGCTATTGATATTTACAAATCTTGGAGAAATCAACTTGAAACTGAAACTGGTGAAGCAGTGTAAGTTTTTAAAACTTTTATTTAACTTTATTATTTCTTATATTTAACTCTGAGTATTTCTTTTTATTTATTTATGTTAATTTCAGAATTTAATAAAACTTATTCTAAAAACGTTTTATTTTAAATAATTCCAAATACTAATATATACTTTAAAAAATTTTTAGTGACTTACCCTATTCAGTATCTGAAAAACAAGCTTTGCAATATGAACATGTGCGAGTAAGATTAGCTAATGGAATTAGGATATTACAAACAACAGTTTGGGAACTTTTAAATAGAATCACTGCTTCCAGAGATTTGATTCCTTATGGAATGTTGTATATGGCTAAGGTATTGAATGATACTTTAAGAGAAACTTTCCCCGAAGCTCCTGAAAAAGATATTCTAAAAGTTGTTGGGAATTTAATATATTATCACTTTATTAACGCTGCTATAGTCGCACCGGATGCCTTTGACATAGTAAACCTTCCTGTTGAGAGATCACTTACAAATGACCAACGAAGAAATTTAGCAAGTATTGCCAAGATTTTACAGTTTGCTGCATCCAAGAAAGGAGTTAGTTCTACTTTTTTCAAATATTAATAATTACAATTACTTAATTTAAGCCACATGTTTATTTTATTTTTTGCAGTTTGGCGAGGAAGCTAAACATCTTGTATGTCTGAATCCTTTCATAATTGAATGCCACGAGAAATTTAAAAAGTTCTTTCGTTACTGTTGTGAAATCGAGGAACTTGACGACCACTTCAGTATGCATGAATATACTGAAGCAACACTAATTCACAAACCTGAAATAGTAATAAGTTTGCAAGATATTTGCGACACGCATTGTCTTGTACTTGAATATCAGGATCAAATAGCTCCAGATCCAATGGATTCCCTTCATGAGTTGCTTGACGATCTTGGAAATGCACCGACAGTTGCTGCACTTTTGGGACAACGTAAGTTTAATCGTTTAATAATTTTTTCTTCTATTTAAAAATTTGTTTTATTAGATTTAGACGCTAAAACTTAATAATGAATATCTTATTTTTATGTAATAATCAACAGCCGCTAATATAAGTGAATCAACTTTATCGCGATTGGGTAAAACAGAAGTATGCCTTGTACTATGTAATAAATTCGAAGTGCCTGAGACTGACGATACGAATCTCAATAGATTGTTTATAAAAACGAAAGAACTCTTAGTTTCTGTCCTTCAATTTTTGAAAGGAGAAACTTTAGTTGAAGCATTAGAAACTACGTCCTCGCCTGTGCAAGAAAAACTTTATAGTGCCAAGAATATAGCTTGGGGAGCTTTAATACCTCAAAACAGGTACTATTGTGAATTAACTATTTTTATTCAGAATCATTAATATTTTTATTTTAATATTAAACGGTTTTTTATTATATTTTAATTTAAACTGTTTTAATAAATGTAAATTGTTAATTAGCTCTTCGTTAAACGACTGTAAGCTTCAACTCCGTTCTTACTTGAATAAATTAGAGTTGGGTGGATGGGTTTCGCAAGATGATGGCTATCAGACAATCGTAACTGCAGTGGCTAAAGATCTTTGCAATAAGGGCCACTACAGAGTCTTACGAAATAAGGAGTTAACAATGCTACGCGTGACAAAACAACGGCTAGAAGAAAAATCTAATTACTACAAAGAACAAGTTGAATATTATACTGAATATATCAAACGTTGCTTAGAAAATCTTAACAGTGGAAAAGGGTAGCCTGTTTGTTTATTAATGTTAATTATAAAATAGTCATAAAAACATCAATTTCAATTTCTTTACAATTATTTTTTTAGATCCATGTATTTACGTAAAAATAATAACAAGAATGGACACAATAAATTGAAGTCAAAGATGACACTTAAATATTCGGCAGCAAAACTTCAAGAAAAAGGTATCCTCTTAGAGGTTGACGGATTACCACAATCACAATTTAAGAACGTGATATTTGAGATAACTCCTACGGAACACACTGGAGTGTTTACAGTGCGAGGAAAATTTATGGGTGTAGAAATGGAAAAGATAGATGTGGACGTGCAAAAATTATTAGAATTGCAATTTGAGGGTTCAGCTATTATGGATATGTTTGGCAAGGCTAAAGTTAATGTTAATTTGTTGCTGTACTTACTGAATCGGAAATTTTATGGTAAAATGTAAAATCGGTAATTTTTTAATGCATTGCAAAATTAATAACTGTAGTGTGCTTGATTTAAGATTGTATGGTACTGTTTTTTTAAACATTTACACCAAAGAAAGGAAAAAATTTTATTAATTTAAATTATATCACTTTTAAATTAATTCTAATAAATATGATTTACAGTACTATATAATCTATACACAAGATTATTGCTAAATTTCTTATAAAATGAAAATGATACTTTATAACTATTAAGAATTAAAAGACACATTTTAACACGATGCTATCGCGGTGACTTTTTATTTATTACTTTAGTATTTATTACTTTGTCTCTTTAATTTGTAAATATGTGTAAGAATTTTTTATATTGACTTAAGAGAAAAAGCTTTACGAAAGAACTGTATAAAATTATTTTTTACATGAATTGAAAAAGATAATTTATTGATTGCAAAGCAGCCCGAATGTAAAACTATAGAATTTATTATTACTTAAAAAATATATTTGTATTGTTAAAATTATATTATATTCATAATATTAAGCGTCTTAATATGTACATTATTTTTGTATGACTATACTGTTAATTATATTTTGTATACCAATTTAAATTAAAAATCGTATTTCTAAAAGTATGTTTAATTCTACGATTTATATCGAATAGTTATATATTCTACCTATGCAGCCTTTTCCATCATATACAATAATTTTTTTTATGAAAAGGATTATTATTTAAGACTTTTTACTAATATAATTCGTAATATTTATATTCTCAAGTATTTATACGCTAGTAATACAACGATTTTAAGAACTATGTATATTAATTTCTGACTTAAGATTTGTATCGCTATATACTAATTACTTACTACTTAAATTATATATATGTATATATATACGTACAAAATATGGATTTTACAAACGTTAGTTCGTGCTTAAGAAATTTTTACATCATTGTCCGCATTAACAATGCATATATAATAGAAACATAAGTTTTTTTGTTGAAAAAACGCGTCAGACTTCAATACTTATTGTTAATCAAGTTATATAAATGGCAAAACTTGCAATTCTTTATTGCAAGAGTTGGTCCACAATTTGCCAATATTCAGAATAATAATTAACTTTTAATTTAAAATATTTCCAGAACATTGGAATGCCGAAAGTCAGGAATAACAAAAAAGTAATAGTCTTCCTAGTTTCAAAATTGCAAACTTTTTATGATTTTTAAATAATTACAAAAAAGCTTCATTACTAACGTTGTATGATTTATTTTAAAATTAAATTCAAATTTCTATTTACAATTTTCTACAACAGTCATAAAAAATTTTGCAATACCATATTTTAAAACATTGCAGTGAAGGGTTTGAAAAATTAAAATCGATTTATACAAGTCTCCTTTTGTTTTATTATAGAAAAAGATATAATTTTTATATACTTTAGTATTTAGTAAAACAAGTGGAGAGTTTCCTCATTTTCAGACAAAGATCGGCGTGTCAATTTCGGTTTTTCATTGTCCTTTTAGTTTTGAGGAAAAAAGGAACAATATCGAAAAAATAATTTCAAAATATTAATAAAGTTCATTCGTGGTTTCTCAAGTGAGAATTAAATTTCACTTTGTCCATTTGTCAATACTTTTTACGCTGCATCGTCCAAGTAAGGCAAAGTATACATTTGTCAGTATATGATTGAACGTGCGCGATATTTTGCCACTTTACCGCTAATATATACCTTAACAAAGGTCATTTAATTTTTACTTCTCATACTTTAAATATTATAATTATTATTATTACTATTACATGACCTAGTATTTGTAGGTATTTATAAAATCTAACAAGAAATCACCCCAACGGAAATTTGAAATCTGTCCATTTCTTTTTGTTTTTAATCTACTCTCTTATCCTATCTTTCATAGAACCTAATTTACGGCGACTCAACGTGCATACGTTTGTTTATACATCAAACTTAAACATTAGGTTTTTATAACATTATCTACAAATATAGTTGATTAAATCGTAAAACAAATTAAAATTTTTTTTAAGAAAATAAATTTAAAAAATGAAAAAAATCTCACAATACTTGTTATTTTTAATCACAAGTTCAAAATTATTGCATTTTCATTGATTTTTGCTCAAGTTTGACGCATAATAAACGCATTCGAAAAAGCAAGTTGAGAATTCTTAACTAATTTTAGGATTGTTTTAAATTTTAAACGATGTTTGCAATAAATAGCACAGTATAATTATTTTTACTTATAAACATTGCTTGCATGAATTCTCAAAGTATTTAACGGAACATACAGCAGGAAATTTCGCAGCTTCCCAATTTCGATTTTTAAGTTTTAATCAAATCAATAAATAGTTATTAAATAAGCACATTTACGAAAAATATATTATAATACTTCAAAGTTGTAAAAAGTTAAAAAGATTGATTAAAATAAACGCCTCCAATCAAAAAATTAAGTAAATAGTGCTATTTCAATAACTATCAATTGATGGTAATAAAAAAAAGTTGCCGATTTTCTAGTAGAGAGAAAAAAAAGCATAAAATACAATCGACGATGCATTACAGCAACCAGCATTTATACGATGCATTCGATAAGATTTGTTTGATAATGATTTGTGAATAACACATAAGCTTAAGTAAGCGTTATCGATGATTAAGAACATTGGAAAGTTGTCGTAACTTGCTTTGCAAATCGGGCATTTGGGCCTGTGCTTCTTCCATCAAATTTCGTAATTTCCCTAAATCTGGCAGGTTTTCACACGACTCAATATTTAATAGTTCCGTGAAGAACTGTTCCCAAACTGCCTTTTTGGCATACCTATTAAAAATGATTGATAGGAATTATAAAAAATGCAGCTTTTTGAACACTTTTAGTTCTCATTTAACAAAAATTATTTACCTTGGCAGTTTTGAATTGATATACCATTTTTTCCCATTCATAGAAACCCTCATATAAATTCCAAAAAGAAGACAATGACTAGATGCAGCTAGGCAGTATAGATCAGTCTGATATGTCCATGGCTTTCCGGTTTGCATTTCAATGCACGTAAAATCTTCTGTCTTTATTATTTGAGTAAATTTGGTACCTTCCGGGAATAGTGTCATATCTATACTGCAGCCGAAGTCTATCAATTGAATAGTAGGTCTAACATCCTCAGACGGCCTATAGAATTAAGAAACCGATATTACTTTCAAATTCAATAATAGTTACAATAATAGGAATGTTTTTTAAATATAAAATCGTTACATGTGCATAAGTAAAAAATTATCTGGTTTTATATCAGCGTGTATTATCTGACATTTATGCAAATACTCTACAATCTGTATCATTTCGATAGTGAAAAATATAGCTAAAGGTTCACTCAGGGGTTTTCCAGTTGAGATCTTGATTCTATTTGTCACTTCTAATAATGTTCCGTATTTAGAGAATTCTGTAACTAACACACTTCCATTGTCTGCGATATAAGCCCTATGAACATCCATGAAACCTCTCAGCTAGAAAAATAAGAAAACAAATAAATTTACAAATAATTTAAATACCAAATAAAAATTTAATGTTTAATTAAACGAAAATTACCATATGAGGATTTGTAAGTCGAGTCTTGATCTCCCTTGAAATATAATATTCCCAAACCCAGGCAGGTTTTTGTGTTTTTAGAGCACAAATTTTTCTAGATATTCCTTCGGTACCCTTAAAAACTGTTCCGTACGTTCCTTTTCCAAGGCACTTATCTAACTCGTACAGGTCGTTTCCTGATTAAAAATAAAAAAGGAATTAAAATAATTTCTTACATTACACAATTAATAACAATAATAATCCTAAACCCACCAAGAGTAATATTGGTAGAAGGCACGAACTTAACAAGATTTGTAGAAAGTTTGACGTATCCGTCGACGTGCTGCTTTTGGGGGAATTTCATTCTTCTAAGTAGACCAGCTATAATGTTCTTGTCGAATGGATTGATATCACCCTCAGGCAGTTCGAACGGCGGTTCCTCTTCTTTTACTTCAGGTTCTTCAACGACCTGTTCCATAGGCTCTTGGTTGTACTCACAGTCCATAGTTACATCAGGTAAAGCGGGCTTACTTTCAAGAGACGGGTCGGTTGTGGTTGTATCAGCAGGAGCTCTGATGGATTTGCGTAAGTCACAATTTGTTTTAATATCAGTGGTGATTTGGTCCACGTTGCGTTGAACAGTGCGAGGACTTTGAGCATGTACCGCCTGAATATGAGCCCGCATTTTCTGTTCGTAAGCTGCATGTTGTTGCTGCTCATAAGTTAAACCGCCTCCCAAATAATGCTCGTTTGTTGTGGTATCTATGAAAACAGAGAAATCTTTAACTTTATTTTAACACACTTTTATACGCTTATTTATGAGTTTACAAATAAAATATGTCCTAAAATTTGAATCAAATGCGTATTTCAGATTTCATGTAGTCTTCTAGTAGTAAGTAATAAAAATAGTTACGTGCTTATATTTGTATTTATAAGGAGATTTACCGCTCATAGTAGATTGTTCTTTTATCGTTGGCAGATCTTCTCGGGTGATAGTAAATCCAGTTCTGGTAGTTCCACTACTAGCAGAGCTGCTGGAAATGTATTCTCTAGTCGATTCCATTATTACACTTAATTTTTCTCCTAACTCAGGACCAACGGGCATTCCCTGAACACTATGATATGAAATAAACTATATAATTTTCTATACTCAATAATTATATCATAAAATGAAAATTAAAATATTTACGGTGGCGGTGCTTGATTTGCATACTGCGAATGATGTGGTGGCTGTTGCATCTGTTGATGCTGATGTGGAAGTGATAGTGGAAGAGGCTGCTGCTGCGAAATATCCTTGTTCTGTTTATATGCTTTGAAGTGATTAATCATAGGAGTAGACGCAACGAGAGACCTGTTGAAAGTCTCAGTATAACAGGTTTCATTGACTCCTGGTAGCAGAGAAATGCCCAGACTCTCATCTATGCTATATAGATGACTGTTTTCGCCTGGTTGTTGGTGCTGCTGCTGCTTGATTATACTTTCGTCCAGACCATTGTATTCAAGACCATCTGCTGCGTTTTCTTTATTTTCGGCATTTTCTAGGTACTTGAGATCACGACGATTCATACCTGGTGATTTTATAAGCGGAAGCTCTGGAGCCATACGATAAGGTGAAGGTTTACTGCCGTTAGCTCCTTCAGCACTGGGCTCGACATACGGCGAGAACGATACCTAAGAATCAATATACAATTAATTAGTTTCGCATAACAAACCCTATTTATAACTGCTTTAAAAAAAGTGAATGTACCTGTTTTTGCTCCTCCATGCTCGCATGACCTGTCTGAATCGGTTGAGCGTACGGTTGCGGATAGCCCATTGTATTTGGCACGACATTATTATATAAGTGATGTTGTTGAGACTGTTGCGGAGCAACATGTTGCGTATGTTCAGGATGCGAAACGTGTTGCGGGGGTTGAAGGTGCGGATGCTGGGGGTGCTGGGGGTGATGGAGAGGTAGGTGAGGATGGTGTTGCATATGTTGAGAAGTATTCAGATGTCCGGAAGTATTCAGATGCTGTGATGTGTTAATATGCTGCGACGCATTAATGTGTTGTGATGAATTCATATGTTGCGACATATTTAAATGCTGCGAGGTATTCATATGCTGCTGAGCAAGTTGCTGCGGATGCTGCATGTGTGGCGATTGTTGTTGCGGCTGCTGAATATGCTGGACCGGCATTTGCATATGCTGAGGATAGTGATGATGTTGCGATGGCACAACGTGATGTTGTGACGGTGACTGATGGTGCATGGGCCGCTGATGATGAGGTAACTGATGCGGAGGAGGCATCATCGGAGAAACTTGCTGGTGAGGAAGATGATGTTGCGGATGCTGCTGTTGCTGTTGCTGCATCATAGCTTGATGGTGATGTGGAGATTGTAAATGCTGCTGATGATGCTGAGGATGAGCTTGGTGTGGAGGTTGCTGGGTGGGATGAAGATGTGGCTCTTGATGTGGCTAAAAAAAGTTTATTTTTATTATAATAATTAGTATTTGATATATTTATTATTGTATGTATTTTGTATGTATTTACCTGCATTGGGTAGTGGAACGAATTCTGAACAACAGAATGATTTCCATAGGAATTCTGATGTTCATGACTTGAAAACGAATTATGAAAATGTCTGTTTTCCTGGTCGTTATAAGCTGGAACAGGTCCGAAGCTTTGTTGTTGCTGCTGTTGGTGGTGCATTTTATTCCTGACTATAGCATTTTGTGTCATTGAACTATCCATATGAATGTCAAAAGAAAGTTTATTTCTACTATCAGAAGCCATTCTAGGAACAATAGGACTCATCATCCCGCTGGCATTACTAGAGGGTGATTGCCAGAGGTCCTGTACAGCACTTATTGCTTCCTTAGTATTGACAGTCATGCTTTGACCCATCAGGTGCTGTTCATCTGCAGTCAAAGAGTGATGCTGGCTCATATAACTCGAGTTATGAATGTTTTGTTGTTGCTGTTGTTGTTGTTGTTGTTGCTGCTGGAGACGCTCAGCTTCGAGACGCTTTTGCTCTGCCTCGTACATTTGACGTTTCAATTCTGCTTCTTGGCGCTGGCGCTCAAGCTCTTGTTGTTGCTGTCGTTGGCGTTCTAGTAATAAAAATACACGTATTATTTATTCTTTTTAATTTACTTTATTTTGATTTAAAAAATCGGAAGTTCTTCCTTTACAAAAATTAATAATATTAAATTATAATTATGTACGCAGGATAAGAAACAAATTAGTAAAAATAAATAAAAAAAATTATTTTTTTGTCCTCAAGTGTTACAATATTTTTAAAATTATTTATTATAAATTTATCGTTAAAAAATTGAATTTGAGTAAAAAGTAACATGAAAATAATTCTAACCGAGTTCAGCTTCTCGCTGCTGCTGCTCGATCTGTCTTTGCCTTTCCAACTCAGACTCTCTTTGTTGCTGCTCTAAAAGCCTTTGTCTTTCCAATTCAGCTTCTCTCTGTTGCTGCTCAAGTCTCTGTCTTTCTGCATTTTGTCGTTCCAATTCCTCTAACTGAGTGCCAGACTGCATCGGTTGTCTCACGTCAATTACTTCTGGTACGGAATGTTGATCTATATTATTGGCATCTTGCATTTGACTATTTAAAGGTATATTATTCTGTCGCCTGTAAATTTATTTATTGTAGTAATTTTTTAAAAGAGTAGATAATGTTTTAAAAGAATTGTAGATTTCACAACATTATTATTTTAATAATATAATAAAATTACCTTTCAAGATATTTTAGAGCTTTAATTTGTTCTATACTCCTGTCGCCATTATTAGCATAAACTAAATCTTTGGGATAGTGAGGTTTTAATATAATATTTGGATTAGGCACATCTGGAACGAATACGGGCACAGCGTACTGCTCTTCGTATTTACTATCATCAAAGAAAGCAACGTGGTTTGGAAACAATCTGATCTTGTCCATGTTGATTTCTTCATTATCTTCATGCACTAAAAATTTAAAATAATTATTCTGTGATTGTACAAAATATATTTAAAAACATGTATTTAAAATTATTATGAATTTAAACCTTTAAAGGATGGCTTTACAGCAGATGATATCAATGGACCTTTTCTTGAATGATTATTCCAGGGCCCAGGTTTTATAGTATTTTCTTTATGCACAGCCTCTTCTATTGGAACATGATCTAATATACTAGAACCTTTCATACCACCAAGATTTTCATCCTAGAATTTACAATTAAAAATAAGTTATACACGTACTTTAAATTATGTTCAGTAAACTTTAAATCAAAGTGTACCTGATATATTTGAATAGCAGCATTAGATTTTTGTGGTGCATTATAGCCCATTTGTGGTATAGCACCTGGTGTAAAATCACGAACTCTGTGACCCGTTCGTATACTGCCTACTTTCTTTCCTGCTCTGATAGCTTTTAGTGAACTGAACGCTTGACGTTGTTCAGCTAGAGAAACTGGACTTCTTTCGTCATTACGTCCAAGCATTTTTCGCGCAACAGCCAATTGAAAATTTCTTTAAATGTAATAAAATTATCGTTAATACAGAAGTTTCAAACTAACAAGGAGAACTCCACATGTTTTGGTCTTAAATTTTGTTATGACTTTTGAATAAGCTTCCTAATGAAGGAAGTCACTTAATCGCGGTGATTTCCTTCATATTTTAACATTAGAAAGCACATCCTAGAATTACAACAAAATCTGTGACCTAAACATGTAGTCCTCTCTTTGTAAGATTAGAAAATGAATTTATTGTTAATTATGAGCATACTTATGAGCAAAGTCCAATTCTTCTCTTGGTTCAGCTCTGCAATTCAAACCAATCATATAAACCTCATCAGCTCTTTTGAAATCTTCAGCTTGTTCCAATTCAAATGCCCAAGCACGATACAAGTCAGCAATCATTGTTCCGATTCCATTATTGTAAAGAAGTTGATACAATTCAAGAGGATTTTTTTGCATGCTAATCTAAAGTTAAAAAATCATGAGTAATATAATATTTGAAATATGATTTGATTAAATTGAGTTGAGCAAACTAACATAGTTAATCCATAACCGAATGAATCTGCGATCCTGGTGATATTTAGTTTCCTTTTCAAAGTTTGTCAAGCACTGTTGCAATAATTTGGCTAAAGGAGACTCATGTCCACTTTTTGGGAAGCTTTGCTCTACCCAAGAAATATAATCATACCAATTTTCAATAGGATCATCTCCTACATAATTTTTTATAGCATCCTCATACATTCTATAAAAATAAGAAAATACCATTGTTAATAGAAATAAGTAAAAAATTTAGTAATTGTTTGCTCTATTTAAAAAGCTTTTTAAAATAATTAAATATTACTGTAGATAGATGTTCTTAATAACAAATGTACAGAAACTTTATTTTAAATTAGAACTAAATTTATTTCAATACAATACTTCAAAAATTACAATAAACTCACTGTCTTTCTTGTTGGAGTAATTGCTGTGCTTCAACATCGTCTTGAGCACGAAGAGCAGTACCAAGTTGTGTTGCGTTTCTTCCATGTCTTAAGGGCTGAATATTTTCCTTACATAAAGCTATAACAGTTGCTGGATCCATTTTCCTGATTTAAAATTTTTGTAGCTCATCCTGTTCAAAATAAAAAATGTATTTATACAAGTTATTACATTTATTTTATATAATATTTATACAATTTATTTACACAGACCTTAAAACAAGTCATACTAAATAAAATTTTAAAACTGAACAATATAGAAATTAAAATTATAAAGTACATATGAGATTTGTCAATATTAAAAAATATAAATCAAAAAGCTTCTTGTAATAGATAATATTTATATTGGCATTACTGTTTAAAAAATAAAAACTTAAGAATTGAATAAGATAAAGTACATGAATTATTGAACAATAAAGAAATTAAGACAATTAATAAAGTTCTTATCAAAAATATGATAATTGACTATTTAATTTAAAAAAAATATATTTACATAGAAAATGAATGACTTTTATTAACACATTCTACTTATTATAAGTAATAAAATAAAATTTATAGATGTTATGAGTGAAACTACGTAAAGCCTTAAAGATTTTTAAAAAATAAAAAATTTCTTTACAGATTCTCAATTCACCTTCAAAAGATGCCATGTACACAAAGTTTAAAATGACTTCCTCAATATTTCAAAAGTCATAAAAACACACACAAATCATCACCAAAACCTCAACAAATTCACTTCAATCAAGCACAAATCCCTCAATGCCATTGACTATCCAAAAACTTTGAAGCACACTAAACACCTCCCAGTGCACTATAAAAAGTACCATACGACTGTCAAAGCCATCAATCCCAAGAACATATGCACCATCCTTGCCCCTCAAACCCTCCCTCCATTCTCCTATTACTTTGACTGCCCAGCAACAATGGAACCATCACGGGCGTGAAAACTGCAGCAGTAGCACCATCCAAAATAATCTAAATTTCAAGTACTCCTCCTCTTTCTCTCCTCCTCTCTCTCTCTCTCTCTCGCTCTTTCTCTTTTTCTCTCCTCTGTATGACACACGTCCTCGCGCAAAAAAAAACGAGCAAATGGGCGCAACCCTCTCTTGCTCACGGACGTAAACAAATAGAACCAACCGTGTCTATTCTCAATGTCAAAAACTGTTCTCGCTGTTTGACTTTCGCGTAAAGGAAGGAAGCGAGTCACGTATGCACGCGGGCAGTTACATACATAAAGGCGGAGAGCGAAAGAGAGAGGGAGAGAGGGAGGCTTATGCAAAATAGGACTCACCGCGTTTCCTGGCATACTAGGTGACCCACCGCGAGACGAGAGACCCGCGCGCCGACGGGGAAGGTGTCCGCACCAGGGGAGGAGACGACGCCACGGGGAGACTAGGTTAGGTCGCTCGCTCTCTCTTTCTGGAGACTCACCGAGATACACTGCTATTAGACTGATGTATACTTAGCCTTGTATGTGTGTGCGCGAAACGAAAGCGTGAGGGCGCTTAAGCTCCAACGGCCACCGCCGCGACCAGCCGTACTCCAACGGTTTTAATTGTCTTCTGCTACGCTGATTCCCAAGCTCGGCTGATATGCACTTTTCTCCAGTCCACCGTCCGCGGTGGAATCGTGACCGTCAGGCATGAAGGCTTTGTCCTGCTTCTGGAATTCTGGATGATTCCTGAGTTTCCGGGCTTGATTTTAAAACTGACAAGATTCATTGAAAGGTGGACGTATAACTTCAAAGTAGGAGGAAATTAGATTAATTTTTATTTAGGTTTCTATAATTATAAAGACCTTAATAACATTTAAAACTGTAACAAATTTATTATTGTAAACGAAAGCAGTTGAAGGAAATGCACCTTCTTTTAAATACTGTCACGTCATCATTGGTCACTAATATGTATAATACAGTTTTTAAATTTAAATATCTTAAAGAATCATGAACATTTCATATATAAATATTGAGCGTAAATACTGAACTATCTTAATATTCCTGGTCTATGTAGCTATGCATCTTTATTTAAAAAATAAATCTATAACAATATTAAATAAATTTAACATAATTGATATCTTTGCTTTTCATAACCATCTGTTGATTCTAAAATTCATATGAATTATTCATTCACATACTTTGCTTCGCAAAATTACATTACATATTGTATGAAAGAAATATATTACATTTTATCTTCGATATTACTACTGTTTAATTCAAAACAACAGAAACGAAACAAAGAATTTAAAAAACGATTGTTTTGAAAACAACAATTCAAGTGCGGTATTCTGACGTCAGGGAGCTCATGACAATATGACATGGTTTTTCTGCTAGTTATCATACGTTTTTGTTGAGTTGAATTCATCGTCGCTTTTTCCTCTTTAATTTTTAAAAACTAATCATAAAAGCAGCCACTAAAAACATAAAAATGCATATATAAGTCACTGTAAGCTGTGAAACGCACTGAACTGCGACAGCAGTCAAATACTCATTAAAATTGCAAAACTGGGCTAGTGGGCTGCAATTGCACAGCTGGTGAGTTGCGTATTTTTCTTAGCGCAGTCCTGTTCCTACGGCAATGTTCTTGGTTCAATCCAAAGTTGCACCACAGTGGTTCTCAAACTTGCAGCGTGAGACAAGTGATGTGAGTGGCGGTCTGGCGGGCAGCTGAGAAAAGCGCATCTAACCTCGTTTTTTTCCGGGTTTTTTTGAAAGTTCGTTTTTTGTCTTTTTGTTTTGAATAAGATTTTATAATATTTGAGTGAGAAACACGAGTAGTTTTATATTTTTATCGATTGGACTTAGATTATTCGATACCAATGAAGTAAATTTTTTTAATTTGTAGTAAACTGTAGTCAATATTTTGAAGAAGAGTTCAAAGGTGACGAAAGTAGTTTGTTTTTTTTATAAGTACTTGATTAGAATATAAAATACAGAATTATGTAACAGAAAAGTGAATAAAAATTATGTAACAAGATAAGCATTTATTCTTAAAAAGAATATTTTAATTCACTTATTTAATATGTTAATAATTTTTATAAAATGAAATAAAATTAATAAAACAATATTTATAAAAAATACTTAATACATAAATGTATTATTATTTGTTAGAAAATCTAATTAAAGTTATAATTTTTTATTATAGATATGTGCTTTTGGAATAAATATTTTTTATAAGCATTAATGGTGGAAAATGCAGTTCATGAAAAATGGAGTTAGAGCTTTGATATCATTGACTAGACTCAATAGAGGATTTAATTCAAGACCAGCATACAATCTGTTCTTTATTTACTATATGCTCATAAAGTTAGAAACATTATTAAAAATGCAATTAAAATTGCAATGCATACCAGATGACATTTTTACTTTTTTAATCATGAAACATAGAAAATGTAGTGAATTATCTGTAGATGATAATCTGTACGTTTTATGTAATCCCAACTCCTTTAAGGATTCAAAAAATAAATGGTTTTATTTATTGTGCAAAGGAACAAAAAGAAAGTACAAAATAGCAATGATATTTACCAATGAAGTGCCAAAAAATACTATTTTGGTTTCTGAAAGTATGAAATTAAATGTAAATTATCGATTAAGCCTAAGACCATCAGATGACACTATATATTTTTTACGTATGTATTAAAATTTACAAGATTATAATTTAGAATCTTATTTTCAAATCTTAATTTGTTCAGTTTCAGTACCTGACAATTCTGCAAATTATGCCACTGAAGTAAAAATTTCTTTAATTTCAAATCCATATGACTGTACAGAAGAATTATTGACTAGTTCATTAAAAAACTTTTTTACAAATCCAAAATATATTCGATTGCATGATATTTTTAGTATAAATATCAGAAAGTATGTTCCAGAATCTGTATATTGTGCATCAAATGATTTAAAATTAAAAACATTGCATTTTAAAGTATCAAATATAAAGACTGAAAATGATGTAATGAATAGAGATGGTTATTTTGCTGTTTATGGAAAAACAACTCTAATCCAAGAGACAAATATAAATAGTTATATTCCACAAAAATGTTTTTGTGATATTTCTTTTGATCTAGAAAAGCAATTTTGCAGTAGTTGGCCACCTGCTTTAAAAAAGTCACTTGAACACTTGCAATCATGCATAGCTCCATTTATTCAAAAAGGTATATTACTTTCTAGATTTCTCAAAAAGTTCACATTATAAAACCATCTTATTTTAGATGTTTACCTGAATCTAAAACCGGTATTTCTTGTGGAAGGACCAAACGGTAGCGGGAAATCTCGACTCGTAAAGCTTTCTGCAGAAATGTTGGGTTTACATTTATTAGAAGCTGATTTTACAGAAGTTCAATCTTTAACATCCGCTCAAACTGAAGCTAAATTACGAATAATCTTTTCTGATGCTGAAAATTGTGTGCCATGTATCTTAATGCTTAAAAATATTCAAGTAATATAAAAAAAACAATTAATTATTTTCTTTAAAAATTGCATGTTTTTATAAATTTATTTAAACCCATTTCAGATATTTGGAATTAATTCTGAAGGGCAAAAGGATGAAAGAGTGCTTTCAGCTTTTTCTGCTGAGATAAAAAAATTGTACAGTAAGAAATTAAAATATCCAATTATAATTATGGCAATATCTAATGATTCAGAAATACCTATTGATCCAGAAAAAACTTTTTTGGAAAAAATTAAAATGAATTATTTAGAAAATAATCAAAGAACTGAAATGATTTCGTGGATTATAAAAAGAAAAGGATTAAGACATCAAGCAGATTTAGAAAAAATAGCTAAAATATGTTCAGATTTTGTATTAGTTGATCTTGATGGACTTGTTTCACATGCCATAAAAATCCGATTCAAATTAATGAAATCCTCACAACAAAATTTTATGAAATTGCAACATGATGACTTCATTCATGCTTGTGGTGTGTATTTTTTCTAAAAAGATGTTTTAGTTTAAAAACTTTTTATTTTACAATAAAAATAAATTTTTCAGAATACATGCAATCTATGTTTTCGGATCAAATCGGTGCGCCACGCGTTCCAAAAGTTTATTGGGAAGATATCGGAGGCTTAGCCGACTTGAAGCATGAAATTATTAACAGAATTGAAATACTGAATGTAAAGGGAATGAATAGATCCGGTCTGCTTTTGTATGGCCCGCCTGGTACCGGTAAAACACTACTTGCCAAGGCTGTAGCTACAGAATGCCGACTGCATTTCTTATCCGTAAAAGGTCCTGAATTGTTGAATATGTATGTAGGGCAAAGTGAAAAAAATGTTCGCCAAGGTAAAATTCATTTTGATTCTATCAATATTTTTATCTTTGCCACCCAAATAATGTTTTTTAGTAATATTTAATTTAAATCTAGTTAATAATTAATCCAAAAATATCGAGCATACTTTTTGTAAAATTATTTATATCGATGAATAATTCACTTTTTTATTTTTAGTATTCGAAAGAGCAAGAGCAGCTGCTCCCTGCATAATCTTCTTCGACGAGCTGGATTCTCTAGCTCCCAATCGAGGTCGAAGCGGGGACAGCGGTGGTGTAATGGACCGCGTCGTTTCTCAGCTTCTTGCTGAAATGGATGGTCTTGAAAGCTCAGGAAACATCTTCATCATAGCAGCCACCAATAGACCAGATCTAATCGACCCGGCTCTTTTACGCCCCGGAAGGTTCGATAAAATGCTCTATGTTGGAATATATAATGATCGAGATTCACAACTGAGCGTTCTGAAAGCTGTAACTCGGAAGTTCAGACTGGAAAAAGACGGTAAAGAGTTAGAAGAGTTGATTGACCGACTGCCTACTAATCTTACAGGAGCCGATCTGCACTCGGTTTGTTCAAATGCTTGGCTTGGAGCGGTACGTAGAATTTTAACCGGGGTAGGCGTTAAGAAGGAGAATGTTGTGGCTGAGGATATAATAGTCAAATTAGAAGACTTCATTAAAGCTTGTAAGAATTTAGTGCCATCAGTAAGTAAAGATGAAATGGCACGATATGAAAAACTCAAAAATGAACTGTCATCCAGATGACACCTGTGGTTGTTAAACTTTTATAAAGATGCATTATGTTATTTTTTTATGTACAATAAGATGAAAGTTTTATAATCTTTATTTTAATTGTAGATACTAATAAATAATTATTAATAAAATATTTGATTATGTTTGATTTGGAACTAAGTATATTGATAATTTAAATTTTAAAAATATGTTATAACCAGAAGTAAAAAAATTTATATGAAATTACTGGAAAAAATAAAAGATAATAAACATCTTAAAATGCTCTTTTAGTTTTGTAAATGTGTTATTTTATTTTCGAGAAATACATAAAATAATTTATACAGACGACAATTAAATCAAGAAGGATTTTACACTATGTATTGCACCACATAGGTAATTAATTTATTTTAAATTTCTAAATTACGATAAAGAGACTATTCTGATAGTTTTTCCCTTCAAAGCTTTCGGTGCTTTGAATAATTTTTTTCCTTTTTTGTTTTTTTCACCCTATGTAACGTACTTACACATGAATAACACATTACAGGATACGATAACGGTAATATTCAATGTAGAAAAATAGGACGTTACATTCACTAGCTGGTACACAGACCAGAAATTTAAAGTTTCAGGAGTCTAATACCAAAGTATAATTTATTTTAATCGCAGTTCGCATGGCATGTCTACAGAGCTTATGCCAGCAACGAATAACGACGTCTAATTATAATTAAATTGTAATTTGCACATGGGAATACGAGTTCTCGATAGAAAAGTTTTCTTCTTGGAAAAACTAGTTAAATACTAATAGAAGTAATTTTTAGTAGTTCTTTTGTTTGTAATTAGAATGTTTTAACTTGCATTTTAATAAATTTTAAGATTGTAGAGAAACTTCTCTATGAAGAACTCATTACGGCAGATATGGACATCTTAAGGTACTCGATCTATCTTCTTTATTATTTTTTATTTTAAAAGAATTTGTAAGGATCTAAAATTAAATTTGTTATCAGCAATATAATATTTTAAAAAAATAATTCAGCTTCGTAAGAATAAAAAGATTAACAGTACTTTAAAGTAACAAAAGTTGTCCATTTCTAATCGGAAGATTAATCATTTTTGTCTTATAGCAAATTGTTACGCTTGTGCCGCAAACAGCGCAGTTATATATATGTATATATATATATATATATAGATTCGCCAGAATTAATTTCAATCACTGCTCCCTCATACTCATTTAAAGCAGATTCTGTTAAGGAATCGCATGTGTTATTACGTAATGTACACATTTTTTTAAGTAGAGAGAGAATATATCATATAACGATTTATTTCAATAATTTTCTTAGTTTTTGAAGTAATGGAAACGTTTTTTCTCGCCCTAAAAAAGTCTTTGTTCCGAAAAAATTGCATTGGAATTCACTATGCTATACGATTACTCTGAACTTTGGCGTTCAGTACAACGTTCAGTACAATGGTGAATTGCTTAATTGAGATTGTACATTCTTTCATTTAATGACAAATTATCCTTTTTCAACGTATTTACATCCTTTATATACCAAAAATATTCTTTTATTTTTTAAAAGTTAATTTATAATTATACTTTATTAACTAATTTTATGAAAAATAATAGAAATATACTTAAATGTCTTAAAATATAAATTAATTGTAAATAAAACATTAAATTATAATATTATTTGGTATATACTTAATGAAAATATGTGAAAAATATGACCTGAATAGAAAATAAAACAAAAAAAGAGTCGAATTAGCATTTAATTTACACCAACATAACAGTTTCAAAGCTTTATTGAATATTAAAATTAATAAAATTATTTTGTAGTAGTGGTCATTATTTTTAATTAAATCAGTATCACCCAAAATTAATATTAGTAATGACTAATTTTAACTTTGCGTAGTGTTCATTTAATAAAAGATAACGGTCACTACATAAAAATAATTTGGTTAATTTTAATATTGAATTTACAAAGCTGTAATGTTAGTATTTCCCATTCTTATAAAATAAAAATTTTTAATTTACTTGTGCAGCCTTATAAGAGTTTCCACCTCTTCTCCATGCTAGGCTAATTCTTTATAATCTCAAATTACGATGTACATCAGTGAAATTTTAGAACTACACGATTAACTAATCGGTTTCATGACAGAAATTCCATGTCCTAGTAGAAAAATATCTAAGATTTTGTATTATTTTTGGAATAGTATTAGAGGCTTAATGGCTTTTTATCTATCAATCGAAAGATTTTTCGCTTAAAACATTTTATTGCCAACAAGACAATTGCCAACAAGAAGACAGAAGATAAAAGGTCCAAAAAAAATTAAGAAATTTTTGTACTAGGGTTCAATGTTAAAATCATTTAACACCTAAAGGCGAACTTAAAGTTATTGCAGCGTAAGTGTTAGAAATGCAAGTTTTCCTGCTAATCTGTATTCTGCATTTTTCACTGGCTGATCGACAGCAAAGTTTAACTGTTCCTTTAAAGTGACAAGGGCGAAATTATTACATACTGATTACGCATGTATTTTAATTTAAATATCACAATGTGTCGGATACAATACAATAAATAAATATTAAACATGCAATAGTTTCTCTTTGTAAACAAATAGTTTTTTAACTTATTAAGTATATTAAAGAAAAGACTTACATAACTATACACTTATCAGTTATTGAAAAGATTTACATGATGAATCATTTAATAATTTAAATTAGAAACGTAGAATATTTTGCTTTTGTACGATGCATTGATAAAGATTTATCTGATACGTATGTTTAAAGACTATTAACAAATAATTTAAGAAGGTACATCACATAAAAAAATTTCATTTCGATTATTACTTCTTAACATTAAAGAAAGTATTTTTATTTAAACATTCTTAAAACTAATCAAGGAATATTCCCATCAAACTATTATTTCGATTAATTGGATCAATGAATTAGAATTTACAATGATTTAAAGAAGGATTTAGTTATGTAGCGTAATCGCAGCATTTTAATAAACATATTATTCATACCCTCGTACAACGGACGAGCGTAAGTTACATCTCAGCAAGCATCAAAAGTATCGAAACATTCGTCTCATGTAATCTCTAGATGAACATTACTATAATCAACATTAAATATCACATAAATAATTTGATAATTTAATCACTTAAAAAGTACAATGAAATCTAATCAATTTTTTATCGTTATCTTTTTAAATTACACAATAAATATAAAAATAAATAAATAAATTGTTTACATTAAAGAAGGAATTGGCCCTTTATGAATTCATACTAATTCTTATATACAAAATTAGATTTTAAGGTTTCATTACATTCTATTTTTAATTTAAATTTGATTTAAATTAAATTTAAATTTCTATAACATAAGAAATTTCAATATATATATATAAGTTTTTTTTCTTGGCTTTTGTAATACGTCTCTTTAAGTTATTTACGTTCGTTATGTAATTTAATAATTTAATATGGATCACAAATTGGTGTTTGCTATTGTTTTATGTTTCCTTTCCACACTTAATAAAATATTTTTTATTAGTCTTAGATAAGATAAATATTAAGACATTTATAAAAATCGGGAAGAATGCTGCAATTTATAATTCATTAAGATAAAGACATGTTGAACCATCAAGATCTTTCTTACAATAAGGGCAAAATGTATTTTATCAAATTTTTTTTAATTATAGGCATAATAGCCAAGTTAGCTTTTGAACTTTAAGCAAAAATTGATTGAAATACACGATTAGAAATCTTATTTCAGCGAGTTTTCGATAGTTTCGATGCCGCGAGTATTTTCCTGTCAATTAGCATAAAGCTGTATCATTCATCGATTGACTTAAATAAAAACGGAAGGAGAAAATAAATACCCCGAGAAAAAACTCAGTCTCATCCTCTCGTGCCTGAAATTCACCTCCACTTTAAGACGTCATTAGCATTAATGTTCCGCACACGTATTCACACATTGCGCAATATACACACATTACGTTAACTTGCGCTCGCCGTTCAATTATTAACTTTTTGTTATATCGAAGAGATAAAACAATGGTAATGGACCACGTAAGAACGATGCGGTGATCGAACGAAGTGAGAAAAATCGAATGTGAATCCTGAGATGAGCGGCGCGATTCTACGTCTCGTGCGTCCTTTATCTAATCGTTTCCTCGTTAGTTTCGTTTTCGCTAGTCTGATCAAAGGCCAACACGTCGACGGGCGTCCAGTTCGCTGGAGGTAGACAGTTCTTGTTCTTTCTTATGCGGCTGCCCCGTCAAAAATACCTTCTGGCGGGCAGAGGTGGTCATGACTCCTCGCTGTTTGTTGCCGCTGAGCAAGAAAGCACATTGTTAGAAATCTAAAACTCCTTCCTTTACTACATTTGACAATTTTTTTCTTTTTCAATACCTGGTCAGGATGATTTCTGTGCAAATTCGTGAAGAATGTCGCAAGCCATCTCAAGGTCGTTCCTTGTGATGCCGAGAGCTCTTACAACAGCGTCCTGAGCGAAGCCAAGTGCCATTAGCCTCGAGATATGCTCGACGTTGATATTCTCATAGGCAGCCGATTCTGTCGTCTTCGGTATCGGCCTGCCGCTCTCGTCTTTACCCTTCATTAACGCTGTCAGCCGCGCAGTGTTTACCTGCAAAGAAAGACTTCCATTGTCTTTAAAACGTTCCGAGCTGACGATGAAATTTGCGGAGAACATTTTCTCAAAAAAAGTCTAACCTACGGAAGTTGCTTTAACATCATTTCAAAGTAAATTACTTTTATTCAAGTGAAAAATAAAAATTTATAAAAAGATGTATTACTGTCTTTAACAAAAACGTTTTCACATACATTATGAAGGTAAATTCGAATTTTGAGGCGCTCTCTTATGAAATAGAGCCAGAACATCTTTTCCCCGCGGCTACTGTTTACAACAGAATTTTTCAAACGACCGAGTCTAATCACTTAAAACAAGCGCACCTCTAAATTAATATTCTTAACGACGTGCTGATTGGTGCCGGGCACGATGATGGTGTTCTCGTAGAGGTGGTCCTGCTTGGGCAGCGCGGCGCTGCCGTCCTTGGGGCTGCCCTTGGGCGGTCTTGGTGCGGAGAGGGGCGGCGGGACTGGCGGTACCGAGGCCGTCGACTGCTGCTGCTGCGAGGACAGTCGCTTCTCCGGCAATGCCGGCGGCGTCCGATGTGGCCGGGAGATGTGCGGTCTGATCACAGCCGGCAATGCCGGCGACGGCGACGAGGCTCGGTGCAGCATGTCGTACCTCGCTTCCGTCGCTGCTGAAACGAGAAAGCGCCGATGAGAACGTCGATGGGGCTTTTTCTCTTTTTGAAAGGCTTTCTTACGGGTTCTTGGCGGTCCGCTAAGTTTTCGGTATTTCATTGATGGGTTGAGAGTTCTTGGTGAGATAGGAAGTGAATGATCGTGTTTTCTTATACTTCGCATTATGACTGCTAGAAGTTTTGCTTTTTTCAAAATGTGACGTGAGATTTTTGAAGGTTCTAAGAATTTTTTTATCTAATATAATCTTTTTGATGAAATAAAACTAGAGAGCAAACATTGAAATGATTCCTAGCATATATATAGCCTTGAAATAGTTTTGTAAATTAAACGCAAATACAATACATAGTACGTAGAACATAATATCCTGAGAAACAACTATTAAACTTTGCGTTTACTTTTTTATCATAAGCAGATAAATTAAATTAATTTGAATTTAAATTCTTATAATTTATGTACAATAAATTATAAAACAAGCGCAACGCTGATTTGGTACCTTTATTATTCGGCGTATTTTCACTGGCAGAAAGAATAACGGTAACCGGCGGAGGAGCCGACGGAGGTGGATTTTGCGTCGGCGGCGGTGGAGCGTTTTCCTTCGGCACCGTTAGATGCCTGCCGTTGCGTAGGTGACTGTTGGAGGTTGGCGACGGCGAGGATCTACGCGGAGGCAACGGCGGACTCGGAGCTATGCGTCTCGCGGGGACAGGTGACGTCGCCGGCGACGAATCCTCCTCCTCGTCTGTGTCGTTCGACAGAGAATTGCCGTTTATCAGTTCCATTATTGCCTATGAACAGGTGGAAAAGAGAAATTCGTGAATTTCGGGTGTGGTTGTAAAGAGTTTTTCTTGACTTTTATTGTATGGACTTCTTTCTTCTTGCGTAAATGTTAAAAGTATTTATACTTAATACATTCATTTTTTATATATGTTTGATAACAATTTTTGGAGTATATTTAAAAAAAAGAAAGAACATACAACAAATTAATGCTATCTACTTTGTAACAACGCACCATCCATATTTAGAAATAAATTTTCAAAGAATTCAAACTTCGTTATACTTGAAATTTTGGTTCAGATTTAGAATGTTCACTGTAAAAATATAATGAAAATAAAATTGACCACCATTGTTAATGATAACGAAAATATCAATTGATAAGCGAGTAGGACAATATAATATAAAAATAAAGACAGCAAGTTCCCCGATTTCAGCTCATTGCATTTATTTTCTTACAAAACAGAACAAAAAAAATCACAAAAAAAGGAAACTTGCAAAGCTTAGAAAGCGGAGCAGCGCAGTAGAAAGGTTGCAATTCGTTCAGGCTTTGACTTACCTCGAATTTGAGAAATCGCCCTTTAAGTTCCGCTTATGTACAGATTAGTTCATACATGCAGACGGGCAGATTACATGTTGATTTGTTTCCAGTTCAAATAACACGTTGAAATAAAAACGTTAAATAAAAGGAGTTACAATTCATGCGGGTGAGGAAGATAATGCGCGGTTTTGTTGTTGTAATCAATAGCATTCTAGTTGTATTAATTTCAATATTAATATAGAAAGAATTAACAAATTTTTTCTGAAAATGTGTATCTATATTGTTTTGAAGTTCTTAAAACTAAAAATTTTTTTTGTGCTTAGATATTATTTAGGGTAAATATAGCAAAAGACTCAAATTTAATGTTAACATATGTTTTATTTAAAAAATTGTTTTGCATGTACCTAATATTTTACATTAAGTAAAAAAATTTGTTAACGCTAGACATTAGGTTTCGTTTTTTAAGTTTCTCTAAGTTCGCCACCTTTATAATACATGGCAAGGAAAACCTAAGTCGAGCCATACATTATATTCATTGCACAAATAACAAATGGTTGTTTTGCACGAAAAAAATTCCTTATACAGTTTTGCACAGACGTACTTAAAGTAATAAAAAATTTTATTTTGGCCAATTTAAATGCTAAAAAGGTCTATATAATTAAAACAATAACAGAGAAAACTAAAGCAAACAATAACGAATTCATTTTTCTAGTCGTTTGATTACAATTAATTTTACACCGTTTATATTTAGACATTCAAAATATTAATACTTTAATAATTGATCCAACAAACCATCTACAATTGTTCATATGTACAAATTTTTCTTTATACCGTGACTTATAACTAATATGCTTTCTTTTTTTCTGTTATTTGTGCAAATAAGAGAGATAGAAAATTCAGAAACACCGCATACAGTTGTACTGGCGCTTATCTATTTATAACATAAATAGTCTCGTAGGAATTAGATCCCGTAGCGAAAAATGTTTTCTTCTCTCATAGAAATATTTTATTATATATTATTAATACTTGTCACATTTGTATTAACTTTTCAGTTAATCGTTTTTATTTAATTTAAGAAAGTGTGGACCATTTCAGAAGTAGATTAAAATTAATTTATACAATTTGCTTTGTGATTTTTTTACATTTTGAAAACTTAAAAATGAAAATTTTCATTTTCATTCAAAATTTAATAAGTTTTCTTGGTATTTTGAATATTCTTCAATATTTTTAATAAAGAGGAAAACGAAAATCAGTTGCGTAATTTCATACCGAAAACTTAGCAATTTACAATATATTAGAATGCATTCGTAAAAAGCTAAAAAAATCTAAAAAAAAGTCATAAAATCTGACACATAGCTGTGGTTTGGCACATTTAAAATGCTAGGCATTTTACGTAAATAAATTTAAGTCTTATTATTTTTAGAAAACTACTCAAAATACTAAAAAACTTTCGAAATTATATTTTAAAAGCGAGAAAACATTACATAATTATATACTTCTAAAACAATAAAAGTTTCAAACGTTAAAATAAAAGTTGAACTGACAGATTTAAAGTATCATCCATACTTTTTATAGCGAGTACACTTCATAAGAACTTAATGTTATTTCAAAAGGGAAATGCGTATAAAAGAAAGTATAATCTAAATAAAAAAAGAATTCTCAACGGCGTTTTGATGCTTTACGTTTCGATTTGACCTTCTACAGAAGCAATATGCATGTAGTATATGCATACTATATATGTTTCGTTTTTGCCAGTTTTTGTATAAGCTTTGGCTAGTCGCTATTGTACTGAAAAGACAAAACTATGTGTCGTTCGTACGTTCATTTGCGATTCGCTTATAATCTACATTAACTTTATTATGCTTTATCCAGATTGACTTACATACTTTTAATAAGTATTGTTGCCACCGAAATAAAATAAGCTAAAATTAACGTTTCTCTTTTTCCATTAAAAAGACCTCATTTTTGTAAAATAACTTTTTTTTACAAACAACCAATTATTTATTAGCTCAATTATGCATTTAAGACTTACCATCTACACCTGGATTTTCAAAACATTAAACATTTGAAAAGGTATTATTTACTATTGCGTTTAAAAAAAAAATATCTGAGCAGTTAAATTTTTTAAATACCAAATTTTGATTGGGAAAATTGTATTATATAATACAATTATCATATCCTAAAATTCGCATGCAAAGCGCTTTGCTATTGTTAGATAAGCATTCCAGGGCATTCTTTTGTTATTAATAAATTATTATTTTTCATGTATCGCATTTGTGAAATAAAATTAAGGTTTAATAAAATGCATAAAATGTTAAATAGTTGACTGTTTGTATAAATAATTACCATAAAACTATGACGTAAGCAAAAGAATAAACTATTTTCTCAAATATTTATACGTGACTATTTCCGTTGCAAGAAATAATATATGAAAAAATGGCTCACAAAGTAAAGCTAATGGCGATGAAATATTATTTTTTTTTTTGACAAATGATTTCGGGAAAAACCTACCTTTGCGCATGTCCATAAATGCGAAGATACAAAGACATCTATTATCACATAGACTAACATTAAATAAAATTGAAGAAAATAGAATTTGAATTATTATAAAAAAATGGGAGAAAATTTTTCTTCGATGGCCCTGTTAAGAGGAATAAATAAATGTCGCAATTTTAAGTAACGTCCCAACTGAAATTTTCAAGCGTCCATTTTATAACTAACGTGATTATGTTTAATGATCGGTATACAAGGGGCGACTGAAAATTTTTTAAAAAATATTTGCTTTTCGATCAAGTACATTTTTCCATGCATTTAAATTACTAAATTGCTACAATTAAATATTTATAACATTCAACGATTTGTAGGTCTACAAATAAACGTATTTTTTTTAAACTAAAAAAAAGTACAAGAGGCATTGATGATTGCATTATCTACGTTTTAGTAGGAGTGAATCAACATGTACTTTTTTGGCCACTCGAGCATCACATTGATAATAAATGTGGCGAGGTTTAAATTAAGAAACAAAAGATATCTTATGATTGTCTATCATCGGTGCAAAAATTAAATTTAAAAAAATTTCATCGTTTCGTTCCCTCGTAAAGTATGTACGCGGCAGACAACACAATGATTGCCACTGAATAGACACTTTTTGAATATTTTTAAACTGTTTTAAATATTACTTTCGATTTCAATATACATATAGATAGTATATTTACCTATTTATTTTTTGCAAGTATAATTAATAAATGCAAGAAGTGTGAAATTTGCATAACGATCAGCACCGTAGTAAAAAACCAAACAAGCAATACAGCACACGTATACCTCGGTTTTCAAAAAGCGTCTATTCAATTTGCGATGAACACAGACACGTTACACAAGAAGAGCAGCAAACAATAAAAGGGAGTCAGAGCAAATCAAGAACGAAAAAAAAACGTATCATGGATAAAAGAATGCGAGAACTCTGCTCCTTTCCACAAGGAGAAGATGTTTGTGCGTGTGCGCGTGTGTGTGTAAAAAAAAAAATCGGCCTTTGCACACACACAGACATTGGAATCGCGCGAAATGATCCTAGTCGGATACCTCGGTGTCGGGGTCTAGATCCCTGGTCGGGGTGGAGGCGTTGCTGGCTGTGGCGGATTGGGCTCCAGGCCGATGCGTCCGTCGCGGGTCGAACGGGTCGACGACGATCTGCTCGGTGCCCTTGATCTCCGCTCGGCAGAACGGGCAGCCCTGGCCTTCCGAATCCTGAAACAGGTGACGAGCGTTTTAGCTTACGGCTGAGAGGGAGATTATCGTCCGCATGATCGAGTGACTGAGGAGAGATCGTTAGCAGGGTGGGTGTAGGAGGCTTTGCGAGGTATTGAGCTGGAAGTGCGTGGTGGTGGTACTAGAGGAAAAATTTAATGAATTTTAATCGATTTTTGCTTCGATAGTTGAACAAACAAAATATTTTTATCAATAAAGTAATTAATAAAAGACTGTTGAAGTAAATTATAAATAGTCGACTCGATTAATTTGATAGTTTCAATTACTTTTAGTGTACGTAGTGTTTAATGACTGAAATTTACATTTGATTGCCTTGAAAATGAGACGACTGTTCTAGAAGAACTTTGTTAAAATCAATATTAACTAGTCTTCTATTTTATTCCAAGGTATATAAATAAATACGTAATCTCCATGGACAAACTGTTACTTAAAAATGCATTTAGCCTTCGCTCGAATCTCCGAAGCTCTTTTCGACCAGTCTCTCTTTCTCCTAAACATTTTTTGTCCTTCCAAAGTGCCCAAGCACTCGATACGAGACCGAAACGAGGCGATTTAGAAAATGCACTGCTACCTGCCAAGCGGTGAGACAGGGCGTGCAGAGCAAGTGTCCGCACGGCTCTATTCTGACGTCCTTGTCGTGCTCGGCGCAGATTTTGCAGAGCTGGAAAGTACTGCCCATCTCGCAGTAAAGCTCGTACTGCTCGGCGGTGACCTTTATGTGCTCCTCCGGCGTCGGCTGGACTGCCCACGTCAGGTCCGGATTTGCGTTCCGTCCGTCCGGATACAGGTAGCTGCGGATCAGAACAGCCGAAGCGTTATTGCAAGAATCGAATCGAATCGAAGGATTTTTTTTACCGGTGATTTCGTTTTTGATGCAAGAACTTTGGCTTCAATGGATTTGCGAATTAACTATTATTAAGAACTTAATGAATTGAGAATCAGTAGATTCAAGATCTTTTACACCTTCGAATTTGCACTTTGGTAAAATATTTTGCTTCCAACGTTTTAATAAAAATTTAAATTTCAAATACAAAAATTTTCTAAAGTAGACTACACGTCGATGAATTTCATTTACAAGTGATCAATAACTCCAATCGCGTGCTTAACAGTAATAACATCAACAGATATCATCACTTAATTAAGCAAATTACACAAAAAGTTACTCTTCAAGGGTAGAGCAGCGACCATCACGAAATCAACAGAAGCGACACTTATAAAAAAACCGGTATACTCACAATCCTTCCCGATAACCGTCGAGCAGCGCCTGGCAGAGGCTCTTGTTGTGCGGAATGGTCTGTAGGATGTCGCCGTCGGAGGTGACGTATCCGATGGCCCACTGTCCGAGCCTGGTGCAGCTGAGCCGGAAGACGTAGCTGCCGGGCTTGGTGATGCAGTACTTCTGCAGCCGGGCCTTGACCTCGTCGTAGGTGAGGAAGGCCACGTAGCCCGGATGCGTCACCGCGAGAATCTTCCAGTTGCGCAGCAGCGTCGACCACGGCTGGAACAACCTGTTGATGCGCCCCGACGGGGCAGAGTTATTATTGCGCGCCGATATATATGTAACGTCGCTTGCCGTTTGCCGTCTGGGGAGGGAACGGGGGGTTTTACCGGTGGGTCAAGTGCGTTGTTTCGGGGCGGAGGATATATGTTTGAATTTTAACGGTTCGAATGCGCGAGATCGAATCTGCGGAGGCGGATTTTTCTCCATTTCAGTCAATTTAACGCAATGCATTTCAATGGCTTTCTCAACGCGGCGAACGACGGATATTGACGCGCGTCCTCGTTTTGTAAAAATAAAATGACTGTTTTTACCTTGTGAAGACGTCGAATTCGAAATTCGATATGTAACCATTGCACGTGAGGTCTATCGTTGACTTTAACGCCATCGCCTGTAATCCCGAGCTGATTGGATGAACCTGATTGAGTTCATGCCTGAATACTTTCCACGGTACCAAAGTGCTGAAACAGAAGGCGTTTAAAAATTAAATACCTTTGTATTATGCTTAGAAAATTATTCGGATTCTTAACTATTAATTTGCGAAGTTTCATAAATATTAATATTCAGAAATGAAAAATGGCGCTCTCGCTTATTTATTAATTATAGTTATATACATAATAAACGCAGAATTAATCAATAATTTTTATGATAGCATCCCTTTGCCCCCGTCGTCAAATAAAACTTTGCCGAGTAATTTCTCGCTCGGGGTAACCCCACATCTAGTTGAGAAAACGGACGAATAATTGATGTGCAACTTTCAGCCCTCGTCGATTCCGTCCTCCAACGTAACGCGACAACGATTTATCGTCTTCAATATTTCACGCTCGTTTCGCGAAACGTGGACCCGCACACCTACAAACTGTCTTGTATACGTGCAAATGCTCACGTCCTCGTTCGAAAGCGCGAACTTTACCACTTGAAAGAGTATTAAGGCTGTAGGTAGGCAGTGTTTGATGACGAATCGATTTTTGTCGTTCGTCGTGTACCTTGTTATTTTCTAATTTTCTATTTGCCGTCGAGGTGAAAGCTGGTAAGTTGTACGAGAGGGCGTATACTAACCAGGAGAGTATCACTTGTTTGGGTCGCGGATTTTGTTCGAACTTTGGGATATTCAAAAGTTATGGCTAAATAAAAATTTATAATAAAAGAAGCTAAAATTACGACAATGAATTTTTGTGGATTTTTTTATGCTACTTTAATGGTCACTTTTGGTTGGGCCATAACTTTCGAACAAATGAAGATTTTTGGATGCCTTTTTTTTAAACGATAGGATTTGATCTCACCTTTCAAATAACGGAAGTTAAAATACTCTATAATTAACAGTTGAAAAGTTATATGTGACTGAACGTATAAGAGCTCATAACTTTAGAAAAATCGAGCGTCAGGCCGAACGCACGTGGCTTCTTTCATATTTTAACATTAGAAAACATATTTCAAAGTTCCAAAGAAGTGATACTCTTCTGGTAAGTTCGTAGGTAGATAATAACTTTTTGTATATTAATTGGATCTACGCATGTGCGTCCTTGGTTGGCCTTTTGTCAGCTCTTATTATAATGTTTAACTCTTTAACCTATACAGAACGGGGGTGGTCGATATTCCGACCACCTTTCAGGTCGGGGATGTACAATGAGTTGTTGATAGTGTGGATACATTTTGGGTTTAAAAAAAAGTCGATTTAAACCAAAAGTTCCCCGTCCTCTAAAGGTTAATTGTAGGGAAGTACAATTTCTGCTGATTTATAGTCTTGTTCGGTATTATTCTTGTAGAAACTGACAACAGGTATTCAGAAATAAGACTGTTTTCTTTGTACTATTAGTATCTTTAAAAATAGACATGTTTCTGTGAATTAGAAAATATTAAAATTAAATGGCTCATTCGCTCATTGATTTATTCTTGTTTTTGCATTTTTTAATTAGATAGCACATAGAAACTTTTTTATGCTTCAAATATTTTACATTTAAAAGTATTCGATTCAATGTTTCTTGTTTTTTAAAAATGTCGTATAATGTTAGAAAAAAATCGTCATCCTAAATTTAACGTTTACAACCTGTTACATCATCCGTGATATATATCGAACGCAGCTCAACAACGAAGCGGCGCAAAACAAAAACAAAAGGCTCGATAACGCATTGCAATTAATTCCCCATTACCCCTTTCCCCATACGTAATCCACTTACAGAATCACCGGCCGGCCGCCTGCGCCGCCGACAATCATAACAGTAATGCGTCGAGTCACGCTATTACACGACGCTTTTTCCGCGGCCGGCTGGCAACGCCAGCCGGCGCTCGCCGCAGTCGTCGACTGGACGCGACGTTGCGAGGAAGTAACTCCGCGCAAAAACCGCATCTCTCGTACGCATCGCAGCCAGCTCTGCTTTTCGCGGCTACCGCGGACTCAAGACACTTAGGAGTGACCGGACATCAGGTGGGTAGAGCCGAGGACGTTGACGTGTGCGACTCGCCCGGTATCCTTTTTTCCTGGGTTCCCGAAGCCGGCGAATTCGCGCAAGATCGCCTAGGCAATGGCGGACGCGAGAAATGAGAGCGGAGGTTCGAGCGAGGGGCGTCAGATGGCGAGAGCGACTTCGTGTCGCCGGGCTTTCTTGCGCATCTTGCGCGATTCTGATGCTGTGCGGAACTGGTTCGCGAGGGGTTATTCAAAATGATGCAATTCTTGGAGTTTTTTTGAATACAACGGGGATCGTTTTGGAACTCATAAATATATTTTACTGCTTTTGTATAAATTTTGTTTTATTAAGTCGTGAGACGGTTTTTATGGGGCGAATTTGAAATTTTGATTCGCTGCACTTTTTTCAAGCGCTTTCGTTCTCGGTGGTTTTGAATTTCAGATGGATTCTTAGGCGGTCTAATAGGAATGGGCATTTAAATTTCTAACATTCTTTCTTGCAATCAATTTTGCCGCGTTCTGGAGGCTAAACATTCCAGTGGTTTCTGAACTTTAAAAAGTACCGATAAATTTCAAATTTAGGCGAAACTACAAAGTTAAAAAATGAATAGCTAAAGTTCCGGTACTATTTGGAGCATTTAGCTTGCATCCGATGCAACGTACGTCGATATTTGTCTTAAAAAAAAAAAGTCTAAATTGCACCGACCATTTCAGGATAATCATCTTGCACTAAGAAAAAAATCATACGGGGAATGCGTTTTTTAAGTCTGAAGCTGTTGCCAGTCGGACTGCAGCACATAGTGCGAAGTTTCTCAGGCACGTACACACAAGTAAAGACATTAGCGGTTGCAATTAGACCTTTGCCGCGCAAATGCACATAACCCTGAGCGTTCTTATTCAAATTAGAGGCATGAAACATATTTCGTCCTTTTGACGATCTGTATTTTCTCTCGTAACTCGTAACTAAATTGCTTTTGATTGAAAATAACACGTTGACTCTGTTGTACACAAAGAAAACTAGTATGCGAACTAGAAGATTTATTGCTGCACATAATTTAATTTTGAACAATTTATCGAAAGCTTGTCTACTTATTGAAAGGTATTTGTTTTTTTAACGTCAAGGTGTTTTGTTTCCAAAGTTTAATTGCGACATTTATTACTTTTTCTAGCCGTTAAACGTACCACTTTTTTTTAATTTTTAATTTTTTTAGACTCTATCAAAGCCATTGGTTTTGTACGTCTACTCTTTGCCGTTATTTCCGTTGGTATCCTCTATATTTCAAGTAATCAGCTGTTTTTTGTGAACGCAAAAGATGCGCGTATTTTGCTTGATACCGATTAGTACGATTGTTTTCACAAATACTTTTTTTTACTGTTTTCAGTTTCAGTCGTCGATATGAGCGGAAACGAAGATTACGAGTCTGCAAAGTCGGTGTATGACTTCACCGCCAAAACTATCAAGGGAGAGGAAGTTTCTTTGGAAAAGTAAGAGTTTTAATACATTTTTAAAAATAGATATAGTAAACCTTTTTTTTTAATTAGAATTTTACCTAAATCATAAAATTTTTAGTACTTAGGCTAAATAATTGTTCTACATTTGAAAACAAATTAAAATTATCTGAAACATTTACAGATACAAAGGGCACGTTCTGCTGATTGTAAATGTCGCTTCGAAATGTGGTCTCACTGCTACCAACTATAAAGAGTTGAACGAACTCTATGACGAATATGCCGAGTCAAAAGGTTTTATTACTTTTATTTTAAGTAAAAAAAGTTGCGCCTACAATAGAAATGTATATTAACGTTAGTTTTAAATTTATAGGTTTGAGAATCTTGGCGTTCCCCTGTAATCAGTTCAACGGGCAAGAACCCGGTGATTCCGACGAAATATGCAGTTTCGCGGACCGCCATAAGGTAAATCAAAATCGATTCCTCATATAGAAAAATATTCTTATTCGCTTGCTGAAAAATCTGCTTCAGTTGTTGTTTTTCCTCAACCCGTATCGATATGTCCTACATTTGAAAAGATGAATCGAAAGAAATATTTTGAAGAAGCAAATTGTTTTCCGATAAGCAATCTCGGTACCTTTAAAATAGGATAAAATCCGCACTAGAAAGAATTGAATCTTTCGATATCTGGAACGCGGAGCAATTCAATTAAAAAAAAAAAAGACCTTGTCGCGCTCCTCTCCACAAGTTGATATTTTATTCATACTTTTAACGGCAATGATCGCTCGAGATTTGAATTCCAGTACGAATCGATGTAGAAATTAAAAGGTCCGCGTGAGCGAGGGGGGAATTGGGGTTACAATGAACTAGTGGGAAAGAGCTCAATGATTTCTTGAACTACGTGCGAGCGAAACTGGGTTACGCTGCAAACTTTGCAAGATTAATCGCCATCCGTGTATCATCCGGGAAAATTCATCGAAGACGGGGTATAAGCATAAAATACGCCGGGAAGTTTGCGCGGCCTGGCCTGGCAAAAATCTGGGACGAATGTTTTTGCCCTAGATCGCTGCTTTTGTGAGCTACTTTATGCGCTTTTGTTTGGATAATTACTGCTTGCGTGGTTATCTAAAAATAAGCTTTATTTCTAGCGTTTATTCTTGCCAGTCTTTCGATATTTTAGAATACGTCAATAATTTAAAACTGAATTGATAATGTTTTAAACTATTGCGTTTCTCGAGAAGTATTGCGCTTTAAAATACGTAGAAAAGCTTTTAAGGCAAAGGTAACATCAAAGCACTTGATAATACGCAACTCGGAGATTGACTTGATTCTTTTATTTTCCAGGTGAAGTTCGATCTGTTCGAGAAAATTGACGTGAATGGCGAGAAGACTCATCCACTCTGGAAATACTTGAAGAAGAAGCAAGGCGGCACCCTTGGCAGCTTCATCAAGTGGAACTTCACCAAGTTCATCGTCGACAAGGAGGGAAAAGTCGTCGAGCGCCACGGACCCAATGTCGATCCTAGCAAGCTCAAAGAGAATCTTGAGAAATACTTTTAAAAGCGGCGTTCTGATCGAGTGATTTGTACACTATATGCATACTTATACGAGTTATTGTGATTGTTAAGTTGTTTTTACACGCGCAGTAGTGTATAACGCGTACTTTAGATTTCGTGTAATTTTCAGTCAAAATGTGACTGTTGCGGTATTGTCATGATTTTGGTTGCATTTTCTAGTTTCATACAACATTTCATTTTCTAGGTTCTTACACGCGTTCTTATCTTATTTATTTACTTATTAATGTATTTATTCTGAGAATAAAATATTTTACTAAGAAATTTAAGTAAATGAATAAATTATTAAATAATTATTTATTTTTCAAACGGAGTTATTAACAGTCATAATAATTTTCATAAGTAATATTTTAACACCATTTTTAAAATATACAATATTGGTAGATATATATTTAAACTTTATGATAATTGCTTGATTGTATCATCATAATCATATATTCCTATTTTGTAGACGCTGGCGTTCTAATGCATACATTTTATATTTCACAAAGAAATAATAAAAGTCATAAAAAAAGCTTTAAAATACTTGCAAACCATAAATGCATTAGTAAAGTATATACCGTTCTTAATCATATCAATTATATTTTCGAAAATTTTAATGTCACAGGGTTAAAAAACAAAGGTAATTTTAATTGTTTAAAGTTTATGAATGATAATCTCAAATTATTTTTATAGAAATAGATTATTTCCTATTATATGCAAAAGTATAATGATGCATTTCAAAAATAAAGCATTTCGTAATTAGAATATTTATTTAGTGCACAAATATATTCAAATGTATCGAGTGTTTTTCATTTGTGTAATAAAAGGCACGATGAAAAAAAATGTTTGTACGTGACTATTTATTTATTCCTATCTCATTAATCGAGAGAAATCTCCCTACTGATGTAAAATTTGCAGAAGAAATCGACATACAAATTTCTCATAAAAGAGAACTTTTCATCATTCACTAACGTGGATAATATAATAATGAAGCACAACACTTGATAAAACCACGAATGATCTAATTTCACCCCGAAGGGCAGGAGAATCTCCACACAATTAATAATTCATCCAAGAAGCTCATCCTCGCGGAATCACGCAACCAGCAGCGACGATAAGATCACGGCAGCGGCGACACGTTGAGTCACGCTTACACAATTGTTTTGCCCTCTCCTGACCGCGAGGCAAAGTTCGCTCCCAAGGCATATATGCCTCCTTTTCTCGACCGAGGCGAGATTTTCAACCGAGAAAAAAAAAAACTGCTGTATCATATAAACGAGCGCGGAGTCACCGACGGAGAGATATAACGAGAGGTACCGGTTAAAATAAGGAACGGCGCCAGATATCTCCCAGTCGACGGGCAGACGTGACCAAGTGAAGGTGCAGCTCTCTCAGTGGGATTCGCTTAGAAACTGCCACGCGTGCCTCTGCTGCCTGCTTTCTGTTGAGAGGAAATTATACAGGGATTCGAGCATTGACGCCTACGTGAGGATCGAGAGATACTTTTTTTTTTTAATTAAAAACCTTTGAAATAACGACTGGGCGGCGGCTGTTGAAGATTTATATAAGCTGATTTGTTGTTTGCGAGGTTCTATTTGAGTTTCTTACAGCGTGTTTATTAAATTAATAAAACTTCTCGCCTTTAACGTATTTTGTACGTTTAAACGACATAGTCAAACTTCGTAATCTGTTAAAAAACACGTGCATCTTATCTTTACAAGAGCCGTGTGTAAGCAAATATATCAGATAAGATATTAATCTTTAAAAATTGTCAGGAGCTTTAAAAATGACGAGAAAAATTGTTTTTGAAACATAATTTTTATGTTAGAGAATGTTTATAAATTGAATTCGTGGCTCTTTTACAGACATAATGAGTGGAAACAAAAATTACAAATCTGCCAAGTCAGTGTATGACTTTGTGGCTAAAAATATCAAGGGAGAGGATGTGCCATTGGAAACGTAAGTTTTCAGAAGCCAATTCAATACTCACTCAAAGTATCAAGTGGCCGAGACCCTTTTACTTGAGAATTGACGTTTGTTTATTTTACAGGTACAAAGGACACGTCTTGCTGATCGTAAACGTAGCCTCGAAATGCAGTCTCACTGCGACGAACTACAAAGAGATGAACGAACTCCACGACGAATTAGCCGAGTCCAAAGGTCAATTATATTTCACCACCAAAGAGAAAGCAAATCGAGCCAATAATCACGAATTTACTACCTTGCAGGTCTGAGAATCCTGGCGTTCCCCTGCAACCAGTTTAACAACCAAGAGCCCGGCGGCTCCGACGAGATCTGCAGCTTCGCCGACCGCATAAAGGTGAGAGAGCTAAGCGCTTTATCCGCGCCGGATTGCGTCAGCTAAGTTTTCGCTCTCTATTTTGTAGGTCAAATTCGACCTGTTCGAAAAGGTCGACGTGAACGGGGACGGCGCCCATCCGCTCTGGAAGTACCTGAAGAAACAGCAAGGCAGCATTCTCGGCGATTTCATCAAGTGGAACTTTACCAAGTTTATCGTCGACAAGGAGGGCAAAGTCGTCGAGCGACACGGACCCAACGCGGATCCCAGCAAACTCAAGAAAAATTTGGAAAAGTACTTTTGAGAAAGAAGGCTGAATATTGAGCGGATTTGCGTGGGTGACTGATGTTTATTGCGATGATTCGAGTGCCTTGATGTTAGTTAGTTGTGATGTTGTACTTCCGTTGTTAATTTAAATTTGTTTTTTTTATGATTCGTTTATATCAATATTGCTGTTGTACGTATCATTTATTGTAAAATAAAAAATTCATTGTGATATTCAGTTTATTGTTTGAAGATATTTACCGAAAACCAACAGCATGGAAAAACAAAGTCTCCGTAACAACGTGCAAAAGTTCAATGGGTGCAAAAGCACGCGATCTCTATAAACCGAAATGTTTAGCTTTTGTCGATAAACAAAGTTCAGCTCTCGCAAAGTAATAGAATACGACGGAGAGTATTTTCATGGTTTCGTGCGATAAACCGTCGAAACGTGACGCTTTTCCCGGCGAGAAGAAAACAAAAAAAAAAAAAATACGTCGAGTACAAACCGCTGCCCTTTGAATTCCCGGCACGTATCATCTCGACGAGCTTTTAAGAGCTGCTTTTGGCGTGTACCGGCAAAGGTAACTACTTTATCAGCGTTTACGCTAAAATTAATAAAGAAAAGTTCTTCGCTGTTTCGCGAAGAAGCGTCGACAAGGTTTGCCGACGACGGAGCTTTTCGGCGGGAAATTAACCTGCTTCGAGAGCGGCGAGGATCGTAAAATGTACAGTAACAGCTTTCGCGGTACTTTTTACTGTCGCAGCTCGACAAAGGCACGTACGAGGGCACATTAAGGAGGGTCTTGCACGAAATATAGATTATATTTGCTAATTTTATATTTCAACTGTTTAAGGTTTAATAATCTGACTGGTAATATATGTTAAAGAGGTGTTTCCTACGAACCGAATAAAAATTTAAAAGCTGTAAATATCATTCAACAAATGCAGATATAGTTCATTAAAAAAATAATTGTTTAAAACATGGGAATGTTTTTGATTTTTCATTCAATTTTAATTTGGAAGGTTTCATTTTCTTCGTTATTCAATTTCAGGAAGAGTTACCAATGCAAAATCTAGTATTTTCAAAACCGGTAAAGTTATATTCACTTGTTTATAAATTTTTCATTGAATTTCATAGATTTATCGAAGATTCAACGATAAATCTATAAACAAGTGAATACAACTGTACCGGTTTTGAAGTTTTTTTAAAGTTTGTAAAATGATTATTTTTTTTTGTCTTGCCTCTTTATAAACGTATATTCACGTTTGAAATTATGTTAAATTCAATTGTAATTGTTATATTATACATTGTTATTTTTACATCAGCATAAATGACTGAATCGAGTGGCGTAAGTTACATCGCTCGATTTCAGGAATGCAATAATGAAGCATTCAATTTCGCAGCTTTTAAAAATTATTATTAATTTGGAATTTTCCTTTTACAGTAAATCAATGTTAAACGAAATTTCAGAAATACTTTTATTAATGAATTTTAAGAATTAAAAAAAAAATATTTTATTCCATTCCTTTCCAAAAACCTTCAGCTTTGTCTGTATTTTAAAATTTTTTTTTCTCCGTCACTTATCCAGTTTTCTATCCTAACAAAACTTTATTATCTTAAAAAAAAAAAATATATCGAATTTCAACAAATAATCGAACTACCAACAGCAGCCGAGCCTATTCCTCCAATTTTCAAAATTCCACTCCGTAAAATTGGACAATCCAATCAGTAAGCAAAATCCGAGAAAACGCTCTGCCGACAGACGCACACACACACACCCACCGCTCTTTTTTCCCTGACAAAAAAGCGCGCTTTACCGCAGGCAGGGGGGGGAGCGTTCGCAGGCAGGGGGGCACATGAATCCGTGGTGTGGCACACGTGACGTATCGATTTTGATATTAAAGCGCCCCCCTTGTCTGTGTGCCCGTTTATAATCTGTGCGTGAGCGGGGGATGGATGCAGCGACGCCGCCGGAAAGTTCTGTCCTCCATTCACGGACGCCGCTGCTACAAAGAGTAATGCTTCCTAGTTTCAATTACTTCGGGAATATTGCAGATTCTTCTGTTCGGCCCGTCTCGAGGGTTGGGTCGAGGCTTTGTGGGCAAGACGGCGTTGATTAGCGGCAAGAAACAGATGAGCTTTTTGTGGGAGGTACGCTGGTAAAGAGAGAGATGTTGCCGGTAAAGAGAAGTGTAAAAGACGTCACTGGGAGAGCTGTTTTTTTGAGGAAAATTATTCCATTACTTTGGTAGACATTTAATATTTTTTGGAATAGACAGTCTAATGGTTACTTTAGGTTTCTTAAAAAATTTAAATCGTGAAACTTGTTAGTTTTCTATTAAGGTAAGGTAATAATTACATTGGAACATGAACTCTTGCTACGAAATATCGTAAAGGAAAAACAATCTGAAAGAAATACGTAAAAGATTTTTTTTAGAAAACGAACGTAACTTTTTATAAAAGAGAATTTCATCTCTGTGAGAGAATAATTTCACTTTAAAACGTTTCCATTTTGATATTTTACTTTAGCGTTGAAGTCTTGAATATATTTCATGAATAAAACCGCCTTTATATAAAAATGAAATTCAATGAAAACTTCCGCGAATTCTACGCCTTTAAATTCTAAAAATCTATATTCTAAATCTAAATCTGATTTCTCCACGCGTCTTTTCGATCGGCGCAAATATTAAAATGTCCAAAAAGAAAAATTCAATCAATCAACCGTTTCCCCTGACACAAAAAAGCAAATTAAAAAGAAAGCTTTCCAACAAAGGTAACATAATAATTACCAAATATCGCGTTACAGCTCGGCGTATTCCCTTAAAAAAAAAAAAAAAAAAGGGCTGCCGGCAGCGCGAAAAAAGAGGCGAAAGAAAGAAGGCAAAGTTTTGCACGTGATCCCTGGCAAAAAAGAAGGCGGCCAGTAACTAAAACCGCGCTGCTTTCAGTCCTACATTACACGCGGCTTTTGGCCGCGCGTGCCAGTCGAGCTTTTGTGTGCCACCGCTGGCTGCATTCTCCCTCTCTCTCTTTCTCTCTCTCTCTCGAGAGAGAAATCCGACGCCAAGCTGCTGCTCTCTGCTCAATGGAGCAAAAGCGGACGAGCCGCGCCGTTAAGGAGATTGGAAAAAAGGAGATTTGTCGCTCGAGGAGAAAATTCGGTCGTTACGTGCGACGAGTAGGAGGCGGAGAATGATCTTTCTTTCTTTCTTTCTTTCTTTTTGAACCACTGCGGGGAATGATTACGCATGACGACTGACTTCGCATTGTTGCCCGATATTGGGGCTTTTCATTTAGGGGATTGCCGAGGTATTGCTTCCTTTTCTTCTCTCTCCTTTTCGAGAATTAGTGTTGCCGCGATTAATGACGGGCGTAAAATTGCGGCTCGGTCGCGGAGGGGGATCATTCAAAATTTCAAATACTTCCTTTTTCGGTCGATTTATTTCTACAAAGCTGCAGAAATTAACTGGTTTTTATTTCACCTTGAATTGCCTTTTGCATTACGATCATGTTAAAAATAAAAGGAATTAATAATAGAAAATAACACGAATGATAATCTATCAAAAAAGTCGGAGAAAAATATTTTAGCCGTCCCAATAAAAAAATAATATAGGAAAGATTGATACAGAAAAACCCGTAATTAATGTAGCAAACTCGCAAGGGAGAAAAATACACATCACCCTAATCAACGCGATTAATGTTTTCCCGAAAAGAAGCCAAAATCGATGCTCTTATATACCTCAGCACACGCAAAGCACGTCGGATCCACGCGCGAGTCGCGCTTCCTCCTTAGATCGCCTCCGGCTTTTCCAGTCCGGCCAATTACGCCTCGCGCTCTCGGCAAGCGGCGATGACGACGCAGCAGCGGCAGCGCCAATCAAGACGTCATTCACCGAAAACCGGCGATGAATGAAACTTTAATTGTCGCGACGCTCGGCGAATCGTTGCTTATTTATTTTTTTTTTCTTTTTTTCCTTGACCTTTGCGATTTTTTCCCCGTTATTTTCCTTTGTAACGGCCGCTCGTTTTGCGCAACGCCGCGTCGAGAAAATTGCGCATCGCCGCATGGAGTGCGTGTGTGACTCAGGACGTATAATTTGTTAGGATTTTTTCGCGCGGCGAGGTTTTTTAACCCGCGAAATCTGGGTTGCCGCGCCGCGCCGCGCGTCTTTCGACTCTGATTTATGAGGATTTTGATTCCGAGCGGATGTGGTTATTACGCGGCTCGACGAGTTTTCGAAATTAAACACCGAAATGGCATTACGTCAAATTTATATACTTTTACCGCGCACAGATCAGCCGATGATCTCGATACAAAACCGGCAGAATTTTCCAGCGCGTTTCGTTGATTTACTGCGCTGCGGGTTAAACGCGCACGGGGTTTTTGCGTAGCGTTTTAAGCTCGGCGAGCAGGTACACAAACGTCTCGAAGCAACGTTGTTATTTACGTAGCTCGCGCTGCAATACAAACGAATTGGTTATACGCTGCGCTCTCGGGGATCCGCGTATAGTTATGGCAACAGCGAGGAGCTCGATCGAAGCCGCGACGTCAGGTTATACGAGCGAATGACAATATGGTCGCCGGTTGTTTGTTTGCGAGAGCATCGCTGATTCGTAAAAATTCGAGGAGCTTTTTGGACTATTGTCGGACGGGAAAGTGGAAGTGGTTTCTGCGGGTTGTGCGGGGAAGGGTATAATGGAGCTTGTTAACTTTCCGCGTCGAAAAAAACGAGGTTGACAATGCTTTTATTTTTTTTTTTATTTTAATTGAGGACTTTTCTTGATTGTTAGGTTTGAAATTATTGCTTGGAAACGGTAAAAGGGATTTTCCGAGAAACATTACTTGTTTCGTATTAATTTGGTCCATATCTTTATATAAGCTTACTTGAAATTATGCTTAAAAATTCTCCTTTACAAGGCAAAAATTGTTATAGGCACTAAAATCGCAATAAAGCACCTTGTTTTTCCGTAGAAATTTCTCAATTTTATCACTCTGCAGCTCAATGAGAAAAATAACCTCATTATTCATTCCAATAAACAAGCAGCGCATACAAATGCTGCACATTTCCGTCGGAACGATTCCCAAGGGCGATCCCGAGAACAACTATTATTTCTCTCCTATTTTTAACATTCCGATCGATCCGCTCACCCTCTCGCTCGCTAATCGTCCGAAAAAAGAAAGCCCGCGCGCGTCTCGAAAAAATTCCCTCTCCTCTCAAACGTAGATTGCTCGTGTGCGCGCATAAGCAAGTGGGCGAGAAAGGAAGTAAAGTGCGTCAGCTTCTTCTTTTGCCACTCTTCTCGCCTCTTGCTGGTTTTTTTTTAATTTTTTTTATTTCAGCAGACGCGTGTACACTCGCCGGCACAAAGGCCGAGGAATCCAGGCGGTCGGTGAGCTTCCAGCATGCCGAAGGTCCTTTTAATTGAGTCGACAATGTGTCTTATCGTGGGAATTGCGCTCTATTTCGTTTCTAATTTATAATCTCGCCTTTCTTTGGGAGGAGAGCTTGCGATTTGTTGTTGCGCGAGAGAATTTATTGTTACTCTTTGTGTCTGCTTATCGCAGCTTGCTGGATAGTCGACAAAATCAAATCGTAGCCTGCAATTTTTGTAACGTTTTTCAAGTTCCCGGTACCGTTTCACGTTCTTTAAACAATGAAAACATATTTAGTTACGATCAATACTCTTACGCGGAGGATCGCCGTACAGGTGTCCGGTCGAATAAAAAAACACGAGACGATCGATTCCACACTTTATTAAACGGTTGCCACTCTCTGGCGGGAATAGACAGTCGACCCACTGTAGGCCCGAGATCTTTGACCGACTGACTCAGACTAAACTACCCCCGAGCGCAACGTCCGCCGTGAGGCAAAAGGCACGGCCCTTTATTACCTTGCCCTTGCCGCAGTTAGGAGCTGAAACGTTCCCGAGACAACTTGACGCGGATATGTTTACGCTTTCCGCGCGGAATATTGGCTCCAGGAGTGCCGAATCAGCGCTGCACGCAAGGACCGGACGAGGCGGAGACGGGCCGATTAGGCAACTAACAATAGTTAAGCAGCCTCAATAACAAACTGTTATTGCGTGGTTGAGGCAGATTTACAAGAAAAATAATTATGTGGGTAAAAATAATATGTATATAAAAAAATTCTATTCGCAACGAGAGTCGCAATTGTAAAAATGGATGATTTCATTGGCGCTTTACTTTGTTAGTCATGCAATTCGGAATTTAATCGTTCGGGGCGCGCTTCGCTTATCGTTTATATTTGTCATCGCGGTAAATTTCTGTATAAAAATTTTTGACGTAATTCGAGCGTCCGCAAATATCGCGCTCCGTTTAATCGCTCAATACCCGAGAAATTCAAGCTCCGCACCGGGCAAGTGTAACACCGCAATTACCGAGAAGTCCGATCCCCCATCAACGACAATTAGAATTATTAACATTCCAGGCATTAGACGAATTGAAATCTTCAACTCGTAACTTTTTCCAGCGAGTTTCTTCGGAATACTAATTCTTTAATAGCGGCGGTCGCCGTAAAGTTTTCTGACGCGGCTCTCTCCCCGCACGCGATCGTCCCGAAGAAAAACGCGAATTCTACGCGAAACCCCCGCACATTACGGCGCAAGCAGGGCGTGTACGTCCACGTACGTATATATATATTATATATATACGGGCGGCTACGTTGGAGCGTCGCTCGGGGTTCTATAATTAGTCGTCCTTGCTCTTAACCGATGACGCCACCATTCATAGAACCGGGGGCTTACTACGTCGCTACTACGAGCGCGCGCGCGCGTTTTTTGCGCGATTATCGGCCGCGGACTCGAGCCAGCGGCGGCGGCGCCGCTTCGGGTAAATATTTACGCGGCCGCGGCCGCCGCCAGGTTATGAAATTGAGGTGGATCCGCGATTTCCGGCGTTTCGCGCACAACGATTTTAGCCGCCGCTCCGGCCGCGGGCCGGAAGTGCGCGGGGTATTTAAATAAATATCGCATCATCGCGCGGGGGATTTTCAATTATGCGGAGCTTTGACGGTTGCCGGATGTGTGGATTCGATGCGCGTGAAATATGAAGATGCGGTCTTCGGTCGAGGGTAGGGTAGTTAGTATTTTTAGCTGCTTCGCGTAGTTCGCGGTGTGAGGCAGATAAAAACATATCAAAGTGTCAATACGTTTTATTTGTTAGATGCTTTGAAGAGATTTGGCAAAGGCTAGGTTCGTATAATTTTTAGCGAATTGAGAAATTTGAAGAAGTAAAAAGATGCTTGTCTGTAGGATAATCGATAGAAAATTATTGAAAATCTATGAATGTGTAAAAATAATTTAATCTTTGTTAATTGTTGAGTAATGGATGCTGCGTGTAAAAATAAATTATTGATTCCTGCTTACGTTACATGCAGAGTAAGTCTTAAATATCAGCATAAAAAATACACTTATCTAAAAGATGTGCACCTTTAAAATTATAATATATTCTTGAGAAAAAATGTACAAAATATGCAAAGCGGTTGATACCGTCGTGACTAATTTTTAATATTCAATTGTACGTTTTTAAAATAGTCTTAATAATGAAACGCAAAGAATATGGGTCACTAATTAAATTAATGCATTCCCAAAAAATTAATTTATCCTGAAGTTACACTTACAGAAGCTAAAAGTTTTGTACACACGTCAGGGACCTAATTCATCGTCAAAAACAAGCCAAAGAACCGACGTCTTTATTGGTTTTCTCCTCCCCTCTCGCACGCAAAGCAAACGTCGATCTTCGGGAAACAAGTGCAGCGCACGTAACAAAAGCATTATTCACGGGAAAAAGCTACAAACGATCCATGCAAATCTCCCAAGATTTCTGCATCATTTACGGACTCGAGGGGGGTTCATTGACTTTTTAGCCGAGTGACATTAACGAAGGCGAATTAATGCGCCTGTACCAGCTTTTTTTTTTACCCCCGCCTCGACGAGACGAGAAAATATAGGTACGCAGAAATATGCGGGGTGCTCCCGTAGGACATTCCGATTCGCCGAATCGATTATGCTCGCACGGCACGTTTGTATAATGGAGGCGCGTGACGAATCGGCGCGTCGTGTTCGCGCGATAGGCGCGGATTATCGTCGCTCTTCTTTCCTCTCGCCTGACGTTTCTTTCCCTTTCGCCGCGGGACGCGCGGAGAGCTTTTTCCTCGATGGGACGTCGCGTTCGCTTCTTTTTTTTTTAACGGCGGGGGATTCCGCGCGTAGCTGGAATTTCCATTGAAATAAAAAAAAAAAAAAAAAAAAAAAAACATTTTCCTTCCTTTAAACGTGCGAGCGTGAATGAATGAAGGTGAATATGGGATTTTACGATATATTTTTCTCAAGTAGCTTAAGTAGCGGAGTTTAGATCTGCTGAAGTTGATTTCGGTGTAAAGCAGTTTATGATGCGTGAAAAGGAACGGTAGTTGAAAGTTATTGGCGTAGAACTACAAGTTCATTCATTTTAATATTTATAAACAAATTGAACGTTTGCGAATTGTTAGGGAAGTTTAAAAGCAGCAAAATTCTGATTAAAAGTATCTATTGCGAGGTAGAATATATGTAGGACGGAGCTCTAGTCGATAGTACTTATGTAAATAGGTCAAGCTAACCTACTTTCTGATATTAATTCACTTTTAAGATTTAAGAATTTCAAGTCAAGATAAAAACTACGCAAATACTCAAACTGAACTAGAAAATTTTTTGATTTTTCTTGAATATTTCCGTAAATTTAATTAAAGAAGCGAAAGCCCTAACGCTTATTTATTATGAAGCCTGGAAAAATTTTTAATTCAACAAAATTAGAGCGATTACAGCGAAAAATTTAATCAACTTATTTGCTCGAAGAAGTACGAAAAAAGATTTCCCTCCGAATAAAATAAGCTGTTCTACGGGCAAGCGGGGCTCTGATGACGTTCGATTCAGCGGGAGCAGCCAAAATATACGTGGGAGTCTTATTGAAAAATGCGAGAATTGGTGCTTATTAGAGTGCGAGAAATCGATACGATTCTCGGCATCTGAAAAATTTTCATCAAAAGCGAGTGAAAGGTCGATCTACTGTAATGAGCTTATCGATTTTGAATTTTGCAACTTAAAAAAGTTATACCGTCGAACGCGACTCTTTTAATGTTCTTTAATGGGTTAGAACATTGAAAAATATTTATTTGAAATGCCGAACACTTTCCTGCGAACGTCAGCAGTAAAGCGTTACATTACGCTTTCTAATTATTATTATTGTACTTGAAAATTATTCTGCAGTGAACTCACGTAACGGTGAATACAAAGTCTCGATGCGAAAGTGTTTTTACTCTTACCTGCAACATAAAAAGAGAATAATAATTAGAAGAATTGCTAAATTAAAAATTCTAAATATGTTTTCACTTGGAATAAGTATACAGAAGGTAGGTGTTGAATAGATTTTAACTAAAATGTCTTTTTACTAAGATTGTTGCGCAATATCATTTTGACACCTTACTAATCATCCAAACATTAATTTCCTCGTCATTATCAAAATACGCCGTTAAGAAACGACCCACGAAACAAGTGCAAAAACGGCGCAAGCCCTCAAAGCAGCAGTTTTTTCGGCCAACTAGTCTCCGGGCAATTTCGGGTAGCATCCGGCAACAGCCTGGCAACGGCAATGCCACGCTCATTATTCATCAGCAGCAGCGGCGGCGGCGACGGCGGAGATTCTGCGAAAGACACATGCACCCACACATCCGCGCTCCGGCACAGAGGGCAAAAGAGGAGCGCGTCATCAGAGAGACAGAGAGCAGCTCTACACGCGACTCTCATCACCTGGAAACTGCGCGTTTCGGCGCTGATGATTCATCGCCCGCAGAGAGAGAGACCCAGTTCGCTTCCTTCCTGCCTTCGTCGCTAAACCGATTAGATCGCGAGGAGCCGCGCCTTCTTACTCGTTTATATCCGCCTCGCGAATTATCGACGAGTCGCGCTTGTTTAGGAAATTCCCAGGCGGCGGATCGGGAATCGAAGGCGGAAGCGCGCGGGACGGGATTTTGCTCGAAACAGGGTCAGGAGTAGCGCCGGGCGGCGGCTCGGTTTTTATTCGGCGCTCGCAGACTTCGCAGTTACGGGAACGCTGATTTCGCGCCGCTCGCTTTTAAATTGATATCTCGCTTTATTTCCATTCATCGGCCGCGAGCTCGTGAATATCCTTTTGCGATCGAGGCTCTCTCCGTTATTAAAAGAAACGCTGTCATTTTCGCGTTCTAAATTTTGAAAAACCGTAAAGCAGAATGAAATAAGGCTATAATAATGACCTCAAATTGCCTAATTACCGTTTAAAATCCTCTTTCCGCTCGGTGGGAGAAATGAATTACTATTCCGGGAAGCGGCCGTTTCCTCGATAATCTTCGCTTCAATCTCTAAAGCGGCACTTTAACCAGCCGCGTAATTCACGAAAATCCAGCCGCTCAATCGCTCATAAACGCAGATCGCTCCGGTGTCCGGTCTCGGGAATCCGCGCTGAAAGAGCTTTTACCTTGAGCGCGAATCTCGACGGTCGCGGCGCGCGCGGCCTGAAAAATTCATTCGATTCAGTTCCGCGCCGCCGCCGTCTCGCGAAACGCAATACGCCGCGGAGAGAGGCGAAGGAGAAGAAAAAAAGAAAAAAAATGAGGCTTTAATAATTTCGCAGACCGACGCGAGGGCCGCTCATTGCCCGACGACAGCGGCGACGGCGGCGGCGGCGGCGACGACGACGACTCTCTCCGGCGCAGCGCTTTCTGTGTTTTTCTCCCGTCCGCCCCCTTTTTCCGCTTTTCGCTCGGCGCGCGCTGCCTGTCTGTTGCTCTCGGCGCTGCATTTTTTGTCCGGTGATTTTTAAATAGTTTTTTGTTCGGGCCGAGCCGCGTCTCTTGTCGTTTATTATGGAGACAGACGTTAATCTTCATTTAAAGGCCGCGCTTGCTTGCTGATTTAGGTGTTTACTAAGTTTTTTTTTTGTCGCATAATGTTGGAATATAAAGCTTCTTTTTACGTTCTCGATAAAGAAGTACGTTTTTTACTTTCAAATTTCAAAATTTTTATTAGTTTTCCAAGAGAATAGCTAAAGGAGATGAAGTTACAAGACAATTGAATGTGTTCCACATTATAATTCCACATTATATATTAGTAAATAAATAACTAAAAAAGACTGAAATCTTCCTGAAAAATTAACTTTTAAAAAAAGTAAAAGGTTGGGCGAGTTTGATGTGTTCCGCATTGTAATTAACGCTAATCACATAGTAAATATAGATCAGATAAAATATTTTTCAATAACAGCAGCTACAAAATGTTGCAAAATATTCAAAAATATATCAGTAATTAAATAATCACATAGTAAATATAGTTCAGATATATAAATATTTTTTAATAACAACAACTACAAAATTTATGTAAAATATTCAAAAATATATTAGTAAATGAATAACTAAAAAGGACTGAAATCTCCCTAAAAATTAACTTTTAAAAAAAAGTAAAAGGTTAGGCGAGTTTGATGTGTTTCGCATTATTATCAATGCCAAACACATAGTAAATATATTTTAAATATATAAATATTTCAATAGCAGCAACTACAAAAT